>LPNX010750153.1:278488-343931 GCA_001517045.1 Pseudotsuga menziesii | reverse complement strand
GACATCTCTGGAAATAACAAATTTCTTGTTTACCTCATCATACAAACGGTATGCCTTGGAGTATTCTTCGTACCCCAGGAAAATGCATTTTCTGCTTCGAGAACCAAGGTTGTTTCTTTGTTCCTTTGGAATCAAGGCATAACAGGTGGAACCAAAAACTCTGAGATACCTGACTAAAGGGAGATGGCCAAACCACATTTCATGTGGAGTCTTGTTATCAAGAGCATTTGAGGGACTTCTATTTCTCAAATAGGCTGCACATTTTACTGCATCACCCCAAAACATTAGTTTTACATTCATGAAAAACATCATTGAGTTAACCATATTCATTATGGTTCTGTTCATTATTTCTGCTACACCGTTTTGTTGAGGATTGTAGGGAACTATAGTCTGATGTGCAATTCCATGTTGGCAAAGATAATCTTCAAAAGCATTTGAAGTGTATTCTTTCCCATTATCAGTACGAAGTGTACCAATTTTTTATTGTGCTTGTTTTTCTATCAATGCATGAAAGTCTTTGAATGTTTGAAATGCTTCTGATTTTGTCTTTAAACAGTAAATCCAACACATTCTTGAGTAGTCATCAACAAATGTCATAAAATACTTATTCCCATTTGCAGAAGGAGTTGGAATTGGGCCACATAAATCAAAATGCACTAATTCTAATTTCCTACTTGCTCTAAAATTAGATTCATGGAATGGCAGCTTACTGTGTTTCCCTAATATACATGCATCACATTTGTTCTTCTCTTTGGGAATGGTGGGCAAACCAAATACACCATTATTTCTCAACAAACGAAGACTGTTATATTTTAGATGACCAAATCTTGCATGCCACAATGAACTAGATGAAAAATTACCTTCTCCATGCTGAGAGAGGTAGGCATAGTTCTGAACTCTTACAGATGAACCCTTTAGCTTCAGCAGCTTCCCATCTTCGTATCCAGTCATGATGACTTGGTTGTCAGAGGACTTTCTTATTTCTACGATTCCATCAAACATGTGGATGGAATGGCCTTGCTGTCGAATCTCCACCATGGATAGTAGGCTTCTCTGCAACTCTGGAAGATAGAGAACGTTCTTCAACAAGAAATCAGGGAATCCAGGCATCTTCAGTCGAATGGTGCCCATTCCCTTTGGTTTAATACTTGACTTATCTGCAAAGTAAATTATGCCATCTATTGTTTCATTAAGTTCTTCAAAACAATCTTTTCTAAATGTCATGTGTGATGTTGCACCAGTATCAAGCAGCCAACAATCTTTGTAAGATGAAAGTGAAGTCATTTCATTAATTCCAAGATTACAATGTGCAACAATACAATGAGCAGAATCGTAATATTTACTAGCATCTTGGTTTTTATTATCATCTTTCTTCTGGTTATGCTTGTCTTTAATGGAGTCCCACGAAGCCCAACACTGATCTGATGTGTGCCCAATCTTTCCACAACGCTTGCACTGCAAATCTAATCTTGTGTTTCTGCCCCCTCTGCCTCTGAAGTTTCTTCTTCCTCGTCCTCTCTTGTTGCAATCTCCCTTGGAAGGGTCTTTGGACTGATTCTTTGTTTTCTAAACAAAGTCAAGGAATTCTTCGACAGGCTCGCTTGATTTCTTGATCTTTTGAGACCATTTTGGATATGTTTCCTTGCCAGTGAGGACATCACCAACAATAGATGCTATAGATTGCATCTTTTACAACTGTTAGTGTAATTTACAATATTGAACTTAATATGACAAAGAGAATGAGAATGAAGATAATAGAAAAACAATAACCTTGCAGGTCTACAGTCTCTGCCAAGGTGATTTACAATCTTAATATGCTGTCAATAAGTTCATAAGCAAATTTGTTGGTGGCAATCTCCTACACGAATACAATTCTTTGCATACTTCTTGCAGCAGAATGAAAGAAAATTGAAACTCATCAATTCAATTCTTTATGCAATCAACATGATGGGCAGTCACAACAATCTTCAAAAATACTTCTTACAAGTGACAGAAGGGTCCAGTCTCAGCAAGTCAATCTTCAGCTGTCAATAATCTTCTTAACCAGTGTGGTCACAACTTCAATCTCAACATCCATCTTCAAGTCAAAAAGAAGAAAACACTTCTATGCATATACATTTTACAGTACTAAAACACTATGCATAGTATTCATGAGCCTCTTCTTTTAATTCAAACAGCAATATATGCAGACCATTTCCAGAAATATTCCACGCACAAGATAGGGCATAAATTAGGGTTTTTACATTCCCATCAGTCGCAAGTAAATACTGCAGCAATATTTAAAATACTTCTTACAGCCTTCTGATAAGAATGTCTCAAATCTCAGCATCCATTACACAGTCTCCAACGCAGTCTTCAGCAGTCTTCCAATGCACGCAGTAGCAGATACCAACGCAGTCTTCAACGCAGCACCAGGCAGTCTCCACGCTATTACAGTGTTCAACGCAGTATTCAACACTTCAGCTATGGCCCAAGATCTCAAACACTCTTAGCAATATATTTCAATCACAATTTATTATGTGAAGAATCTCCAATAAATTTTCATCGTAAAACCCTTCGTGGGAAATTCCAAAAATATACAATGAAACGCACAGGCAATCTCTGTATGAAATTGCTCCTTTACTCCAGCATTCAGTACTAGCGTAGATTTTGGACAAATCTACCAGCAAACCTTTCCTGTGCAACCATAACTCTGAATGACTCACACAGTATTAACCAGGGAGTATCTTTCACCACCGTGCTTAATCTTCTCCAAGACGGTTTGTCTTCAAGAATGGTGGAATTTCAGCATAGAAGACGTGGTGCCCAGCAGTGACAACAACAACACATCATGAAGAGTCTCACAACGATGAAGTGTAGAGTCTCACAATAAACTTCCCGCATAAAACTAGGGAAAAATTAGGGTTTATGCGTTCAAGCTTCCACGTCAGTCTGGCACTTCACTAACGACCCAGTCTTTAACACTATGCAGTCGGTCTTACCAAATTTTAGCTCAGAAAAATGAGAGGTCTCTCCTACAGCTTTAACCTCACATCAAACTCCAGCACAGAACTAAATCACAACTCTTCACGTTGAGTTCACAGGTCACATACACAATAAAATGAAGGAGGAGGAAATATTCCATGATGGTATTCTCACGACACTTCAACGATATCAGCTCCAATATAAATTCAAACTCACGCAGCAAAATATTCATACAACACGCTCACGGGATTCAGGCTCATACGCAGCATATATACAGCTCTAATACGTAGAATCAGGCTTAGGGATTCACGATCTTTTGAACAAAATGGGTCACATTTTATCAACAGTGAACGGTGGGGAAATTCAACTTAGGGTTAGGTATTTATTAAACAACTGAACAAAATTTCAACCGCTCATTCAAAAATGTGCAGCGATTTGAGTAATACACAATTTATGGATTGTTTCATACCTCGTTCCTTATCGCAGGTCTAGAAGAGAATAATGCATACAATGAATGTGCACAGGCTGGCAGGAAAGCATCCTGAGGCAGACTGACAATTGCAGGCAATCTGAAACGAATTGGCAAAGGGCAGAATGGAGGTCTGGCAGGCAGAATAGCAGGCATGCAATGCAGCCAGGAGTTATGACAGTGCTCTGATACCACTGATAGGTAATAACTCCCGATTCAATTCTATTCATGGCTAATGCATACATTTATATATTACATGTGGTGGTTGAGCTTCATCAACCTTTTCACCTTCCTATGTAATTGTTCAGCTTCCTACATAACTATTTATTTATTTATTTACAATATATAATCCCAATGGATTATATTCTAATAATTAGGAATGTTCAAATTCCACCTCATGTGATCGAGACCATCAGTGAGGAGATTAATGTCTCACTTCAACAATTTCAAAATATTTCAGTAGACATCAATGCACTGTCGACCCAAATAGTGGTGCAATTTCAAAGGGTTTCCAATCAGGAGTTGGCGGATAGGGAGCAAATAATTGGCAACCACCTTTTGAGGTCGTAAGAGAAATAGGTTGAAGTGAGAAAGGAGATTAAAGCACTCAAAAAGGAGCAAGATAGATGATATTGGAGAAAGTGCAACTCTGGGATAGCAGGGTACGCTTAGAGCAGGCAATTTATGCTTCTTGTAAATGGATACCTGAGATCATGGAGGACATGGACGTAGAGGCAAAGGCACAGTGGCTTGTGGCCGTAATTGCACAATTAAAGCACGACAATGAGGATCTACATGACCTAGTAAATCTAGGCACACCATCAAAACAGGACGCAAAAAGGAGGACCATCATTGAGGACTTTGTGATGCGGCTGGAGGAAATGGAGCAAGAATCAAAGTGAGTCACCGATGAGACTACACAATTTTGGGGCAATGTAGTCCAAGACTCACAATTGGAGCAACTTACCACGCAATTGCAGGAGGATGAGGGGAAGTTGGAGACACTGAGGACCTCGCTCAAAGTGATGCCCCCAGTTGTGCAGATCACAAAAGCGGCAGAACTGAAGGATTTACAGCAGCAGGTTGCAAAGGCCAGGGAACGTCAATAGAGGCACACATCACAGTTATATGAATTCCAAGACATTGGTGTGCAGCTCTCAGTGAAGGTAGTTTCAGTGCTGCAGGAAGTTTAGGACAGGTGAAGGGATGTCACTGCAAAGATCATCGAGCACCCATTGGAGAAATAACTGACCGAAAGTCATGAGATTAGTGAGAAGATCAAGGAATGGGTCAAGGAGATCACCCAACAGTACAAATATTTCAAGGTGAAGATCAGCGGGTACACCATTTCCAGCTGACGTGGCTCTGCGATAAGCCACAAGATTGTGTTGGGGGCTTGTTGGCAGGAATTTTTTAGGAAAGTTAGCTGTGCAGCATCGCGAATGCTATGCAAAGTCAAAGATGTTGCGCAAGGTGGAAAATGGTGCGCAAGGCACATTAACTATAATTTTTCTATTTTTGTCATATTTTGTATATTTGGACCGCATTATCTGGATTGTGGTCATCATTTTGTAGATTTTGGTTAGGTAGTTGACTTAAGTGGACCACCAATGTAAAGGTGCAAGCCTATAAATAGATTTAGGATTGCAAGTGTTAGGCCTTCCTTCAGCTTGGTTTCTTCTTGTCTTTTAATATCTTTGGATCTGTTGTTAATATGGAGATAAAACTTGTGTAAGAGAGGAACTGAAGAACTTTTTTAGAGAACCTGTGTTTTGCTACGAAGAGTAATATGACATGATGGAGATTGGGAAGAAACATTGTGTCTTTTCTCATCTTTCTGTTTTCCTATTTTCTGCGATCTGAATGTGAATACGATGTGTATCTATGAATGATGTGATGCTTCTTGGTTATGAATGATGATATCTTGGTATATTTGTTTATGCTTTGATGTATCTGTTGCGATCTAAGTACATTAATCCAATCCACTAAATGATTATATGAATATGAATATGTTAATGTATAAACTGAATGTTTAGATCTATTAAGTAATGTTGTGTTGAGTTAGCAGTAGATGCGCAATCCTCCTTCATACTGCGGAAACTTGGTTCTGAATGTTCTCCCTCGAACATCTCGAGTGAGACTTCATCTACTCTACAGTTGTTGTCGGACGGGGTAAAGCCTATCTAGGTCAGTGCTCAGGGAGATCGTTGCATTTTGGGTGTTGACAGAGAGTGAACCCATGTTGATGGGTTTTGTGCTAACACCAACCAAGAGAGATTACTATGCCTCCATCAAATGACCGATAATTTCAAATAGAAACTCAACTAATAGCCTCCAAAGGCTCTCCCAAGCAATTGCTTCAATAGAAAAGTTCCAATAAGCATGCAAGATTGTGAATAATCCCTATATCTAGGGTTTGAATCTCCTAGATCTCCTCCAACCCCAATAAACCTCCTAAAAATGGGGTTATGGAAACATGTATAACACCTCCAAGGTGGGCACCTCAATGTGTTGAAGTATTTGTAACTTCGGAATGTATTCATCTATGTATCTTATGTCTTGTAACCCAATGTTTATTCCGGGATGTATCTATTATGTAATTGAGTCATGTTGTCATGCCCCGATGTTCCGATCGAGAGGCGCTATAATGTAAACAAATCATGTCAAGTCATTGTGAGTAACCCTCCTATTGTCTAAGGGTTAAAGTCCCCGCAATTCTGGGGCACTAGGGTTATTAGACTCTCCTAGAGAGGTTGGCCCTAGTAGGATTTTAGTCATGCTGAGATTAGTATAAATAGAGAGCTGGACTCTCTATTTAGTACACATCACATATACACTCAAGTGTAGTGCATAGTTGAGGAAGGAGAAGACACTGGGGCTAGATAAGAAGAAGGTTACTACTGTAGGGAGATCACTTACTGTTTTGGGCTTTTCTATTTTGGTGTCGATTCTATCTCTGAGGAAGTTGTGGGGTTTTCTCCATTTATGGTTTCCCCAAGGAAAAACACTGTGTTCATTATCTCTTGTGTTTGATTACTGTGCTTGTTATTCGCTTAGTTAAATATCCTAATAATGCTAGCTTAATGTTGAAAAACTAACATGGTATCAGAGCTAACCTGAGAAGAAGACACTATGCAGCTGCGGGAACTAGGGCTTCCTAGTTTTTGGATCTTCCTCCATAGATTTTCAGCAAAAGTAAGGTGAAATAACTCTCCTCCTTAGGGCACATCTTTTTGTCGAAGCAGAATCCAATTTTGAGGTTTTTCAGTTTTGGACCCGACACTACTACCGGAAATTAGGGCTTTTCACAGAAGAGGAATTTTTCAATGAGCCCAGACCTAGATTGATCTCCTCCCCAAAATTGAAGTTAGGGATAAATTTCATGGCATTTGGGTGGAAAAAACTCCGAAAAAGAAAAACCCTAATTTGCTCTTGATCCAACACTGCAGTATTTCAGCTCCAAATCCAGATCCGACATCTTGACCTGGTAAGATCTAAATCTTTTGTATTTCCATTTGAGGTTCTCAGTTAAGATGTCTCATCATACCAAGCTTGATGAAAAGCTTGAGGGAGCTGATAACTTCTGAGCCTGGAAGTATAGGATCTCCCTAGTCCTTGAAGAAAATGAGTTGAACTCCTACATCCATGAGGAGGTTCCAATTCCAGAGGAAGATGAGGCTAAGGCCTAACATAAGAAGATGTTGGTTATGGAAAAGAGGATCATTGTTGATTCTATCAAGGATCACCTTATCCCACAGGTGTCCTCTCTCAAGACACCTAAAGCTATGTTTGATGCCCTAACCAAATTGTTTGAAGGGAAGAACATAAACCGAAAGATGACTCTAAGGAATCAACTGAAGAATGTGAAGATCCAGAATGCAGAGACCATCCAGTATTACTTCACAAGGGTTTCTTAGATCAAGGAACAATTGGAAGCAGTAGATGAAGAAGTGGAGAATGCAGAAATTGTGATGACCACCTTGAATGGTCTCGCTAGGACATGGGACTCTTTCATTCAAGGGATCTGTGCTAGAAAGAAGTCAGTTAAGTTCAGCAGACTGTGGGAAGAATGTTCTCAAGAAGAAGCTCAGATAGCAGCTCGAGAAGAGAAGATGGGAAGTGAATATCAAGCTCTCACAGTACAATCCAAGAAATCCAGATCCATCCATCACATAAGTAAGTACTCTCATCATAGGAATAACTCTAGAAATCCTAGAGATAGGTCTAAGTGCATTTGCTATACATGTGATGAAAAAGGACACTTTGCTAGAGATTGTCCTAAGAACAAAAGTAGCTCTCACAAGAAGAAAGGAAACAAAAGAAGACATCATGCTCATGCTGCACAGGATGATGAACCTTCATCAAAGAGAACCAGATATGAAAGTGAATATTCTTCAAGCGAGGATGAATATGTTTTGATCTCCGCTCTCACGGGAAACATTACTCATGGTAGTGATGATTGGATTATAGACAGCGGAGCTTCCAAACATATGACTGGATTCAAGGAATCCTTTGTGAAACTTTCAGAACATGAATCACCTCACAAGGTGAAGCTAGGAGATGACTACCAATATCCAATAAAAGGTAGTGGGGAATATTCCTATAAGCTAGACTCTGTAAAGTCTATAATAATGAAGGAAGTGTTGTTTGTGCCAGGACTCAAGAAGAACCTTCTCTCCATATCAGCATTGGATGCAAAAGGAATGAGGGTTGCATTCATAGATGGTCAAGTCATCATGTGGCCAAAAGGAAAGACTATTGATGATGCAATAGTGATTGGTGAACAAGAAGGAGGTTTGTACAAATTGAAAGGCCATCCAGAACAAGCCTTGGTCCATGACATAGTAGAGCCAAGTGAACTTTGGCATAGAAGGCTTGCACATGTGCATTACAGAGCACTACCTCTTGCAAGCAAAGTTGTTGAAGGTCTTCCAGAAATACGAGAAAAACATGATGGGGTCTGCAAAGGATGTGTGAAAGGAAAGAACACAAAGAAGACATTTCCAAGTAGCGAAAGCAAAGCAAAAGCAATCTTGGAAATCATCCACTCCGATGTATGCGGTCCTATGTCATCATGCTCACTAAGCGGGTATGCATATTATGTTTCTTTTATTGATGACTTTTCTAGGAAGACATGGGTTTACTTCATGAAGAACAAAGACGAAGTATTCAGCAAGTTCAAGGAATTCAAAGCCTTGATCGAGAATCACACTGAAAAGAAGATCAAGACCTTTCGATCAGATAATGGTAGAGAATTCACTTCGAATGAATTCAAAGAGCTATGTAAAGAATCAGGGATTAAGAGGGAGTTGTCCAGTCCTTATAATTGATAACAGAATGGGATTGTGGAATGGAAGAACAGAACTATCATGGAAGCTGCAAGAGCTATGCTTCCTGATCAAGATCTTCCTATGCATCTTTGGGCAGAAGCTACCAGAATAGCGGTGTATGTACAGAACCGTACTCCACATAGACTACTCGAGAACAAGACTCCTGAAGAAGTCTTCTCCGGCAAGAAACCAGAATTCATCCATCTCAGAATATTCGGCTATCCTGTATACATACACATTCCAAAAGAGAAGAGAACAAAATTAGATCCTTCAGGAAAGAAGGGTATATTTGTGGGATACTCTGAAAGCTCGAAGGCTTACAGAATATATTTCCCAGGATACAAGAAGATTGAAATCAGCAGGGATGTGACATTTGATGAAGACACAACTTATGACAAATCCAGAAAGAGACCTGCTGAAGAACCTGAAGAAGCAGAAGCACGCAGAATTCATGATACAACCATGAACAAAGAAACTCCTACAACCATGAACAAAGAAACTCAAGAAGAAGATAGAGAATTTGAAGAACCACAAAGACCTATAGATCCACCTCTAGAGAAGAATCCTCATAAGAGGAAACCTTCTTGGGTACATGAAATTATCCAAGGTGCAGAAAGATATGGGGCTCCAGAAGAAAATCACAAAGAAAGAAAGAGGACCAGATCCTGCTCTGGGTATGTAGCTTTACTATGTGATTTCATTGATAAAGAACCTTCTAGTTTTGAAGAAGCGACAGAACGGAAAGAATGGAAGGATGCTATGATCGAAGAGTACCAATCGATCATGAAAAATGATGTTTGGGATGTTGTCCCAAGACCAGAAGGGAAGTCAGTTGTAACTTCCAAATGGATCTACAAGATCAAGCATGTTGCAGACGGTAGCATTGAAAAGTATATGGCAATATTTGTGGCTCGAGGTTTCTCTCACAAAGAAGGAATAGATTATGAAGAAACCATTGCCCCTGTAGCCAGATACAATTCCATTAGATCAGTACTAGCTCCGGCTGCAGTGATGAAATGGAAGATACACCAGATGGATGTCAAGACTACTTTCTTGAATGGTGTAGTAGAAGAGGAAGTGTACGTAGAAAAACCACTCGGTTTTGAGACACATGACAGAGTGTCTCATGTATGCAGATTGAAAAAAGCCCTATATAGTTTGAAATAGGCACCCAGGACTTGGTACGGTAGAATTGACAGCTTTCTATCTAGTTTGGGCTTTACCAAAAGTAAAGCAGATTCCAACCTTTACTACAAGGTTGAAGATGGCAACCCAATGATGCTCCTACTATATGTAGATGATCTATTTGTGACAGGTATGGATGGGTTCATTGCTGATACGAAGAGAAAGCTTGCTGCCGAGTTCAAGATGAAGAACTTGGGTATGATGCATTATTTCCTAGGCATGGAGGTGTGGCAAAGTGCAGATGGAATCTTTCTTGGACAAGGGAAGTATGCAGTAGAGATCCTAAAGAGGTTTGGAATGATGGACTGCAAAGCCATGGCCACACCTATGGCATCGAACCTGAAGCTATTGAGTGATGCTTCATCAGATTCGGTTGATGCTACGATGTATCGTCAGATGATTGGGTCCTTGATGTACCTGATGAACACGAGACCAGACATTTGCTTTGCTGTGAACACCTTGAGCCAGTTCTTGACAGATCTGAGAAATGTTCACTTGATTGCTGCAAAGCACATTCTGAGGTACCTGAAGGGTACAGTTGATTATGGGCTCAAGTATGAGTTGAATCAGAAGATTAACCTGGAGGGTTATGTTGATTCAGATTGGGCAGGCAGTGCCATCACTAGGAAGAGCACTTTAGGATGTTGCTTCAGTATGGGATCAGGTGTGATCTCTTGGTTTAGCAGGAAGCAATCCTGTGTGGCACTGAGTACAGTTGAAGTAGAGTATGTCGTAGCTTTTTCAGCTAATTGTGAGGTAGTATGGCTAAGGAAGCTACTGTCTGATATATTTGATCTCCAGTTGGATGCTACTTGTATACATTGTGACAACCAGAGTTTTGTGAAGTTGTCAGAGAATCCAGTGTTCCATGACAAGTCGAAGCATATCGAGATCAAGTATCACTATATCAGGGATATGGTGCAGAGGGGAGCAGTGAAGCTCCAGTATGTTGCAATGGAGGAAAAGATATCTGATGTATTGATGAAGCCATTGGCTAGGCTGAAGTTCGAGTACTTCAGGGAGAAGCTTGGTGTTCTCCAAATCGAGGTTTCCTCCAAGGGAAAGTGATGAGACCCATAGCCATTCTGACATGGTGAGAGGATTGGTTCCTTCCATGGTCAGAGGTAAGGGCTGAGCCATTCTATCATGGTCAAGGGATTTAGGTTCCTTCCATGTCAGATATGAATGCTATGGCCATTTTGGGAATGGAGGTGCCTGGTCAGTTACAAGGAAAACTCAATCTAGGACTGAGAATCCATTCTGATGTGACAGAGGGATGTGTTCCCACTTGATCATATGTAAGGGCTGAATCATTCTATCATGGTTAAAGGATTAGGTTCCTCCCATGTCAGATGTGAGTGTTGGCCATTATGACGAGTAGGTCAGATGTAAGAGCAACTGCCATTCTGGAAATGGAGGCACCTAGTCAGTTACCAGGTAGCTCAGTCTGGGACTGGGGGTCATTCTAATGCAATGGTAGGATTAGTTCCTCCATGATCAGATGTGAGTGCATGCCCTTTCCTATGCGGTGATCTCGAGCATGGTCGGCTTGTAAGTGCAGTGCCCTTTCCGATGCGGTGCTTTCGAGCATGGTCGGATTGTAAGTGCTGAGCCCTTTCGATGTGGTGCTTTCGAGCATGGTCGACTGTAAGTGCTGTGCCTTTCTAACAGGATGAGGTTGGATGTAAGTGCAGAGCCTTTCCAATGCGGTATGCTTGCACATGGTCAGATATAAGTGTTGAGCCATTCTAGTGCGATGTGTTTACACATGGTCAGATGTGAGTGCTGGGCCTTTCTGACAAGATGAGGTCAGATGTGAGTGTTGGGCATGCCTTTTTGACAAATGAGGTCATATGTAAGAGCTGGGCGGGCCATTCTAACTTAAGTTTTAGATATAAGCGTTGATGAAGACCTACATGAAGGGTAGGACTACAGGATTGACTCTCTAGAACTTCCTGTGATGAGAAGAATCAAGATAGCACCATTATGAGATAGCATATGATGATGATCCAGATCAAGTGATCCAGATGTGTTGATCTAGACTTGGTGATGATCGAGTTGTGATGATGATCCAGACTCGATGATGATCCAGATGTGATGATGATCCAGACTTGATGACAATCCAGATCGAGTGATGATCCAAATGTGATGATGATCCAGTAGTGATGAGTCAGTAGTCATGATGATGCAGATCCCATGATGAGGAAGACTTGAAGAAGAAGATGACTTGAAGACTCGAAGATGAAGAAGACGAAGAAGACGAAGAAGACTAAGAAGACTTGAAGATGAAGATGACGAGATGATCTAGTTGATGCAGAGAAGAAGACCAATGCTGAAAATTGTGTCGAAAGAAAACCTTCCTAGTTAAGAGGGAGTGTTGATGTATTTGTAACTTCGGAATGTATTCATCTACGTATCTTATGTCTTGTAACCCAATGTTTATTCCGGGATGTATCTATTATGTAATTGAGTCGTGTTGGCATGCCTCGATGTTCTGATCGAGAGGAGCTATAATGTAAACAAGTCATGTCAAGTCATTGTGGGTAACCCTCCTATTGTCTAAGGGTTAAAGTCCCCGCAGTTCTGAGGCACTAGGGTTATTAGACTCTCCTAGAGAGGTCAGCCCTAGTAGGGTTTTAGTCATGCTGGGATTAGTATAAATAGAGAGCTGGACTCTCTATTTAGTACACATCACATATACACTCAACATAGTTGAGGAAGGAGAAAACAGTGGGGCTAGATAAGAAGAAGGTTACTACTGTCAGGAGATCACTTACTATTTTGGGATTTTCTNTTCTCCATTTATGGTTTCCCCGAGGAAAAACATTGTGTTCATTGTCTCTTGTGTTTGATTGTTGTGCTTGTTATTCTCTCAGTTAAAGATCCTAATAATGCTTGCTTAATGTTGAAAAACTAACACAATGAATATGATCCCAAAAGGTGGAACAGTTCCTCGATAAAGCATAGGAAGATGTGAAATGAATCCTCTCCAACCAAAATTCTCCACCATAATGGCATAGATATGTGTGAATACCATCTTCTAGGACGATTGTTCCATCAATCAAGGCTAGAACTAGGTTGAAGATGCTACTGTGGCCACACATATGGCTCCCTAAGTGAGTGTTCCATCAATAAAAGCATGAAATGGGTGCAAGTGAACCTCCTATAGCAGATGCCCCCATCATAGATGTGTAATAGATGCTCTCTAAGGTGAACACTCCACCTATAATGCATGAGTGAGTGAGTATTGAGGCTCCAAAGGTGGACACTTTCCTTCTCATAACCACATAAATGGTCAAGATCTCAAAGCATGTGCAATGAATGTCCTCCACTAGATGATGTCCACATATCAACCAAAACCTAATATCCAATGTGTTATCTCATCAATCCATATGCAAAGTTAAATCCATGGAACAAGGAGCTCATCAATCAAGGGTAGAATCATGGGCCGAAGAGCAAGGCGTCCATAATAATCAACTACCTCCATGAAGAAGGGGAAAACTCCATCTATAATCCATGGATTCGTTGTAACAACTATAAAATAAAATATTATTTAGATTAGTTAATTATCTTATGAAAGGGTGTAACCCTTCAGTTTACACGCTCAAAGCCTATGAAGGCGAGCTTCCCTTGTAATTATTAAATCATCCAATATATTAGTATTACTCATGTTAATTATTAATATGATAGTTGGATTCGACTAATGGACAACCGGATTCAGTTGCTCCATTTGGTATCAGAGCCGGATCAGCTTCTCAACCCTGCACACTCACTAGAGCTCGGATTCGACTCCTTTGTTTGTCTCTCTTATTCCTACACCTCACCTCCCATGCTAACTCTACTGTTCCTATCCCTTCACAACACTCTACCCATACTCCGCTACCCACTCGCATGCCCATATCCCACCTGCTCTCACTGCACTCCATTTCCCTATGCCTCCCTTCACGTCCTCCTTCTTCCTTCCCGCTTTCCCATCCATTTCCTTACTCATCACCCCATCCACGCCCATGCCTCCACGCAAGTCCAACACCCCGTCCACGCTCGCCCCCCATCCACGCCCATGACTAGGCTATGATTGACTTCCTATACAGTGAAATCTTTACCCATTTTGGGGTACCTAAGGAAGTAGTTAGTGATGGAGGACCACAGTTTATGTCGCATCAATTTGAAGCTCTGCTACGGAAGTATCATGTTCAGCATAGGGTAGCTTCACCTTACCATCCCCAAGCCAATGGTTAGGTGGAAAGCACTAATAAAGTTATTGAAGCTATCCTCACCAAGATAGTCAAGAGCCATCGTAGAGATTGGGCTGACAGGCTTTCGAAAGCACTATGGGCATATTGCACAACTTGGCGTAACACCACAGGTTTCTCCCCTTACGACTTAGTGTATGGAAAAAGTGCCATCTTCCCAATTAAATTTGAAATCAAGAGTGAAATTGATGACACAGAAGACTCCATCATTAGTTAAGGTATGCTTGAAGCGGCACAAGACTGTGTCGAAGCTATGGACAAAGATGTCACAGGACTCAGGGAGAGATTCGCAAGGACTTCGCAGGAAGCCAAAGAGAAGCTACAGCGAGAAAAGCCAGTTGTTAGTGGCTTAGGGACGAGCCACAAGTAAGTGTTAGGGGACTGTTGGAGCAAGGCCCTGCAGCTACAGGAAAAGCTGCTAAAGCGAACAAGAAATTCAAAGGAAACAGTACCTGAAGCGGCCGAGAAGAGAGAGCTCAACCACTGCATTTAAGCCAGCGGCGACGACAGGAGGGCTCAGCTACCCTCATAAAAAGAAAAGGAGCAATGGTTCGAGGTATTAAATACAAAGGACAGAAGCAGAGCAACCGAGGAAGCGGCGCCCATACCCATGATCAGCGCCAGGAAACGTGGAAGACTGTAGAAAGTTGTAGTGTCACCAGTAAACGACAGTTCAAAGTACATATAGGCCGACTGTCACAGTTAGGGTTTTTGGGTTACTGTTGGGATAGGCCCACAGTGTTGTATCACAGTGAGACCTTCGGGCCACCTATTTAAGCATGTATTTTGTATTATGAAAGGTTAGATAGTCAGTTGGTATGTTAGCTCATAGACACTTAGACCTCTAGACATTCAAATAGTTAGACAGTGAGCTAGCTAAGTGTCTCTGAGAAAGAGTCGAGCTCTGGTTCTGTTATTGAGTCTGTAGTATCTTACTGTAACCAGTAGCCGACTCCTTGAGTATGAATGCAACAATCCGCAAGGATTGAGAGAGAGAGAGAGAGAGAGAAAGAGTATATTGTAAGAAGAAAGCAATATAGAAAGAGAAGAGATCTAAGATAAGGGCTCCCAGCTGAGTGCGTGGAGTTTCCCAGAAGATCTCAAGCTGCATAATAGGTTGCAGTGGAACTGTGTACTCTCTCAAGATATAATAAAACACAGTTCCTGTGGATGTAACTTCCCCCCCTGGAAGTGAACCACGTAAAATCCATGTGTTATGCGACTGTTTCATGTGATTGTGCTTTACTTATGTGCTATCTGTTATTCATTACATGAATGTTGTATATCAGTTAATGAATGCATGTATGATATCTTCCAGTTTACAGTAACATAGAAGTTTAAATGTGAGTTGAATGTATCAAGTGTCCTGTATATGAGTTTATCAGTTCTTGATTCATGACAGTTAACAGTTACTATGTTAAGTGACTTCTGTATGTTTAGCTCGACGAGTTGAGCATAGTTGATGTTAAGTGTGTTAGACTATAGAAACTTAAGAGAAGTTGTGTAACACCTTAATGAAGGTTAACTGAGATATCATACCCAGAGAGGAAGCCTCTGGACCTTGAGAGTTGTTGGGCATATTAAGTCTTACCATAGGAAATATCGCGGCATAGACAGGCGATATCGTACCGTTGGAGGAGCTATGGTGTGAGATATCACAGGTTAAGAGTGAGCAGAAAGAGAAGGTTTGTGCATCGTCTTAGAAGCTGCGATGCGATGAGAGCCAGTCCCATAGAAGAGTCAGCGAGGAAGAGAGAAATAGCCTGTGCTGAGAGAGATCCCACTGGTTAATCAGATTTAAGAGGAACCTAGGATGCTACAGAACCTGGTTGAGGAAACCTGAGTCTTCAGCCACCCCATCTAGGATCACTTTCGGTGAGACTTCAAGCCGTTCTGCGGTCTGTCGCCGAAAGGGCCAGTGAGCTAGGGGTTTTGTTGGTACACTAAAGTAAACTTGGGTCTGCCTAAAGACCAACAAAGACAGCCACAGAAGTAAACCTAGATGTAACTGAAGCCCAGAAAAGAAGATTGAACCAACTGAATGAACTGGACGAGAATCGGTTAGCTACAGTGGACCAGACAGTGTTAATTCAACAACAGAGATCCAATTGGCATGACCGATTCTTCAAAAAGAAGGTCTTCTGTGAGGGAGACTCGGCACTGTTATATGATTCCAGATTCAAAAGAGATTTCAAGGGCAAATTACGCACAAGATGGCTGGGCCCATACCTAGTAGACAGGGTATTTGATAATGCCACAGTCCGCTTGGTAACTATCGATGAAAACCGTGCACCATTATTTTCCAATGGTCACATGCTGCGACTGTACCATAAACCAATTTCAAAGGATGCATTTATCTAGCAAATTGCCGCCGATCTAGATTACCAATTAGCACAAGGGCAGGAATTTTGATCTGCCTCTGTCAATCCTTAATTGATCACTGTAAATCGCGTATGAATCATTGTACATAAATGATTGTTGTTTTTTTTCATTATGTTATCTTTTCTTTTGCACTTGATCTGTTTTATGTTTTTCCAAAATGTGTAGGGAAGCGCCCAAGGATGGTGGTCAGATCGGGCATGTCGACCAAAAGTCATTTTTCTGTGGCTTCCTGCACCAAATTTTTTTTTTCCGGCAGCTACAACACCTTTTTCCAATGGCTGCAACACCTTTTTCCGGCAGCTGCAACACCCTTTTTCCAATGCCTATGACACCTTTTTCTGGCAGCTGCGACACCGTTTTCCAGCAGCTGCGACACCATTTTCTGGTGGCTGCAACACTATTTTCGGCAGCTGCAACACTATTTTCGGTAGTTGCAAACACCATTTTCGGTAGCTGCTGCACCATGAAACTCCGCCTTCTTCTGTTTCCACACGCTGTGACCCCATTTTATTTTTTACCATAAAAACCCATTTCGTGTAGCTGTAGCACAGTCACTTTCCGTCCGCTTAACATTTTCTTCCCTCTTTTTCGGCAACTGTAACTCCGCTATATTTAGCTGATTTTTCTATCATTGAAGGCCGCACCTCTGCTTTGATTTATTTATGACCTGCGGCTATGAATCCTTTGTTATTAGCAGATCTTTTTGCATGATAGCAACTCCTCTAGATATGGCTCTGATTCTTGATGCTGGCAATTTGACCCATAATGTAATATTCATCATATTTTCGACCATTTTGACACTATGGTTTTTGCATCACCAGCAGAAAAGGTTATTACAGCACCTCTGTAATAATGATTACATTTAATGACTGCACAACGCACAAGTTCAACTTCCTCAACGTCTACAACCACATGTTCTATTATTCTCCAAAGGACATCCAGCGCGCATTTCCAAAGGTATGGATTTGATTAACCACTTGATTAAGTATCAATATGATTTGACAATATCAGTCATACCTCCATTTTTATGCCCATTATTGCATCGATTAAATCTCTGCCTATGTGACATAAAGACTAATTATGCTACCTAATAACCGCCACCTTTCCCAGTTTGGGATAAAATTTCAAATAATCCAGTGCGCTGAAACTTTCCAAATTTTCCTAACCCTCCTCTCAGCTGTCCATGCATACTCTATGTTGTAACCTCCATTGTCAGAGTCTGTAATTTGTTTAACTGCAAAATAATTCCGAAGTCAAAAACATGGGGATTTCGGCTCGTTATGAACCTTCAAACACACGAGAACTCAGAAGAAACGCTACAGTCTTCACTATCTTTCCAACTGCTGGTTGGACGGAATTTTTTGAACGTCTGAATGGATTTCACCGTGAAGTAGCCTTACAGTTTGCTTTGAACCTCATAGAAACTCACTCAGAGGTTTGGGGATTGTGCATTGAAGTTTTTGAAGCCACCATGGCTAAGGTCACTAGTATTCCTCAGGTGGGAAGGGATTGGTTTGGACGTCGAGTCCCCACTACTGCAGCAGTACAGGACTTTCTAACAGAGGGGGAGCAGGTTCAAACGACAAAAAAAGGGATAGTATTACAATCATTGCCATGACCATGGAATCACGTCGTTGTCTTCCTCACGAAATATATCACCTGCAAAGGTAGGTACCAAACAGTCTATAATTCTGAATACCCTTTACTATCTCATCTCCGTCACAGGGTTCAGTTAAATATTCCATATTATTTGCTCAATGATTTACATCATATGGTGGGATTTGTTCGAGTTGCCAAACATCCACTCTCCTCACTGACCCACCATGGCCTCATTAAATTAATAATCTTAAGGACCCTTGCTCAACACAATATAACCTGGGAACAATTTATAGCTCAAGTTCAGGAACCCTCTCCTTTACCCAGTATTCCAATAGAAGAAGAGCAGGTCCATCCACAGTTGAGGGGAATTGAAGCACAACAGGAGGCTCAGAGCCCCTCCAATATAGTTGGGGGGGAATATGAGACTGGATCAGAGGATCAACCAGGGGTACAAGCAGAACAATTGAGAGAAGATGTACATGAAAACCCTGTGGAAGAACTAAATAATATGGTAGATCTGACAGCAGAGGGTGAAACTGGAGCAGCATTAGATGTTGCGACGATTGAACCCGAAGATGACAGAGCCATGGCAATAGAAGAAAATATTGAGTTGTTGACCATTGAATCCTCACCTGAATGGGGAGGAACTTTTATTGAGGAAGAACATCCCGAGGAACAAGAAAATGCTGGAACTGGGAACATTACTTCTACCTCAGCTGTGAATCCAAAAACTCCAACACCACAAAGAAAAAGGAGGAGATCAAAGGATGAAATTAAGGTATCTCCACCAATAAGAAGGAAAAGAACCAGGTCAGTCGCAGTAGCAGAAGCAGTAAGGGAAAGATGGGCAACCTTAGAAGCATGAATTGAGTTCCCCATTCTTAAACCTAGACCAATTGATGCCCCAGAGGGGCCCGTTGAAGAAGAACCCCAAATTGAAGGACTTATGTTTCAAAAATAGGATATTAAAAGAGGAAATCCAAACACTCAGAAAGGAATTGGAAAAATGGAAAGAAGCGTGCAGAAAACAAGGTGAGAGGAAGCTGCACACATTGGTGGAAGTTGCAGATCAATTGGAAGGATCAAATCCTACCGAGCCTGGAAATAAGGAAGAAAGAGTGGTCTGTCCCACCTGTGGAGAAATCTTTAAAGAATCAGGCCACAAGATTGTAATTCATGCCTTTACAACACAGCAGTCTGCACCAACAACTGAGGAAGGACAGGCACAACCTGAGTTGAGAGAAGATGGGACTCCCAAAGGAAAACTTCAGGAGGAGGAAGTTTTAGAGAAAGAAGATCCTGTCACACAAGAACCAACATCTTTAAATATTCTTTCCAAAATTGCCACTAACTCTGGGACAGAGGAACCAAGGGATGAAGTTATTCCTGATTTTATGGATGAAGATTGCATTATGACCCCGGAATCCTCCCATGACATAGAAATCATAGAAGTGGAACCACAACAGCAAGGCAATGATGGGGTTGAACAGAGTGTTGCCACACAAGAACCAGCATCCTTGAATGTTCTTGTCGAAGTGGCTGTCCAAGTGGGAGGAGAACCAGGAATTGAAGGCACTCTAGAATTTAATAAAGAATTTTGTACTACGACTCCAAAATTTTCCCAGGACAAAGAAATACTAGAAAAGGAGCCACAACAGTAGGGAGATGAAGAAGTGAGTCAGGATGTTGTCACACAAGAACCAACATCCTTGAAAATTGCAGTAGGGACTCTTGAAATGCAACAAGAAAATAACCCTGAAGTGGATGTCAGTCCATATATGGATTGGGGTGAAGATGAACAAGTTCAAACACAACCCTCGGGTGATATTGAAATCCTTGAGGAACAACTGCATACTAAAGAAGACATCCAATCTCAGTAGCATGAGGAAAAAGAAGAACCGGGATCTGTCACACAAGAACCTACTAGCCTCACAGCCCCTGGCTGAGATAGCAGCTGATGATCAGGTAGAAAATGAAATTAAAATTTAGGAGGAAGTTGCTCCATAAGAACCAACATCCTCACAGTCAGCTTCCAAAATTGCCATGAGAGAACCCCAGAAATACGATGTTACACAAGAACCAGTGTCTCCAAGAGTGGTGGACGTTGTTGCTGAAGAGAGTCTAGAAAAGGTTGATGTCACACAAGAACCAGCACCCCCAGAAATAGCATCAGATGTGTAGGATGTCCAATGTGGCACATCAAGTGACAAAGTGTGGATTGATCCCCTTCAAAATTTCATTGTCCTAGATTCTGACAAGGAGGAGCATCATGAAGAAGAAGCCCTGAACCCTACAGCAGAAATCTCAGTTCTGAGAAAGGAGGTAATAAAATGGAAGAGCCAGGTGGAGGAATACCAAGAAGGGATAGTTTCCCTTACTGAGCATAAAAATATTATCAGGAGACTGGAGGAGAAATGGGTAGAAGAACGTATGACCCAAAGACTTCGAGAAGAAGAGATACAGAGCAATTTAAGGGAGCTAAAAAAGTTTCAGCCTATGCAGAAGGAAAAAGAGCAGATGTATGCTCTTTCTCAAGAACTCCTGGGCACTAGGGTACCTTCTTCTTCTTACCGTGTCTTTCTATTTGAACAATTTGTTTGGTTTAAGTTAAGAGCTGTGAAAGAAGGGAGGTCATCTGAGATAACAACCTCAGCAAGATTCTTGGAAACATTTTTAAGAAGCAATTTTGAAGATCAAAATTTGTTGTGTGAATTATATTTGCATGAGATGGCTTGCCCTCTGGACCGTCATTCAAATCCTGTCCCTTTTTCAGGAGATGTTCAGTTGAGGGCCTCTGCTTCTTTTGTGAGAAATCATGCTTAGTGGGAAAGGTCTTTTCAAACCTTTTCTCACAATGAAGCTCACTCTAATATGTGGGTTCGAAGTGAGCCTCAAAATCCTAGTATTTTTCTTGCTCGACACAGGAATTTGCTCTCATGCCCCATCCAGACTCAGCACATTATGGAACTGCAGCAGGAAGTTATTCCTACCTGTACCAACCATATTTATATACACCAACAAGCAGCGTTGGAAGGAAGTAAGCACATATGGCAGGTTGCCTCTCCTACACTCAGGAGCAGAGACCCCTATTATTTTAGAAATTTTGAACATGCACCTTCCAAGGTTGAGGGTTATGTTGGATGTATCAAGGACTGTGGGGATAATTGGTTGGGCATAAAATTTAAATTTCCCCTCATCTGGTGGCCAGCAAAACCATACAGGATGGATTTATCACTAACCAAGGCAGAGGAGCAGCAATGCTGGAGATATTGGATTTCCCACAGAGGGTTCATAGAAAAAGAAGGAACGTCTGAGTTCCCCTACAACTTCTCTTCTCTCCATGAACAGAGCACAGTGTAAGATTCGGATTCGGAATAATGGAGGTTGTTGCATGAGGACATGCAACAGGACAGTTGGGGGGAGATTTTGGGCCCAGAAATGGCCCTTTTTGACCATCCTTAATTACCTCTTTTTGTCCTATCCTACCCCATTGAGCATGCCAAATAAATGTTTTACCCTCACTCTACTCTTCAATCCACCAAGTATGATTGGTCATTGTTTTATTTTATTAATACTTATGATTGTGATAATTAAGGCTTCATACCTCTCAATATGCTAACATATGATGGTTTATAAAGGTGGTCAAGGTCGTGGTTGAGGTCCACAATTGGGCAGAAGAACATTCATTGACGATCTTGTTGACAAAAATAATTCATCCACCAGGGCGTTCCATTAGGAAACACCTATCAGAAGAATCCCTGCTAATCCTAGGGTGCCAGCATCAGGATCTATAGTGGACAACACACAAGCAACCGCGACATCCTCAAATATCCCTACAGAGGAGGACAAAGTTGGTAAAACAGGATCTGCTGATAGAAGTCCAATCTACCACATTTACAGGAAGGTTGCAACTGAAGAAGAGTGGACACATCTCCATCAGAAGATTGTTGATCAGTGGAAGAACGAGGAGAGGAATGAAGAGAAGAACGAAGAGCAGAACGAGGAGAGGAACAAAGAGAAGAACAAGGAGAGGAACGAAGAAAAGAACGAAGAGAGGAATGAAGAGGAGAAAATAGAAGAAGGAATGAGTAATAGACACGAATCTGACGAGGAAGAGGCAATGGGGGAAAACCATCATCATGAAGATCATTCCCTGCCTGAAGGAATGGTGGCTACACTTCAGTTACAAATTCAGTAGTCGGAAGGAACATCCCCTATGAAAAATATATCGCCATCGGTGTTGCCTCGCTTCCATGGAAAAGTGGCAGAGGATCCAGATGAATTTCTTTTCGAGTTTGATATCCTCTGTCGCAGCTACGACTACGTCACCGATGCACAAAAGCTGAAGCTCTTCCCTGCCACTCTGAAGGACAATGCATTACGCTGGTTCATGAGCCTAGGAGGTGGAACTATCACTAATTGGGACAGGATGAAACAGGTGTTCCTGGAGAAATATCAGGAATATTGCAACACCAAGGACAAGAGAGAAGAATTGTTCAAAATGGTGCAGAAGGAAGATGAAAGTCTGGAAGATTTTGTAGAGAGGATTTTATACAATGTGCAAAGAGCTGGACAGACGAACATGGGGTTAGATGTGCTCAAGATAATCCTGCTTCACGGGATTAGGGATGATTGCCTAGATATGTTAAACCTATTAGGAAAGGGGGATATCTCCAAGGAGTCTTTTTTGAAGATTGTGGAATTATACAAAAAAGGTACTCCAGGGGATCTTCCAGGAATAATAGGCGAGACAAACGGGATAAGCTAGAACATGATGTCTTCGACAAAACACAGAAGTAATCTAATGGAGGAGCCACCCGTGTAGAGATAGCCAACCTCCTTGAAAATTTCAAAACATAAATGATGAGCTCTATCTCCTCGGAAATCGATGTCCTGAGGGCAAAGCAAAAATAGGCAGTAGAGGATCTCACACTAAGTGTGTTCTGCCCTCGATGTAGAAAGAACCACCCTCTGAAGGAGTGCCCACTTGACAAGGTATAAGAGTGTCAGTTGTGCAAGCTTAACCACGACACAAAATAATGCCCCTCACTTCCCCAAGTGAAGGTTGTTCTGCAGGCATCAACTTCAGAGGTGGAACCGGCCTACTTCATTGCACAAAAGAAGGCTTGGCAGCCTTGAAACCAAGGTATGACCCAGGACTCGTTTCCATTTTTTAATAACATGATTAATAGGAATAATATGCAAAATGTGAATACACAATTCCCTTCATCTTATTCTCAGTGGAACCCTTCTCAACCTTTAATGCAAAATTATAACTCATGGAATCCCTGGGTTTAGGCACCACAGCCAACACACCAACCAACTTCTTGGTCTCCTGGATGGAGGAATTTCCATCCAGGGAACCAGTTTCCTCAACAACCCCCACATCAACAGCAACCATACCCTCCTAAATATCCTCAATATCCTCAATACCTTCATCAGCAGTCGCAGCTGCAGTTGCAGAACAATTCTGCCCCTAACATACCGATACGACCTCAACTTTCTACTCAACCTAATCCTAACCCAAACAATAAAGTAGTCCATCAATTTGAGACTCTCAACATGCCTGCCTACTCCCTTTCTCCTGTGCCTTGCAACGATATTTGTGTTGAGATATTGTAACTTCGAAGAATGTTCTATATGTATCTTTTTGTGGTCCCTGATGGTCCTACCGGGAGAACCACTTGTATTACATTGTACCCCGATGCTCCTAATCGGAAGAACTAATAAGAGTCATGAGGTAGTCCCCTCTAATTGTAAAGGTGGGTCATTAGCACCCCAGTGTCGTTACTTGAGCCTACATGTGTAACTCGAGCCTACATGATTTAACTTGAGCCTACATGTCAAATGAGTTAACTTAAGTGAATGGATGAATATAAATAGAGGTGTAGTGCTCCTCATTTGAGACACACACACTCTCACTTGTGTAGCGCATTAGTGGAGAAGAGAAGTAGCTGGAGAAGGAGGAGGATCAGGCTTTGATCTCCTTGTTGGTTTTATCTTTTATCTTTTTGGGGAATCTATATTGAGGAATCTTTTGCTGGGTTTTTCCCTTTAGGGTTTTCCCAAGATAAATCTTTGTGTTCCTTTTGTATGGTTGTGCTTGTCTATCTTTCAGTGATCCTGTTTATATGCTTTTTGTTATGAAAATAAAATGAAATACTAATGTCTTAGCTAATCATATGGAAATTTAAATGGTGTCAGAGATAACCTGAGAAGAAGACATTATGCAGCTACAGAATCTAGGGCTTCTTACTTTTTGGGTCTCTCTCCACAATCCATCACCAAAAGTATGCTAGGCTGACTCTCCATTGAAGGGTGCATCTTTTTGTCGAAGCGGAATTCGATTCCGAGCATTTTCAGTTTTCGATGCGAAAATTAGGGCTTTCTACAAAAGAGGAATTTTTGAGTGAGACCAGAATAGGATTTTTCTCCTCATCAAAACCAAATATTAGAGACCTGGATCAAGAAATTTGGTTGGGTGAAACTCTGGGAAAGTCAAACCCTAGTTTGACCCCTAGCTAGAAAAACCCCAAGTACTAAAACGGCTAAGTTTTGGTACATTCGCTATATCCCAATATTGGCGAAGGATCAGGGGATGAAAATTGCAAGGGCTGAAGATAAAATCCTTATGTACACTGTTTCCAAATTTCAGCCTTAGATTCGCTATATTCTGGGAGATATTATCCCTCCAAGTTAGGGTTCTAGCCTCTTCCAGAATTCATCCCTAAACAGGACACCTGGGGAGAACTACAATATATTGGGCTACAGAGGTCCAAATGGAATTCCTGAAGATGTACTAGAAAGGGCATGGAATTTAATTTTATTGGTCCAAATATCAGACTCAAAAGATGAACCAGTGACACGTGGCATGCTGTACAACTTCGTTGTTCTGAACAGTCTTGTAACAGGTCACCTTGGGAAAAGGATCATAAATCCCAAATGGTAAAACCAATTCTAATGAAACCTATGGTTTTGGATCAGGTAGATTTGAGGTTACCTCTGTGTGAAATTTTAGACACATAGGATCAGTAATTTCAGAGATATCATAGAAACAGTAACAGGCATTTCTGCAGAAGAAATTGGAAATGTAGGGCTTCCTGTTCCGGGAGCTTCCCTCCACTGTTTTCAAAAAAGGAGTACATTGGACAGCTCCATTTGAATAGATCTATCTTTATATCCAATCAAATCTGAAATATTCCAATTTTTGAAAATTAGGGTTTCTGTGACAAACCCTAGATCAGCGAGCTTCGGAACCAAGACGGACACCTCAAATCGGTAAGATCTAATCCTTTGCTATTTTCATTTGAGGTTCTCATTTCAAAGTGATCTATCACATCAGCTTGATGATAAGCTTGGTGAAGTTGACAAATTCCAAGCCTGGAAGTATATGATCTCTCTGAAGAAAATGGTTTGGACACCTACATGAGTATAGAGGTTCCAGTTCCAGAGGGAGATGAGGCTAGAAGCCTTACACAAGAAGAACTTGGTCAAGGCCAAGAAGATCATTGTTGATTCAGTCATGAATCAACTTGTACCACAAGTGTCTCCCCAAAGACACCGAAGATGTTTGATTCCTTGACCAAGCTATTTGAAGATAAGAACTTAAATCAGAAGATGGCTTTGAGAAAACAGTTGAAGAATGTGAAGATACAAAATGCAGAACAACTTGAAGCGGTAGAAGAAGAAGTGGAGAATGAAGAAGTGGTGATAGCCACCTTGAATGGCCTCCCAGGATCATGGGATTCATTCATGCAAAGAATGTGTGCCAGAAGGAAGTAATTACTTTCAACAGACTTTGGGAAGAAGAAGAATCTCGTCTCATAAGAAGAGAAGAAGAAAGATGGAAGCAATTGAAGATCAAGCTCTCAAAGAAGATCCCTCAAGCGATGAGGAATATGAAGAACTCAATTCTTAAAGAACCTCTTATCCATCTTATCATCTGGATAAGAAATGATGATTTCATGAATGAAGAAGATGATGAAGCAGAATGATCAAGAAGGAGTCTACCCATGAAACAAACAAAAGATAAGCATCTCAGATAGGAAAAGCACATCAGGTAGATGCTTTTGTTTGAGGTCTGCTATGAGTTCATGGTTTAGCAGGAAACAGTCCAGTGTTTCTCTTAGCACGGCTGAAGCAGAATACATAGCAGATTGCTCTACTAAGTTGTGAAGCCATATGGCTTCAGAAGTTGATATCAAGTCTCTTTGACCTGAAGATGGACACTACAATGATTCTATGTGATAAACATAGTTGTGATGACAAAGAACCCTGTGTTTCGACATAACACGTAGAAATCCAGTATTTCTACATACAAGATAAGATGCAGATGATGATACTGTAGATGCAGATGATGGTGATTCAGTATTTCTATACTAAATATAGAGATGATGATGTTTCAGTATTCACATACTGAAGATATAGATGATGATGATTTCAATATTCCCATACTAAAGATATAGATGATATTTCAGTATTTACATACTGTAGATACAGATGATGGTGATTAAATATTTATATACTAAAGATATAGATGATGATGCTTTCAGTATTCACATACTGGAGATACAGATGGTGATAGTTCAGTATTCACATACTGAAGATGTAGATGATGATGGTTTGGATGATGATGTACTGACGAAGCCTCTGCCTCGAGTAGAGTTCGAACACTTTCGAGACAAGCTTGGTGTGGTTCGAAAAGATCTTCCCCGAAAGGGGGAGTAGTGATGTTGCAGTGGGATTGTATCATCCCTAGGCACTTGCCCTAAAGTGATCCGTAGACCTCGGTCTTCGAGAATGAAGAGGGATTGTATCATCCCGGGACATCTGTCCACAATAGATCCGGTGACCTCGGTCCTCGAGAATGTGGTAGGATTGCATCATCCTTGGACATCGTCCTAAAGTGATAGGGACTGATTCTCCCGTAATCAATTCGGTGGCTTCGGTCCTCGAAAATGTGGTAGGATTGCATCATCCTTGGACATAGTCCTAAAGTCATAGGTACTGATTCTCCCGTAATCAATCCGGTGGCTTCGGTCCTTGAGAATGTGGTAGGATTGCATCATCCTTGGACATAATCCTAAAGTGATAGGGACTAATTCTCCCGTAATCAATCCGGTGGCTTTGGTCCTCGAGAATGTGGTAGGATTGCATCGTCCTTGGACTTAGTCCTAAAGTGATAGGGATTGATTCTCCTGTAATCAATCCGGTGGCTTCGGTCCTCGAGAATGTGGTAGGATTGCATCGTTCTTGGACTTAGTCCTAAAGTGATAGGGACTGATTCTCTCGTAATCAATCCGGTAACTTCGGTTGTCAAGAATGTGGTGGGATTGTATCATCCCTGGACTTTAAGTCCAAAAATGATCCAAACACTTTCTATCTTTGAGTTGTGGATTGCAGGTTGTTGCTGATGATGATGATGCCGTACTGATCGAAAGATCAGAGTATGATGATGATGACGTACTGATCAAAAGATCAGAGTATGATGACCTCTTGATCGAAAGATCAGAGTATGATGATGACGTACTGATCGAAAGATCAGAGTATGATGATGATGACGTACTGATCTAAATATTAGAGTATGATGATGATGTTTCTGATCAAAAGATCAGAGTATGTTGATGATGTTTCTGATCGAAAGATCAGAGTATGATGATGATGTTTATGATCGAAAGATCGGAGTATGATGATGATGTTTCTGATCTAAAGATCAGAATGTGATGATGATTATCATCGACAGATCAGAATATGATGATGATGGTGTTGCTGCTGATCGAAAGGGAAAAGTGTTGATGATGATATTGCTGATCGAGAGATCAAAGTACTGAAGATGTTGCTGTTGATCGAAAGGTCAAGGTGCTGAAGATGTTGTTGTTGATCGAAAAGTCAAAATGTTGAAGATGTTGCTGATCGAAAGGACAAAATGCTAAACATGTTGTTGCTAATCGAAAAAGTCAAAGTGCTGAAGATGTTGCTGATCGAAAGGTCAAAATGCTGAAGATGTTGTTGCTGATCAAACAGTCAAAGTGTTGAAGATGTTGCTGATCGAAAGGTCCAAGTGCTAAAGATATCATTGCTAATTGAAAGATCAAAATGCTGAAGATGTTGCTGATCAAAGACTGAAGATGTTGCTGATGATGAAGACTAAAGATTGAAGATGAAGACTACATGATGTTGAAAAGCTTCCAATGATTTATAGATGTGTTACCCTGCTGATGTTGATGATGTCCCCTATCTATACTCTTGTTGTTGTTGATGTTGCTGTAGAATACCCTTCTCGTTAAGGGGGAGTGTTGAAATATTGTAACTTTGAAGAATATTCTATATGTATCTTTTTGTGGTCCCCGATGGTCCTACCGGGAGAACCACTTGTATTACATTGTACCCCGATGCTCCTAATCAGAAGAACTAATAAGAGTCATGAGGTAGTCCCCTCTAATTGTAAAGGTGGGTCATTAGCACCCCAGTGTGGTTACTTGAGCCTACATGTGTAACTCGAGCCTACATGTGTAACTCGAGCCTACTTGATTTAACTCGAGCCTACATGTCAAATGAGTTAACCTAAGTGAACGGATGAATATAAATAGAGGTGTAGTGCTCCTCATTTGAGACACACACACTCTCACTTGTGTAGCGCGTTAGTGGAGAAGAGAAGTAGCTGGAGAAGGAGAAGGATCAGGCTTTGAACTCCTTGTTGGTCTTATCTTTTATCTTTTTGGGGCATCAATATTGAGGAAGCTTTTGCTGGGTTTTTCCCTTTAGGGTTTTCCTGGGATAAATCTTTGTGTTCCTTTTGTATGGTTGTGCTTGTCTATCTTTCAGTGATCCTGTTTATATGCTTTTTGTTATGAAAATGAAATGAAATGCTAATGTCTTAGCTAAGCATATGGAAATTTAACAATTCGCTTACGGTCAGGAAAAATAGTAGAGCCTGTAATCATAGAAGATGTTCCACCCTCTGTACATGAAGAAGGGATGAATCCATAGCATCTATCCGATAAGACCCCCATCATTGAAGATGCTGAACATCCCACTAATAGGACGGATTAAACACAGAATGATAAATCTAGTGATACACAGCCTACCCAGCTGATTAGGCAACCACCGTATCCCGAGAGATTAATGCTACCAAGGGTAGGGGGACAACCTCAGTTTAACCTCTTGGGAGAGTTAAAGAATATTTATGTTAAAATTCCCCTCCTTCAATCTCTTGAAGATGTACCTATATATGCTAGAACTATTTGGGACCTGTGCACAAAGAAACCAGGGAGGAAACCCATAGATCCTGCCACTATCCCCATCATAGGGAAATTATCTGCATTAATAACAGGAAAAACCCTGTTCACCAAATATGACGATCCTAGGAACTCCACTGTCACTATGTAGATTGGGCATACACAAATACCCAACGTATTGGTAGATTTAGGAGCAGCGATTAATGTCATGACAATCAAAACTGTAAGAAAACTTGGGCCCACTAATCTTAAGCCAGCCCCCACAATTTTAGAACTGGCAGATAGATCCACCATTAAACCTAAAGGAATTCTGGATGATCTCGTCATCTCAGTTGACTCTTGGGAGTATCCTGCTGAATTCTTGGTTTTACAACCTAAGTCACAGCTGGGAGGACACCCATTGATCCTGGGAAGGCCTTGGTTAGCCACAGTTGATGCTTGCATCAACTATCGATCTGGGTCTATGACCATATCAGATGGCACCGAGACTAAGAACCTCACTCTCTATCCTCCAGCTCGGTCGAGTCTAGAAGCTGAAACTTCTTTATGGATGGAGCCAGAGGAAGAAGAGGGCGTTCAGCCATTATCAACTATAGGGAAAGCCTTAACCTTTAAAGTTGAAACTGAAGACAATGCCATTAATAACTTCATTAGTGAACCCACCTCAGTCAATAAAGAAGTTTATCAAATCCTGAACATTACTATGGGTAAGGAAGAATAAGAAAATCTCACAGAAGAAGCACTAGTAAGTGACACACACATAATCCCAGTATTGAAAAATTCGAAAAGTATTCCCATTGAGGTAGAGTCTGGAAAAACCCTGAATATTAACCCCAGCCTCTCCTTAGATGAACAAAAATGCTTGATCAGTCTCTTGAAAGAACACAAGGGGGCATTTTCCTGGGAGTATGCAGACATGAGGGGTATTCCCTCTAACCTGTGCACCCATCATATTTATATTAAAAGTGACTCCCGGCCTGTGTGCCAGCCTCAATGATGAATGAACCCCAATATTAGGGACATAGTGAAGGAAGGAATTCTGAAACTCTTGCAAGCATGATTCATATATCCTATTTCAGACAGTGAGTGGGTCTCCCCGCTCGTAATTGTACCCAAGAAAAATGGTAAATGGAGAGTCTGTGTCGACTATAGGGAGCTGAACAAAGCCACACAAAAAGACCGCTTTCCCTTACCCATTATCGATCAAGTACTCGACACCCTATGAGGGAAGAAGTTATTCTCCTTCCTGGATGGGTTTAGCGGGTACAATCAGATTCAGATTGCTCCTAAAGACCAAGATAAAACTACCTTCACTTGTCCCTAGGGAACGTTTGCTTACAGAGTGCTCCCCTTTGGTTTATGTAATGCACCAGCAACATTTCAAAGAGCTGTAATCAGCATATTTTTAGAATTAGTTAATGACAGTATGGAAATTTTAATGGATGATTTCACTACTTATGGCAAGGATTTTGAAGAAGCACTGGAAAATTTGAAAAAAGTTTTAACTCACTGTGAACAGACCCAGCTCTCTTTAAGCATTGAAAATTGCCATATGATGATGACTGAAGGAGTAGTATTGGGGCACTTCATCTATGCTGATGGCATTCAGGTGGATCCCTAAAAAATCAAGGTAATTAAAAATATACCTACTCCTGCAACTCAAAAAGAGGTGCGAAGTTTCCTAGGACATGTTGTATACTGCCAAAGATTTATAGAAAATTTTTCCAAACTTGCTTCTCCTTTGTTTTCACTGTTAATGAAGGATGTGCAGTTTGTTTGGAATGAAGCATGCCATACAGTGTTTGTTAAGCTTAAGGAAAAGCTATCCACGGCTCCTATCTTAAGAGGGCCCAATTGGACCCTACCCTTCCACATTTCTTCAGATGCTTCTGAAATCGCTATTGGAGTAGTTTTAGGACAGCAGGATGGTCAAGTACCTTATGCAATTTATTATATTAGTAAAAAATTAGCCCCTGCTGAACTTAATTATACTGTCACCGAGAAGGAGTTCTTAGCTATTGTCTACTCCATTAACAAATTTCGATAATACATTACTGGATATCCTACATTTGTGCACACTGGCCACTCTACCATTAAATATCTAATGAACAAACCCGTCACTAATGCCAAAGTGACTAGATGGCTCTTATTATTGAAGGAATTTGATATTACCATCATAGATAAACCTGGAAAAGAAAATGTTGTCGCTTATTTTTTATCTCGTTTCGCTAACAGTGGTGATAATTTGCCTGTTGAGGACTCTTTTCCAGATGAACATTTATTTGCAGTTTTAGCTCATTCTCCTTGGTATGCAGATGTCGCTAATTACTTGGTTGCAGGAAAGCTTCCAGCACATATGTCCAAAAGAGAAAAGAGAAAAATAATCCAGCAAAGTGCCAGGTATTGTTGGGTAAAAGGTCACCTCTTTTACACAGGTCCTGATCTTGAAATCAAAAGATGTGTAAGGGAAGATGAAATCTTTCATATACTGAAGGCCTGCCATGATGAATGTTGTGGGGGACATTTTGCAGACAGAAGGACAGGACACAAAGTGCTGAGAATGGGCTACTATTGGCCAACTCTTTTCAGGGATGCAAAAAGATATGTCCAGTCTTATGATAGCTGCCAAAGGATGGGTCAGCCCAATATATTAGATCAAATGCCTCTACAACCACAATTAGTAATTGAACCCTTTGATAGATGGGCTCTAGATTTTGTTGGCCCTATCAGCCCTCATTCCAAGCAGAAATCCTACATCTTGGTCTGTAGCGATTATATGACAAAATGGGTAGAAGCTGTAACTCTGGCGAAAGCTAATGACCAGGCTGTGATTGACTTCCTATATAGTGAAATCTTTACCCGTTTTGGGGTACCTAAGGAAGTAGTTACTGATGGAGGACCGCAGTTTATGTCGCATCAATTTGAAGCTCTGCTATGGAAGTATCATGTTCAGCATAGGGTAGCTTCACCTTACCATCCCCAGGCCAATGGCCAGGTGGAAAGCACTAATAAAGTTATTGAAGCCATCCTTGCCAAGACAGTCAAGAGCCATCGTAGAGATTGGGCTGACAGGCTTCCGGAAGCACTATGGGCATATCGCACCACTTGGTGTAACACCACAGGTTTCTCTCCTTACGACTTAGTGTATGGAAAACGTGCCATCTTCCCAATTGAATTTGAAATCAAGACCTTGAAGACGGCCATAGAAGTAAACCTGGATGTAACTGAAGCCTAGAAAAGAAGATTGAACCAACTGACTGAACTAGATGAGAATCGGTTAGCTACAGTGGACCAGACAGTGTTAATTCAACAACAGATATCCAATTGGCATGACCGATTCATCAAAAAGAAGGTCTTATGTGAGGGAGACTGGGCACTATTATACGATTCCAGATTCAAAAGAGATTTCAAGGGCAAATTATGCATAATATGGCTAGGCCCATACCTAGTAGCCAGGGTATTTGATAACGGCACAGTCCACCTGGTAACTATCGATGAAAACCGTGCACCATTATTTGCCAATGGTCACAGGCTCCGACTGTACCGTAAACCAATTTCAAAGGATGCATTTATCTCACAAATTGTCGCTGATCCAGATTACCAACCAGCACAAGGGCAGTAATTTTTCTCTGCTTCTGTCAATCCTTAATTCATCATTGTAAATCGTGTATGAATCATTGTACATAAATAATTGTTGTTTTTTTTTCGTTATGTTATCTTTTCTTTTGCACTTGATCTATTTTTTGTTTTTCCAAAATGTGCAGGGAAAAGCCCAAGGATGGTGGTCAGATCGGGCCTGTCAACCAAAAGCCATTTTACTGTGACTTCCAGCACCAATATTTTTTTTCTTTCCCCTTAAATAAATGTGTCGCAGCTGTGACACCCATTTTTCAGCAGCTGTGACACCTTTTTCCGGCAACTGCAACACCTTTTTCTGCAGCTCCAGCACCTTTTTCCAGCAGCTACAACACCCTTTTTTCGGCGGCTGCGACACCTTTTTCCAGCAACTGCGACACCGTTTTCTGGCAACTGCGACACCGTTTTTCGGCGGCTGCGACACCATTTTCGGCAGTTCCAACACCGTTTTCGGCAGCTGCAAACACCATTTCTGGTAGCTGCTACAGCATGAAACTCCGCCTTCTTCCGTTTCCACACGCTGTGACCCCATTTTATTTTTTACCATAAAAACCCGTTTCGCGTAGCTGCAGCACAGTCACTTTCCGTCCGCTTAACATTTTCTTCCCTCTTTTCTGGCAGAAGTGACATCTTTTCTGCCAGCTGCAACTCTACTATATTTAGCTAATTTTTCTATCATTGAAGGCCACGCCTCTGCTTTGATTTCTTTATGACCTGCGGCTGTGATTCTTGTGTTATTCGCAGATCTTTTTGCACGATAGCAACTCCTCTAGATATGGCTCCGATTCCTGATGCCGACAATTTGACCCATAATGTAATATTCATCATATTTTCGACCATTTTGACACGATGGCTTTTGCTTCACCGGCGAAAAAGGTTATTACACCACCTCCGTAATAATGATTACATTTAATGACTGCACAGCACATAAGTTCAGCTTCCACAACGTCTGCAACCACACATTCTATTATTCTCCAAAGGACATCCAGTGTGCATTTCCAAAGGTATGGCTTTGATTAACCACTTGATTAAGTATCAATATGATTTGACAATATCAGTTGTACCTCCCTTTTTATGCCCATTATTGCATCGATTAACTCTCTGCCCGTGTGACGTAAAGACTAATTATGCTACCTAATAACCACCACCTTTCCCAATTTGGGATAAAATTTCAAATAATCCAGTGTACTGAAACTTTCCAAATTTGCCTAACCCTCCTCTCAGCTGTCCACGCATACTCTGTGCCGTAACCTCCATTGTTTGAGTCTGTAATCTGTAGAACTACAAAATAATTCCGAAGTCAGAAACATGGGGATTCAGGCTCGTTATGAACCTTCAAACACACGAGAACTCAGAAGAAACGCTGCAGTCTTCACTATCTTTCAAGCTACTAGTTGGACGGAATTTTTCGAACATCTGAATGGATTTCACCGTGAAGCAGCCTTACAGTTTGCTTTGAACCTCACAGAAACTCACTCAGAGGTTTGTGGATTGCACATTACAGTTTCTGAAGCCATCATGGCTGAGGTCACTAGTATTCTTCAGGTGGGAAGGGCTTGGTTTGGATGTCGAGTCCCCACTACTGCAGCAGTACAGAACTTTCTGATAGACAAGGAGCAGGTTCAAACAACAAAAAGAGGGATAGTATTACAGTCATTGCCACGACCATGGAATCACGTCACTGTCTTCCTCAAGAAATATATCACCTACGAAGGTAGGTACCAAACAGTCTATAATTCTGAATTCCCTTTACTATCTCATCTCTGTCATAGGGTTCAGTTAAATATTCCATATTATTTTCTCAATGATTTACATCATATGGTGGGGTTTGTTCAATTTGCCAAACATCCACTCTCCTCATTAACCCACCATGGCCTCATTAAATTAATAATCTGAAGGACCCTTGCTCAACACAATATAACCTGGGAGCAATTTACAGCTCAAGTTCAGGAACCCGCTCCTTTGCCCGATATTCCAATAGAAGAAGAGCAGGTCCATCCACAGTTGGGGGGAAATGAACCACAACAAGAGGCTCGGAGCCCCTCCAATATAGTTGGGGGGAGATGAGACTGGATCAGAGGATCAACAGGGGTACAAGCAGAACAATTGAGAGAAGATGTACATGAAAACCCTATGGAAGAACTGAATAATAGGGTAGCTCTGACAACAGAGGGTGAAACTGGAGCAGCATTAGATGCTACGACAATTGAACTCGAAGATGACAGAGCCATGGCACCAGAAGAAAATACTGATTTGGTGACCATTGAATCCTCACCTGAATGGGGAGGAACTTTGATTGAGGAAGAACATCCCGAGGAACAAGAAAATGCTGGAACTGGGAACATTCCTTCTACCTCAGCTGTGAATCCAGAAACTCCAGCACCACAAAGAAAAAGGAGGAGATCAAAGGATGAAATTAAGATATCTCCACCAATAAGAAGGAAAAGAACCAGGTCGATCGCAGCAGCAGAAGCAGCAAGGGAAAGATGGGAAACCTTAGAAGCACAAATTGAGTTCCCCATTCTTAAACCCAGACCAATTGATGCCCCAGAGGGGTCGGTTGAAGAAGAACCCCAAATTGAAGGTCTTCTATTTGAAAATAGGCTATTAAAAGAGGAAGTCCAAACACTCAGAAAGGAATTGGAAAATTGGAAAGAAGCATGCAGAAAATAGGGTGAAAGGAAGCTGCACACATTGGTGGAAGCTGTAGATCAATTGGAAGGATCAAATCCTACCGAGCCTGGCAATGAGGAAGAAAGAGTGGTCTGTCCCACCTATGGAGAAATCTTTAAAGAATCAGGCCACAAGATTGTAATTCATGCCTTTACAACACAGTAGTCTACACCTACAACTAAGGAACCTGAGTTGAGAGAATATGGGACTCCCAAAGGAAAACTTCAATAGGAGGAAGTTTCAGAGAAAGAAGATGTTGTCACACAAGAACCAGCATCTTTAAATATTCTTGCCGAAATTACCACTAACTCTGGGACAGAGGAACCAAGAGATGAAGTTATTCTCGATTTTATGGATGAAGAGTGCACTATGACCCCAGAATCCTCCCATGACACAGAAATCAAAGAAGTGGAACCACAACAGCAAGGCAATGATGGGGTTGAACAGGGTGCTGACACACAAGAACCAGCATCCTTGAATGTTCTTGTCCAAGTGGCTGTCCAAGTGGGAGGAGAACCAGGAATTGAAGGCACTCTGGAATTTAATAAAGAATTTTGTACTACGACTCCAGAATTGTCCTAGGACACGGAAATACTAGAAAAGGAGCCACAACAGCAGGGAGATGAGGAAGTGAGTTAGGATGTTGTCACACAAGAACCAACATCCTTGAAAAATGCAGTAGGGACTCTTGAAATGCAACAAGAAAATAACCCTGAAGTGGATGTCATTCCTGATATGGATTGTGTGAGGATGAAAAATTTCAAACACAACCCTCAGGTGATACTGAAATCCTTGAGGAACAGCTACATACTGAAGAAGACATCCAATCTCAGCAGCATGAGGAAAAAGCAGAACGGGGCTCTATCACACAAGAACCAGTAGCCTCACAGCCCCTGGCTGAGATAGCAGCTGATGATCAGGTAGAAAATGAAAATAAAATTCAGGAGGAAGTTGCTCCACAAGAACCAACATCCTCACAGTCAGCTGCCAAAATTGCCACGAGAGAACCCCAGAAAGAATACGTTGTTACACAAGAACCAGTGTCTCTAAGAGTGGTGGACGTTGTTGCTGAAGAGAGTCTAGAAAAGGTTGTTGTCACACAAGAGCCAGCACCCCGAGAAATAGCTTCGGATGTGCAAGATGTCCAATGCAGCACATCAGGTGACAAAGTGTGGATTAATCCCCTTAAAATTTTCATTTACCTGGATTCTGACAAGGAGGGGCATCATGAAGAAGAAGCCCTAAACCCTATGGCAGAAATCCCAATTCTGAGAATGGAGGTAATAAAATGGAAGAGCCAGGTGGAGGAATACCAAGAAGGGATAGTTTCCCTTACTAAGCATAAAAAGATTATCAGGAGACTGGAAGAGAAATGGGCAAAAGAATGTATGACCCAGAGACCTCAAGAAGAAGAGCTACAGAGCAATTTAAGGGAGCTGAAAAAGTTCTAGTCTATGCAGAAGTCAAAATAGTAGATGTATGCTCTTTCTTAAGAAATCCTGGGCACTAGGGTACCTTCTTCTTCTTACACTGTCTTTCTATTTGAACAATTTGTTTGGTTTAAGTTAAGAGCTGTGAAAGAAGGGAGGTCATCTGAGATAACAACCTCAGCAAGTTTCTTGGAAACGTTTTTAAGAAGCAATTTTGAAGATAAAAATTTGTTGTGTGAATTATATTTGCATGAGATAGCTTTCCCTTTGGACCGCCATTCAAATCCTGTCCCTTTTTCAGGAGATTTTCAGTTGAGGGCCTTTGCTTCTTTTGTGAGCAATCATGCTCAGTGGGAAAGGTCTTTTCAAACCTTTTCTCACAATGAAGCTCACTCTAATCTGTGGGTTCGAAGTGAGACTCAAAATCCTGGTATTTTTCTTACTCGACACAGGAGTTTGCTCTCATGCCCCATCCAGACTCAGCACATAGTGGAACTGCAGGAGGAAGTTATTTCTACCTGTACCAACCATATTTATATACACCAACAAGCAACGTTGGAAGGAAGTAAGCACAGATGGAAGGTTTCCTCTCCTACACTCAAGAGCAGAGACCCCTATTATTTTAGAAACTTTGAATAGGCACTTTCCAAGGTTGAGGGTTATCTTGGATGTATCAGGGAGTGTGGGGCTAATTGGTTGGGCCTAAAATTTAAATTGCCACTCATCTAGTGGCCAGCAAAACCATACAGGATGGATTTCTCACTAACCAAGGCAAAGGAGTAGCAATGCTGGAGATATTGGATTTCCCACAGAGGGTTCATAGAAAAAGAAGGAACGTCTGAGTTCCCCTACAACTTCTCTTCTCTCCATGAACAGAGCACAGTGCAAGATTCAGATTCGGAATAATGGAGGTTGCTGCATGAGGACATGCAACAAGACAGTTGGGGGGAGTTGTTGGGGCCAGAAATGGCCCTTTTTGACCATCCTTAATTACCTCTTTTTGTCCTATCCTACCCCATTGAGCATGCCAAATAAATGTTTTTCCCTCACTCTACTCTTCAATCCACCAAGGTATGATTGGTCATTATTTTATTTTATTAATACTTATGATTGTGATAATTAAGGCTTCACATATCTCAATATGCTAACATACGATGGTTTATAAAGGTATTTTGAGATATATAGACTGCAGGAAGATCAGGCTGAGGTAATTGTGACTATATTCCTTAGAAGGTAACTAGATTAAATAGATTCTTGGGATGAGCATAGCCGAACAGAGGATAGGATTGTTCAATTACAGTAATTTAGTGTTTAAGCATATATTGTGCATGTTATCCTTGAAATACAAGACTTCCCTGGGTAGAAAATAAATATTGTACACTATGTATGTTAGTTGTAATTCACTTGCATATTGGGTGCCCAACATTTTTTCGCCTTTGCCGGGGAGGATAAAAATTAAACACCATCATTAGTTGCACCCTGTAATTGTTTCTATTCATACTCTTTTATTTTTCGTTGTAATGATTTGGGTTGTATGAATACAAGAAGGGTAAAACGTGATCATATTCCAACTCCCAAAACCCCACAAAATACTACCAGTGCAGGTGGTCGAGGTCGTGGTTGAGGTCCACAATTGGGCAGAAGAACATTCATTGACGATGTTGTTGACAAAAATGATTCATCCACCAGGGCTTGCCATCAAGAAACACCTATCAAAAGAAGCCCTGTCGATCCTGGGGCGCCAGCGTCAAGATCCATAATGGAGAACACATGAGCAGCCGCGACATCCTCAAATATCCCTGCAGAGGAGGACAAATTTGGTACAACATGATCTGCTGATAGAAGTCCAATCTACCACATTTACGGGAAGGTTGTAACTGAACAAGAGTGGACACAGTTCCATCAAAAGATTGTTGATCAGTGGAAGAACGAGGAGAGGAATGAAGAGAGGAACGAAGAGAGGAACAAGGAGAGGAACAAAGAGAGGAAAGAAGAGAAGAACGAGGAGAGGAATGAAGAAAAGAACGAAGATAGGAACGAAGAGGAGAAAATAGAAGAAGGAATGAGTAATAGACACGAATTTGACGAGGAAGAGGCAATGGGGGAAAACCATCATCATGAAGATCATTCCCTACCTGAAGGAACGATGGCTACACTTCAGTTCCCAATTCAGCAGCCGGAAGGAACAGCCCCTATGAAAAATATATCGCCATCGGTGTTGCCTCGCTTCCATGGAAAAGCGACAGAGGATCCAGATGAATTTATTTTTGACTTTGATATCCTCTGTCGCAGCTACAACTACGTCACCAATGCACAAAAGCTAAAGCTCTTCCCTGCCACTCTGAAGGACAATGCATTACGCTGGGTCATGAGCCTTGGAGGTGGAACTATCACTAATTGGGACAGGATGAAACAGGTGTTCCTAGAGAAATATCAGGAATATTGCAACACCAAGGACAAGATAGAAGAATTGTTCAAAATGGTGTAGAAGGAAGACAAAAGTCTGGAAGTTTTTGTAGAGAGGCTTTTATACAATTTTAAAAGAGCTGGACAAACGAACATGGGGTTAGATGTGCTCAAGATAATCCTGCTTCACGGGATTAGGGATGATTGCCTAGATATGTTAAACCTGTTAGGAAAGGGGGATATCTCTAAGGATTCTTTCTAGAAGATTGTGGAATTATGCAAAAGGTACTCCAAGGGATCTTCCAGGAATAACAGGCGGGACAAACGGGATAAGCTAGAACGCAATGTCTTCGACAGAACTCAGAAGTCATCTAATGGAGGAGCCACCTATGCAGAGATAGGCAACCTCCTTGAAAATTTCAAAATAGAAATGACGAGCTCTATCTCCTCGAAAATCGACACTCAGAGGGCAAAGTAAAAATAGGCAGTAGAAGATCTCACACTAGGTGTGTTCTGCCCTCGACGTAGAAAGAACCACCCTCTGAAGGAGTGCCCACTTGACAAGGTAGAAGTGTGTCAGCTGTGCAAGCTGAACCACGACACAAAAGAATGCCCCTCACTTTCCCAAGTGAAGACTGTTCTGCAGGAATCAACTCCAGAGGTGGAACCGACTTACTTCATTGCACAAAAGAAGCCTTGGCAGCCTTGAAACCAAGGTATGACCATAAACTCGTTTCCATTTTTGAATAACATGAGTAATTGGAATAATATGCAAAATGTGAATACACAATTCCCTTCATCTTATTCTCAATGGAACCCTTCTCAACCTTCAATGAAAAATTATAACTCATGGAATCCCTGGGTTCAGCCACCACACCAACCAACTTCTTGGTCTCTTGGATGGACGAATTTCCATCCAGGGAACTAGTTTCCTCAACAACCTCCACATCAACAGCAACCATACCCTCCTCAATATCCTCAATATCCTCAATACCCTCATCAGTAGTCGCAGCTGTAGTTGCAGAACAATTCTGCCACTAATATACCGATACGACCTCAGCTGCCTCCTCAACCTAATCCTAACCCAAACAATAAAACAGTCCATCAATTTGAGACTGTCAACATGCCTGCCTACTCCCTTTCTCATGTGCCTTGCAATGATATTTGCTTACGGTCAGGAAAAATAGTAGAGCCTGTAATCATAGAAGATGTTCCACCCTCTGTACATGAAGAAGGGATGAATCCACAGCATCTATCCGATACGACCCCCATCATTGAAGATGCTGAAAATCCCACTAATGGGACGGCGAAAACATAGAATGATAAATCTAGTGATACATAGCCTACCCAGCTGATTAGGAAACCACCGTATCCCAAGAGATTAATGCTACCAAGGGTAGGGGGGCAAACTCAGTTTAACCTCTTAGGAGAGTTAAAGAATCTTTATGTTAAAATTCCCCTCCTTCAAGCTCTTCAAGACGTACCTATCTATGCTAGAACTGTTTGGGACCTGTGCACAAAGAAACCAGCGAGGAAACCCAGAGATCCTCCCACTGTCCACGTCATAGGGAAATTATCTGCATTAATAACAGGAAAAACCCTGTTGGCCAAATATGACAATCCTGGGAACCCCACTGTCACTGTGTAGATTGGGAATACACAAATACCCAACGTATTGGTATATTTAGGAGTAGCAATTAATGTCATGACAATCGAAACTGTAAGAAAACTTGGGCTCACTAATCTTAGGCCAACCCCCACTATTTTAGAACTGGCAGATAGATCCACCATTAAACCTGAATAAATTCTGGATGATCTCGTCATCTCAGTTAACTCTTGGGAGTATCCTGCTGACTTCTTGGTTTTACAACCTAAGTCACAGTTGGGAGGACACCCATTGATCCTGGGAAGGCCTTGGTTAGCCACAGTTGATGCTTGCATCAGCTGTCGATCTAGGTCTATGACCATATCAGATGGCACCGAGACTAAGAACCTCACTCTCTATCCTCCAGCTCGGCCGAGTCTAGAAGCTGAAACTTCTTTATGGATGGAGCCAGAGGAAGGAGAGGGCGTTCAGCCATTATTAACTATAGGGAAAGCCTTAACCTTTAAAGATGAAACTGAAGATGATGTCATTAATAACTTCATCAGTGAACCCACCTCAGTCAATAAAGAATTTTATCAAATCCTGAACATTACTATGGGTAAGGAAGAATAAGAAAATCTCACAGAAGAAGCACTAGTCGGTGACACACACATAATCCTAGTATTGAAAAATTTGAAAAGTATTCCCATTGAGGTAGAGTCTGGAAAAACCCTGAATATTAACCCCAACCTCTCCTCAGATGAACAGAAGCCCCTGATCAGTCTCTTGAAAGAACACAAGGGGGCATTTTCCTGGGAGTATACAAACATGAGGGGTATTCCCTCTAACCTATACACCCATCATATTTATATTAAAAGTGACTCCTGGCCTGTGTGCCAGCCTCAACAACGAATGAACCCCAATCTTAGGGACATAGTGAAGGAAGAAATTCAGAAAATCTTGGAAGCAGGATTCATATATCCTATTTCAGACAACGAGTGGGTCTCCCTGCTCGTAATTATACCCAAAAAAAATGATAAATTGAGAGTCTGTGTCGACTATAGGGAGCTGAACAAAGCCACACAAAAAGACCACTTTCCCTTGCCCTTTATCAATCAAGTACTCGACACCCTATCAGGGAAGAAGTTCTTCTCCTTCCTGGATGGGTTTAGCAGGTACAATAAGATTCAGATTGCTCCTAAAGACCAAGATAAAACTACCTTCACTTGTCCCTGGGGAACGTTTGCTTACAAAGTGCTCCCCTTTGGTTTATGTAATGCACCAGCAACATTTCAAAGAGCTGTAATCGGCATATTTTCAGAATTAGTTAATGACAGTATGGAAATTTTTATGGATGATTTCACTCCTTATGGCAAGGATTTTGAAGAAGCACTAGAAAATTTGAAAAAAGTTTTAACTCGCTGTGAACAGACCCGACTCTCTTTAAGCACTGAAAAGTGCCATATGATGATGACTGAAGGTGTAGTATTGGGGCACTTCATCTCTGTTGATGGCATTCAAGTGGATCCCTCAAAAATCAAGGTAATAAAAAATATACCTACTCCTACAACTCAAAAAGAGGTGCGAAGTTTCCTAGGACATGCTGGATACTACCGAAGATTTATAGAAAAATTTTCCAAACTTGCTTCTCCTTTGTTTTCACTGTTAATGAAGGATGTGTAGTTTGTTTGGAATGAAGCATGCTAGACAGCGTTTGTTAAGCTTAAGGAGAAGCCATCCACAGCTCCTATCTTAAGAGGGCCCAATTGGACCCTACCCTTCCACATTTCTTCAGATGCTTCTGATATCGCTATCGGAGCAGTTTTAGGACAGCAGGATGGTAAAGTACCTTATGCAATTTATTATATTAGTAAAAACCTAGCCCCTGCTGAACTTAATTATACTGTCACCGAGAAGGAGTTCTTAGCTATTGTCTACTCCATTAACAAATTTCGACACCACATTACTGGATATCCTACATTTGTGCACACTGACCACTCTGCCATTAAATATCTAATGAACAAACTTGTCACTAATGCCAGAGTGACTAGATGGCTCTTATTATTACAGGAATTTGATATTACCATCATAGATAAACCTGGAAAAGAAAATGTTGTTCGCTGATTTTTTATCTCGTTTCACTAACAGTGATGATAATTTTTTTGTTGAGGACTTTTTTCCAGATGAACATTTATTTGCAGTTTCAACTCATTCTCCTTGGTATGCAGATGTCGCTAATTACTTGGTTGCAGGAAAGCTTCCGGCACATATGTCCAAAAGAGAAAAGAGAAAAATCATCCAGCAAAGTGTTAGGTAATGTTGGGTAAATGGTCACCTCTTTTACACAGGTCCTGACCTTGAAATCAGAAGATGTGTAAGGAAAGATGAAATCTTTCATATACTGAAGGCCTGCCATGATGAACCTTGTGGGGGAAATTTTGCAGATAGAAGGACAAGACACAAAGCGCTGAGAATGGGCTACTATTGGCCAACTCTTTTCAAGGATGCAAAAATATATGTCCAGTCTTGTTATAGCTGCCAAAGGATGGGTCAAATACCTCTGCAACCACAATCAATAATTGAACCCTTTGATAGATGGGCTCCGGATTTCGTTGGCCCTATCAGCCCTCATTCCAAGCAGAAAGCCTACTCTGTAGCGATTATATGACAAAATGGGTAGAAGCTGTAGTTCTGGCGAAAGCTAATGACCAGGCTGTCATTGACTTCCTATATAGTGAAATCTTTACCCGTTTTGGGGTACCTAAGGAAGTAGTTACTGATGGAGGACCGCAGTTTATGTCGCATCAATTTGAAGCTCTGCTACGGAAGTATCATGTTCAGCATAGGGTAGCTTCACTTTACCATCCCCAAGCCAATGGCCAAGTGGAAAGCACTAATAAAGTTATTGAAGCTATCCTCGCAAAGACAGTCAAGAGCCATCGTAGAGATTGGGCTAACAGGCTTCCGGAAGCACTATGGGAATATCGCACCACTTGGCGTAACACCACAGGTTTCTCTCCTTACTACTTAGTGTATGGAAAAAGTGCCATCTTCCCAATTGAATTTGAAATCAAGACCTTGAAGACGGCCACAGAAGTAAACTTGGATGTAACTAAATCCCAGAAAAGAAGATTGAACCAACTGAATGAACTGGACGAGAATTGGTTAACTGCAGTGGACCAGACAGTGTTAATTCAACAAAAGAGATCTAATTGGCATGACCTATTCATCAAAAATAAGGTCTTCTGTGAGGGAGACTCGGCACTATTATACGATTCCAGATTCAAACGAGATTTCAAAGGCAAATTACGCACAAGATGGTTGGGCCCATGCCTAGTAGACATGGTATTTGATAACGGCACAGTCCACCTGGTAACTATCGATGAAAACCGTGCACCATTATTTGTCAATGGTCACAGGCTCCGACTGTACCGTAAACCAATTTCAAAGGATGCATTTATCTTGTAAATTGCCGCTGATCTAGATTACCAGCTAGCACAAGGGCACGAATTTTTCTCTGCCTCTGTCAATCCTTAATTGATCACTGTAAATCACATATGAATAATTGTACATAAATAATTGTTGTTTTTTTTTCGTTATGTTATCTTTTCTTTTGCACTTGATCTGTTTTTTGTTTTTTCCAAAATGTGCAGGGAAGCGCCCAAGGATGGTGGTCAGATTGGGCCTGTCGACCAAAAGTCATTTTTCTGTGACTTCCTGCACAAATTTTATTTTTCCCCCTTAAATAAATTTGTCGCAACTGTGACACCCATTTTTTGGTAGCTGTGACACCTTTTTTCGGCAGCTGCAACACCTTTTTCCGGCAGCTGCAACACCCTTTTTCTGGCAGCTGCAACACCCTTTTTCCAGCGGCTGCGACACCTTTTTTCGGCAGCTGCGACACTGTTTTCCGGCAGCTGCGACACCTTTTTTCAGTGGCTGCGACACCATTTCCGGAAACTGCGGCACCATTTTCGGCAGCTGCAAACAACATTTCCGGGAGCTGCCGCACCATGAAACTTCGACTTATTTCGTTTCCACACGTTGTGACCCCGTTTTATTTCTTACCATAAAAACCTGTTTCTCATAGCTGCAGCATAGTCACTTTCCATCCGCTTAACATTTTCTTCCCTCTTTTCCGGCAGCTGCGACATCTTTCTCGGCAGCTGCAACTTCGCTATATTTAGCTGATTTTTCTATCATTGAAGGTCGTGCCTCTGCTTTGATTTCTTTATGACCTACGGCTGTGACTCCTGTCTTATTAGCAGATCTTTTTGCACGATAACAACTACTCTAGATATGGCTCTGATTCCTGATGCCGGCAATTTGACCCATAATGTAATATTCATCATATTTTCGACCATTTTGACACGATGGTTTTTGCTTCACCAGCGGAAAAGGTTATTACAGCACCTCTATAATAATGATTACATTTAATGACTGCACAGCGCACAAGTTCAGCTTCCGCAACGTCTGCAACCACACGTTCTATTATTCTCCAAAGGGCATCCAGTGCACATTTCCGAAGGTATGGCTTTGATTAACCACTTCATTAAGTATCAATATGATTTGACAATATCAGTCGTACCTCCCTTTTTATGACCATAATTGCATCGATTAACTCTCTACCTGTGTGACGTAAAGACTAATTATGCTACCTAATAATTGCCACCTTTCCCAATTTGGGATAAAATTTCAAATAATCCAATGCACTGAAACTTTCCAAATTTGCCTAAACCTTCTCTCAGTTGTCCATGCATACTCTGTGCTGTAACCTCCATTGTCCGAGTCTGTAATCTGTTGAACTGCAAAATAATTCCGAAGTTAGAAACATGGGGATTCCGGCTCGTTATGAACCTTCAAACACACGAGAACTCAAAAGAAACGCTGCAATCTTCGCTATCTTTCAAGCTGCCGGTTGGACGGAATTTTTTGAACGTCTGAATGGATTTCATCGTGAAGAAACCTTACAGTTTGCTTTGAACCTCATAGAAACTCACTCAAAGGTTTGGGGATTGCGCATTGAATTTTCTGAAGCCATTATGAGTGAGGTCACTGGTATTCCTTAGGTGGGAAGGGCTTGGTTTGGATGTCGAGTCCCCACTACTGCAGTAGTACAGGACTTTCTAAAAGAGGGGGAGTAGGTTCAAATGACAAAAAGGGGGATAGTATTACAGTCATTGCCATGACCATGGAATCACGTCGTTGTCTTCCTCAAGAAATAATCACCTACGAAGGTAGGTACCAAACAGTCTATAATTGTGAATTCCCTTTACTATCTAATCTCCGTCACAGAGTTCAGTTAAATATTCCATATTATTTGCACAATGATTTACATCATATGGTGGGGTTTGTTCGAGTTTCCCAACATCCACTCTCCTCACTGACCCACCATGGCCTCATTAATTTAATAATCTTAAGGACCCTTGCTCAACACAATATAACCTGGGAGCAATTTATAGCTCAAGTTCAGGAACACGCTCCTTTGCCCAGTTTTCCAATAGAAGAAGAGCAGGTCCATCCACAGTTGGGGGGAAATGAAGCACAACAGGAGGCTCAGAGCCCCTCCAATATAGTTGCGGGGGAGATGAGACTGGCTTAGAGGATCAACCAGGGGTACAAGCAGAACAATTGAGAGAAGATGTACATGAAAACCCTGTGGAAAACTAAATAATAGGGTAGCTCTGACAGCAGAGGGTGAAACTGGAGCAGCATTAGATGTTGCGACAATTGAACCCGAAGATGACAGAGCCATGGAAACAAAAGAAAATACTGAGTTGGTGACCATTGAATCCTCACTTGAATGGGGAGGAACTTTGATTGAGGAAGAACATCCCGAGGAACAAGAAAATGCTGGAACTGGGAACATTCCTTCTACCTCAGCTGTGAATCCAGAAACTCCAGCACCACAAAGAAAAAGGAGGAGATCAAAGGATGAAATTAAGGTATCTCCACCAATAAGAAGGAAAAGAACCAGGTCGGTCGCAGCAGCAGAAGCAGCAAGGGAAAGATGGGCAACCTTAGAAGCACAAATTGAGTTCCCCATTCTTAAACCCAGACCAATTGATGCCCCAGAGGGGCCGGTTGAAGAAGAACCCCAAATTGAAGGACTTATGTTTGAAAATAGGCTATTAAAAGAGGAAGTCCAAACACTCAAAAAGGAATTGAAAAATTAGAAAGAAGCGTGCATAAAACAAGGTGAAAGGAAGTTGCACACATTGGTGGAAGTTGCAGATCAATTGGAAGGATCAAATCCTACCGAGCCTGGCAATGAGGAAGAAAGAGTGGTCTGTCCCACCTATGGAGAAATATTTAAAGAATCAGGCCACAAGATTGTAATTCATGCCTTTACAACATAGCAGTCTGCACCTACAAATAAGGAAGGATAGGGACAACCTGAGTTGAGAGAAGATGGGACTCCCAAAGGAAAACTTCAGGAGGAGAGGTTTCAGAGAAAGAAGATGCTAACACACAAGAACCAGCATCTTTAAATATTCTTGTCGAAATTGCCACTAACTCTGGGACAGAGGAACCAAGGGATGAAGTTATTCCCAATTTTATGGATGAAGATTGCACTGTGACCCTGGAATACTCCCATGACACAGAAATCATAGAAGTGGAACCACAACAGCAAGGCAATGATGGGGTTGAACAGGGTGTTGTCACACAAGAACCAACATCCTTGAATGTTCTTGTCCAAGTGGTTTTCCAAGTGGGAGGAGAACCAGGAATTGAAGGCACTCTGGAATTTAATAAAGAATTTTGTACTACGACTCCAGAATTGTCCCAGGACACAGAAATACTAGAAAAGGATCCACAACAACAGGGAGATGAAGAAGTGAGTCAGGATGTTGTCACACAAGAACCAACATCCTTGAAAATTGCAGTAGTGTTGAGGCCTGGAAATTCCCAGGCAACAACAGTAAGGGATTCGACCCAGTAAATGTTCCCAACTAGCCTGTTACTGTTTGGTATGGGGAATTCGTCCGGTTTGCGGTCCGGCTACCATAGGTCAAGTAAAAAAAATAAAAGGTTTTACCAGTTGCGGCCCGGTCCACCGTGTATATTTTTGTGTTTTTAGTTTTAAGTATGATATGCAAGTGCCTATCTAAAATGCAGATTGATGTAGAATGCGAGGAGCAGTCACAATGTGATGTGCAGGTTCTTACCTCTCCTCTTAAAATCTCTCACATCTAAATCACACACAGCAAGAAATTAAAGATAACTACGTAACCTATCCCTAGGGAGCAAAATTATCATTCATTAATGAGTAATATATTTTGTACATGCATCATGAAAAATCACAGATAGCTGATACTTCTTTCAAAACACATGAACATTTAAAGATATTTGAACAACCAGATAGCCAATTGTTTATGAACAACATTCATTACTCATAGTGGAAATTTTCATAAAATAAACCAGAGAACATTCATACAAGAACATAGGTTCACAGAGTTAGAACAATCTCACAGTTAATGGACACAAAGCTGAAAATGAAATAGTTCATCTTCAACAAAGCCATATCACAACATTTGAACATTCCACCAAGATTTCTCCAACAGGCAAATTGTAATTATCTATTGCAAAAGGAAATAGTTCTTCTTACAATATGTCCTCACAAATCTTACTGGGAAAAAGTCCTTCATTCCCTCTAATTCTCCTATATTTATACAAACATCAAAACTTTTGGGTTGCCCCCCCCGGGTGACCTTTGGGCTCCCCCAACCATTTAATCTCACAATTTTTTCCTTTGTGAGTGCTCATGATTCATACAATACGTTACATTTTAGATTAAGATTTACAAGCACTTTGTAAAAAGGGACCGGCTTGGTAACTGATGAGCCATTCCAAGCCTGGGCCTCTGCTGCTATCAATTCCGTTCAATAACCTATTGATCTCAACCTTTCACTATCTTCCATTTGTGAGCAACATCTTTGCTTCTGACTTTTCTTTTAGAGACGTCTTCTTCACAGCAGCAATCATCAAACCAGATCTGAAAATATTCTAAGTCTGTCTGCAGTTAAACGAAAAAACTCAACATTAATATGGACAGCATTCAAGAAAATGTAAACCACACTATTAATGAGACTAAGCATCAAACATGCGACCCTGCGTTGTGTTCTCATCACAAAAAACCCTAACAAGAATCAGAAACCACCGTCGCCCCACAAAACGGTGGGAAAAACCCTTATCGGCGGTCTGAAACATTAAAGCATCGGCAGGATAGTTTTATTCACAGACGCAATGGTAGGCTTCAAATAGACAACGAGTTCTGCGAGATCATTAGGTCTATCGGCATCGAAAACTCTATAAGTCAGATGCTTAGCGCATTATGCAGCCGCAATGGTGGAAGACGGAAAGACTACGGGCTCCACGGCAAATAAAACAAATCGGCGAGCAAAAAAACTAAGGACTACGGAAGAATAGTCCTATTCACAGCCACAACGGCGGAAGACCATCAAACTGTGAGTTCCGCAGTCAACATAAAAACATCAGCGAACGGAAAATTTATTATGGCAGATGGTTAGTCCGTTCCAGAGCCGCCGTTGTGGAAGACAATCAGACTGCGGCTTCCGCTTTCAAATGAAAAATGCAGCGATCGGAAGTTTCCATGACTAAACGCCGGCGATGATGAGCTCAATGCAACCGCTGTGTCGGTGACACAAGAGACTAACCCTCCAATCAAACATTAAAAAATGCTCCGATAGAGAAAACAAATCATCGAAAAGCAAAGGTTTAAGCAGTAAAGCCATGGAAACATAAAACAACAGCAACTGTCGTCCAGGCATCGGGGATCGGAAAGACTAATCATAAAGTGTCGACAGGATAAATCAATACGTAGCCTCAATGACGGAAGGTGGATGGACAATGGATTCCGCAGCAAAAATAAAATATCAGCGAAGGTCAGGACAAACCATCAATGAATGAAACAGTAGCGTCAAGCGATTAGTTCATTGAGGAGCCGCAATAGCGGATGTCAAACCAACTACGGGTCTTGGTAATCATAAAACCATCGGCGATCGAAGCAGTTATATGGCGGATAGTTAGTCCGCTCTAGAGCTGCAACGATGGAACACAATTAGGCTACGGCCTCCGATCAAAGTCAACACATTCTGAAAAAATCATTGCAAAGCAAAAAAGTTGAAACAATAAAACCGCATGATCGACGAAATAAACAACTATTCATCGACAAGCGGAACAGTTATACGTCAGATGGTTAGTCTGCTGAGGAGTTGGAACGGCGAATGACATAAGGACTATGGCTTCCGATTAAAGTTATAAACCGTTCCGAGAGCGAAAAGCAAAATATTGCAAATTCAAAAACCTCGACATCAAAAAATAAAAGGGCTAACCGTCGGAACATTCAGCGTTTAGCTTCCGCAACGGTGGCTGCGTAGAGAAATACGGCCCCATTTTATTGTCTGAAAAGTTTCGACAGCGAAAATTTATCGAAAAACAAAGTATTAAGTGTTCAAAATATTTAGGCTGGGGAGTGATGAAAATAGTTCGTTTAACCCCCGAAACAGTGACATCAAAGAGAAACAGGCTCCGACTTGAACGTAAGCAGACTTCCGATAGCGATGAAGGAAATCATTCATACCAAAAAGACATCATTTTCAAAACTCCACCGTTAACGCGTTTGCCGACAGGAAGCAGTTTTTTGAAAACCATGAAAGCAATTGACCTCACTTCAATCCAAACTGTAGCAGAGGGAAGAACAAAATAGAGTTCATGAATCCACACACTCCCAGGCAAGATAAAATAAAAGGAGGGTCCAAAATTTCAAAAATTTGGGAAAACAGTTGCAGCTACAACAATTGGCAACTACCTGGTAAACCTAGATCTCTGGACAATTTATTCCTTAAGTAACAGACTGTTTAACAATAAAACCAACATGTTGAATTCTTCTAGATGTCTGGATTTCCCAAATGGCAAATATATGTACTTTTAATCATTAAGGGTAGTCCAATTTAGGAAAATGGAAACCAAGATTTCAAAGTCAAGATAACTCTTTTGAGGCCAAGAATATGAGTTTCATTTTTTTCCTCTGTCTTCGGGTAGCTTCCAGCTTGGACACCACAGGATTGTAACATATGGTAAACATAAATATTCATTTGTTCCTCACTCCCATGCCATTTTGCACTTTTGTGCTTTTGGACTCTTGTCCTTTTTGAGTCTTCCTGCATGCCTTTCTTTCTGAATTTTTTTTTTTAATTCAGGCTCCTCTATCCATAGTGTCCTTTTGTGTGAAAGATGTATTTAATTTTCAGCTCACGAACGGAGAAGAACTTTTGGCAATTTTGTACTCATATGCTTCAATACTTTGTCTTGATACATATTGCTTTCTTAGGAGTTTCGACTCTTATTTGCCCCTTGGCTTTCAATTCTTGACATGGGATCATTTATATATAATATATTGTTTACCCTGCTTCCTTTCCGTGGGTCTTTTACTGTCACCCCCTAGGACATTTTTAAATGTGAGATGGATGGAGCCTCGAAATAGTATTCCAGACCTTTTGATCCTGAGTTATTTTACAAGGATTAAGTAGGACTTCAATGTGTTCATAGCCATTTAGGAAAACTGTTAAACTAGAAGAAATTCTTTCAGATAACTTAATAATACACATTCTTATAATCAAGGATTTAGTCAATCCATAATTCTGATGTCCTCCATGCAACCAAAAGTTTTCCTCTTTTATTGAAATCAATCAAAATCTAAACTAAAAACAAACAAAAATAAAATAAATCAAAAAAAATAAACAACCAAGCAATCAATTTATTTATGTACAAAACGAAACAAAATAAACAAAATCAAGAAAAATTAGGCTTATGAACTAGACCATTTACTGGTAAGTTCTCTTCCCATCCCTATAAATCTTGCAACTTATAGGTTGAGGGGCCAAGTTTTGCCACAATCTAGGAAGGGCCTACCCATAACTGTTGAAATTTTGTGTGTTTTCCTTTCTCATCATGGGGGTGGTCCCATTTGAGAACCAAATCTCCCACCTCAAAATCTTGTGTTCCAGCTTTGTGTTTATCAAACCATCTCTTTACTACCTCATGTTGTTGTTTAAAACGTTCTCTGGCCCTGGATCTAGATTCCTCTGCTTTCAAAAGATTATGTATCCTTATCTGCAAGACTTCATTATCTGATCCTCTGGATTCCTGAGCTATTATGGAAGAGGGTAGCATGATATTGTGGGGTAGAAAGGCCTCTTTTCCATAAACAAGGGTGTACGGGGACACACCGAACGAAGTCTTAGGGGTGACCCTATCAGCCCAAAGAGCATTTGGTAATGCTGAGTGCCAACTCCTCTGGTTTTCTATCACAGTCTTTTTTAAAATTCTAATCAGATTCTTGTTCGTAGATTCAGCCAAACCATTTCCTTATGGATAGTAATTTACAGAGTAATGCAACTTAATTCCTTTCTCATGAGAAAATGCAGTTAATCTAATAGAGGAAAAATAAGTAGCATTATCGAAAACTAAAGAAATTGGAACTCCAAACCTGGTCATAATATGATCTTGCAAGAAGTCCATGACCGCATCTTCATTTAATCTATGCAACAGAATGGCCTCGACCCAACGAGTGAAGTAGTCGGTTGCCGTCAAAATATATTTGTGTTGCAAGGAAGAATTTGGCTTTATCTATCCAATGATGTCCATCCCCCACTGCTCAAAAGGTTCTGTTATCATTACAGGCTTTAATGGTCCTGCTGCTTTAACTTGTCTTCCACCACACCTTTAGCAGATGTCGCACTTTCTAACATGGGCATGTGCATCTTTGAACAGTGTGGGCCAATAGTATCCAGCTCTGAGAATTTTATGGGTTGGTGTATCTCCGGAGAAGTGTCCTCCAGCAGGCCCATCGTGTAAGTCTATTATGACCTTTTTCACATATTCTCTCTCTAAGCATCTAAGAAGAACTCCATCATAATTCTTTCTGAATAATATTCCTTTAACCATCTGATATGAGGCTGATTTAAGCCGCAATGCTCTTATTTGCTTAGCATTCTAGTGTTCCGGTAACAATCCTGCCTGAAGGTAATGCACAAGGTCTTGATACCAGGAGTCCGGAGCTGTGAAAAGAGGACATACATCCATCAAATGTAACTCAGCTTCGTTTTCCCAGTTCTTTTCTTCATCGTATTTACTTTCAGTCATTAGTTTGCACAATCCCTGCCATTTAACTATGGAGGCTGGCTTGAATTCAAGGTCATACTCCTGTAGAGTTGTTACCCAGTTGCCTCTTCTTTTTCCTAACTCTTTTTGTACGAAAAGAGACCTCACAGCTAGGTGTGGAACGATTACCTTTGTCCGGTTCTTAAGTATGTATGGGCTGAATTGTTTTACCACTTTGAACACGTGTTGAGGCCTGGAAATTCACAGGCAACAATAGCAAGGGATTCTACCCAGTCAACATTCCCAACTAGCCCGTGACTGTTTGGTGTAGGGAATCCGTCCGGTTTGCAGTCCGGATACCATAGGTCAGGTAACAAAAATAAAAAGGTTTTACCGGTTGTAGCCCGATCCATCGTGTATATTTTTGTATTTTTAGTTTATAGTATGACATGCAAATGCCTATCTAAAATGCAGATTGATTGAGAATGCAAGGAGTGTTCACAATGTGATGCGCAGGTTATTACCTCTCGTCTTAGGCTCTCTTGCATCTAAATCACACACACAGCAAGAAATCAAAACTAACTACCTAACCTATCCCTAGGGAGCAAGATTGTCACTTATTAATGAGTAATGTATTTTTTGCATGCATTGTAATAAGAAATCACCGATAGCTGATACTTCTTTCAAACACATGAACATTTAAATATATTTGAACAACCAGATAGCCAATTGTTTATGAACAACATTCATTACTCATAGTGGAAATTTCCATAAAATAAACCAAAGATCACTCATACAAGAACATAGGTTCAAAGAGTTAGAACGGTCTCACAGTTAATGGACAAAAAGCTGAAAATGAAATAGTTCCTCTTCAACAAATCCATAGCATAACATTTGAACATTCCACCAAGCTTTCTCCAACAGGAAAACTGTAGTTATTTATTGCAAAAGGAAATAGTTCTTTTTACAATATGTCTTCACCAATCTAATTGGGAAAAAGTCCCTCTTCATGTCCATATTCTCTATATTTATACAAAAGAACAAAACTGTTGGGCTGCCCACGCAATGACTCTTGGGCTTCCCCAACTCTTCACCTCCCACATTTTCTTTCATTAAGTGCTTACAATATTACAATAAAATGAATAAGATGCTCATGAGGAGGGTCCCACTTGACTATTCAAAAATTTCTTCCATGGTGAAGCTTCTGAGGCAATACTTTCGAATTTAGAAGGTTCTAGGAAACGAATATTTATTTCGAACTTAGCAGCCTAATTTCTTATGACGTCTATTCTGGCTGCGCTCAGGCGAAGTTGGTCTTCCAACAGTTGCACACTAACCATGGAATGATCTACTTCATTCCTCAGGGTATGTTCATCTAAATCTTTAATGTGCTGCATCCTTTGTTCATCTTCATGATAACTCCTTTGTAAAATTTCCAAAAACAGGCTGTGGTCTGGAAAAGTATACATTCTTTGCTCAGCCTCTACCTGGCATCGATTATAAGTGATCAGAAGTCTCCTGAAGAATTCTGCACAAGCCCCTTTTGTCTTCTTAACAACCTTCTTGAATTCCTCGGCTTTGTTTATGGAAAACTCTAGTAAATCATAGTCTTGCCATAGGGCTTGCTAATCTTTTGATGGTAGATCTGCAGGGGTTTCTTCATTCGCTTCTAATCTCGCCATCCTTCCTGTCAGGACTTCTAAGATGTCCTGTGATCTGTCAACAAAATATGAAGAGGTTTCCAAAATCTCTTCCAGCCGACTATCCACTTGCAATACCTTGCACCTCTCTTCCTCTATGGCCACTTGGAGCTGGTGCATCTTGCTTCTCTGTGCCAGAACGTGCTCCTTGAAAGGCTGAAGACTGACCTATTGTTCCTTGGCCTCTCCTAGAGCTACTGTCAACGAGGTAATTTTTCCGTTGAGCTCTGCATTCTGCCCCTGATATTGCCTCTCAGATTCCTCTAAGCTATCCTTCTGCGACTCCAACTCCCCTATCCTGCCTAGCAGTTGCTCCTTCTCTGCCCTCAACCCTTGACATTCTTGCTTCACTTTCTCTAGACTTTCTTGGGTAGCCTCCATAGATCTCTTCTCTACTTGGAGGAACTGAAGCTCAGCTTTTGAAGACTTTATTTCTCATTGTATGTCTTCAAACTTTCTCTTTAACCTATTATTTTCCTCTCTTTCCTTTCTCAGGGTATCTTTGAGCTGGGAAGAGGACTTCTTTGACTGTTCAAGGTCAGTCATTATTTTATCCACATTGTCCTCGGAAGCATGGATCAATGCAGCCCCTGCTCTGATAGTGAACCTAGGTTCCTTGTCAGTCCCATACACTACAGTTGTATCATTTATCATTTTACCGGACTGCCCCCCAGTTTCGACCTTTCTCTCGATCCTTTTTATTATCCTTTTCCTTTCCCTATCATAAAAGATAGTGTTCAAATCTGGTACCTCTTCCCTTTTCTTCTGTTCAAAAGGGATTAGCCTAAGAGTGGGGACCATAGCCTATCTTGGTGTGCTGCCAGCAGCCGCCTCAGGACCTTGAATATCAGGGTTCCCCAAGTCTTGAGCCTGACTGTCTACTGTATCAGAAGTTGAGTGCTCTATCACTGTCTCTGTCAACTTTGGCTTTTCTTCTTCCTGCTTCTTCAGCTCCTCATCCATCTTTCTTTTCTTTTCTTCTTCCTCGCTCCTAGCAGCTTCTTCTACCTTTCTGGCTGCCTCTGGTGCAGCTCTTCTCTTTTCCTCCTCTTCTCCTTTGAGCCAGCCTTCGGCCTCTTGTGCTAGTCTCCTAGCATCTTCATTTCTTTTTCTAGTTTCCTCCTCCTCGGCCATTGCTAGCTCATCCTGTCCTTTTCCACCTTTGGTGGTGATTTTCTTCTTAAACATTCTTCTTAAGGCTGTGATATTTTGTGCACTACAGAAAATGGATTCCTCTCTGTCCCAGTGGCTGGTGTATTCAAAATGTGCATTTGCCTCTTTACAGTGCTCTACCACCTTATTCTGGGAATCATTCATGTGGAACACATTTCCCCAAAATGGAATTTCCCCAACTCTTCCATGAATTCGTCAGATTTCTTTACTCTAGTAAACTTGTAACTTCCCAACCTGAATGGCAAAGGAGGGTAAGCTGCTTTCTTATGTTCAAAAAGAAAGCTCCCTATTCCATCTAAAAAGACTTGTCTAACTGCCTCTTTGTGGACTACATAGTCAGTGGCATACTTAGGCAGTATTGACGGTGATCTAGAGCATCCAAACATTCTGAAATATAATCCATCCTCTGTCAAGTAATAGTCTGCATATTCTTCAACCACCTGTAATGCCTCCTCCGACATGCAGTTGCACTCTTTCAAGAAAAACAGGGTATACAATGGCATAATGAAGTGCTCACACACTTCCCTATAGTGGATGTGGTATTTGTGGGCCCACAGTGGCTTGTATGCTGAGTAGACTGGTGTTCTTTCTCGGTCCCAGATACACCTCAGATTAGGGAAGGGTTGGTTGCACAGTATGCAATCTATCAATATAGAGCTCATGTAGAACTCTGATCTCTTATGGGACACCCCTCCTAGTGCTGAAGCAATGCAGGCTGAAAGGTTGTTGGACAAAATGTTTGCCCAATTGAACACTGTCTCATGTGTTGAAACATAGAAAATGATAGGCACCCACTCCAATTTGAAGCTTTTACCGTGGGCCCTTCCGAAAATCCTGTTCAGCATCAGAGCAATGAACCTGTAAGGGGTTCTTAGACTTGCAGTGTCATATTCCCCGGTCGGCCTAGTTCTAAAATTATTTCCAGGCATGAGCATCCTTTTCAGTGTCTCGACTAGGTTTATCCTGATGGCCTTCAGCCAGTCTTCAGTCAGGTATACTTGTGCTTCTAGTAAGTGGTAGGCCAGTGCTACATACCCAGGGCTATAAGCAGCATAGCCCTGTTTATCATCATTTGCTAAAATCATGGTTGTTACATCTGCCCTGGGCAGAATCCACCCAATCACCTCTAAGCAGGGAAAAAGCACAGGTCTGGTAGCAATTTTCATTAATGAAGACCTTTCTATATTGGCATAGATGGTTTCTTCTTCAAAACCTATGTCAGGTACTTCTCGGCACGTAATTAATCTGTAAATTTCCCCCCATTGATATTCGGGTTCCACACCAACTATGCATTTGGTGTCCTCGTAGGTGTATTCGACTCTGGAAATGATTTCGACTTTGGGTTCCTCTTCAACTACGGGAGCCTTCTTCTTCTGACGCTTAGACATCTTGAATTCTGAGGAATTTCCCTGTCATATACAGGAATTTTTTTTAGGTTCTGTTTTGTCATTTCCAGATAACATTCAAAGATAAAGACAATAGTATAAGCGTTTTACCTCATCTATGCTAAACATGAGTGCAGCTATGAAAAAATAAGCAAACAATGTTCAAAAATCAAATGCTCCTGTCCAAAGACTAAAACCAACTCATAAAAAGCATGGATTTTCTAAAACAATGAAAAATCCTCTTCCTAATGCTGAATAGAAAACAGTTTCAAAAACCCCCTCTCAGCGTTGTGGATTACAACGTTACGCAGTGCCTAATCTCAAGTGAGGACGCTACAAGTGGTAGCGCACTAGAAGATAAGGGAAAGCTAGCTTGCTGTAAAAACACTCACTTCATGGTCTGAACAAGTAATGCACTCGGAACCTAAACTAGGCCAGGGTTCATATTCGAGCTCTAACAGTCTCATCCTAAGCAAGAAGTAAAAACAACATCATGGTCCTAGTTTGTGAAGATGAGGGCGACCGAACCGTGGAACCAGACTCATGGCATCTTGGCAGAAAACCATGAAAACGCCCCCCTGGATGGCCACACGTAGACTGGGGGAAACCGGTGTAGACAGCGTAATAACCATCTACACCGGTTTCCCTAGCAATCGAATGCGGTCTGCAAAACCTCAACGGTCGTGGGAGTCATCATCAAAAAACTAAGAAATCCCCCACCGAGCAGCCATACGCTTAACTCGAAAATATATACAGGCCGGGATGGGAAAACCTAGGAAAACACTAACCGCGGAGACAGCAAAAGTAGTTCGACCAATCAAACGGAACGGAAAGAAGGGCACAAGGGCCTACCTGGCACTGTGTTGCGCGACTGGTGGAGGAAAACCGGTGAACTTCCATGGCGGAGCCACCTAGGAGTGAAGGTACCGACAACGAAAAACTTGGTCTGCTAGAGCGAAAACGACAGCACAGAGAAAAATTCAAAATAACAATAAAAAATGAAATACCACAAACCCCACTATATATACGTTGTGGTCAACATGCAATCGGCGGGAAGAATTAGATCACTGGGCGGCAAAAAGGCTACGGGATCGGCGACCAAGTTACTATCTCCTCCGCAACGGCGAATGAAGAAAACGTTGGAACGCCTGCAATGGCGTTGGCAGGAGAAACAAATCATCACTCGCATCGGAGCTCGTGATACTAGGGCTTCGGGTCAAAAGATGGTTAGAGAGCCATAATGGTGAAAACATAAAGAGAACGAGTTCCGCAGACTGGCAAAATCGAAGTAAAAATAAACATGCATCAAGCAAATAAATATCGACCAAGCAGAACAAATAAATCAAACTATCAGAAGCATAGTTCTTTCTAGAGCCGCAACGATGAAAGTTGAAAAGAACCAAAGACCTGCGAAACAACACGGCGGGGTCGAAAATGGATGAAACAACTCTCGGACAACTTTGCAGAACCATTTCCGCAACTGCGGAAAATGTACAGACAAAATTTCCAACGGGATTTCAAAATAACTGCCGATGAAGAAAAATACATCGGAGACCAAATACACTTGACCTCGGACTTGATGTCCGGTTCTTTTCCGCAATAGCGGACGCGCAGACGACTAGACTCCCGGCTCAAAGTCCAAATTACTTCCGATGGCGAGGCAAAAATTAATTCAAACATTAAAACATTGCCCTCCCAAAAGTAATCTTTATTCAATATCAAGCAAAACCAAAACTGACCAAAAACGAATTAAACGAGGGTCCCAAAAAAATTTAAATTTTGGGAAATAGTTGCAGCTGCAACAATTGGTGACTACCTGGTGAACCCTAGATTTATGACTTAACTTCTTCCCAGTAAAAGACTGTTTTAATCATTCAGCTCATATGTTGAATACTTCTAGCTGCTTGTATTCCTAAGATGGCAGACACATGCATTTAAATCATTTAGAACAATCCATTCTTTGGGAAATGGGAACACCCAAAATAGTTGAAAGTCCGGATAACTCTTTTGAGGCTTAGTAGGTGAGTTTTATTTTACCTCTGTCTTTTGGTAGTTTCTAGCTTGGACACCACATGATCGTAACATATGGAAAACAGAACTTTTCATTTGATCCTCATTCCCATGCCACTTGCACTTTTGTGCCCTTTTGAACTTTTGTTCTTATGAGTCCTCCATCTGCTTTTCTTTCTGAATTTTTTATTCAAGCTCTTCCATCCATAGTGTCCTTTTGTGTGAGAGATGTATTTACTTTTCAGCTCATAGACAGAGAAGAACTTTTAGCAGATTGATATTCATATTTCTGATACTTTGCTTTGATATGTATTGCTTCTTTTAGGAGTTTTGACTCTTAACAACCTTTAGGATTTTGAAATCATGGCATGGGATCATTTATATATAATAATATGTTTACCTTGCTTCCTTTCCGTGGGTCCTTTGCTATTACTCCCTAGGACATCTTAGATGTGAAATGGATGAAGCCTCGAAATAGTATTCCAGGCCTCTTAATTCTGAGTTATATTCAGGGGTTAAGCAGGACTTCAATGAGTGCATAGCCATTTAGGAAAACTACTTACTAGAAGACATTCTATCATTTCAAAATAAACACACAGTCTTTTCCCAAATATTTCAGTTAATCGAGAACCCTGATGCTTTCCATGCAACCAAAAGTTTGCCTCTTTTATTCAAAAACAAACCAAAATAACCAGAAATAAAGTGGTAAATCAAAGCAAAACTGCATCAAATTATTTATGAACAAAGTCATTAAATCAAAAGAAAAATAAAATTGTGCCCACCCCTGAAAATCTTTCACCTTATGAATCAAGGGGCTAGGCTGGGTGCAGACATGAGATACCTAACCATGGTCTAATTCTGCTATTTTTGAAACCGAGACCATGTCTACCGATTTACAATCAATCTCATCAGCCTGTGAAAGTTGAACGAGATCAGGCTGAGTGTCAGTCATATTGCTGGCTTTTTCTAAGGTATGATATCTTAGTTCAAGCTCTGTTAGATAATTCCCCAAAATAGAATTAGCAGATTCATTACCTTCTTCCAACTTGGTGATATTGAGTTTCATGTAAGGTTCTCTCAAGATTTTGATCTGATTCAGGATCCCCCTATGAGGCAACCACAAATGTGACCAATCTGAAGCAAAATACCCATTTAACCTTGCGAACCAGTCACGGATCAGAATAAGTCCATATCCATCCAGTATGCCAGCCACCACAATATCAATAAATTGACATATCTTGTTATTTGCAGATAAACGAATGAGAACATTCTCCATTTCTCCCACTACTTTGACATTAGTTTTGTCTAGTTGAGTGACTTCCCAAGTAGTAGGTTTTGGTTGTCCATTAATTTGTTTGCAAACTGCAAGTGGCATAACATTCACTGATGATCCAGAATCTACCAAACAATTATGCACCTTATGATTTAGCATTTCCATAGTCAAAAGGAAAGGTGGGGTTCTAGCTTTCTCTCCCCCAAGTGATTCAACATCTTCCCCCACAAGTTGGTTTTCAGTGGGCATCTCTTCTTCTGGCTCTTCAGGATTTTTAGTATTTTCTTTGTTAACACCTACTTGTTCTTTCATAGGTTTAGCAGGCTTGTTGATCTGCTTCGTTTCTTGGCTGAAAATGGTAATTTTGGGTACTTTATCTTCAATATTATTCTTTGACTGTCTCCTGACATTCTCTTGCAACTTCTTAATTTTTGAGATTAATGTATTGTCTTTATTTATCAAATCCAGGTCTTTTGTTGTCATTGGTATGTTCTCAGGTTTAAGAGTACTTTTTTCCGTATCAAACAGCGAGACACAATCCCATAAAAACATGGTATCATTTTCCTGTCTATCTATGGCCTGATCACCTTTTTCCTCTTCATTACAGTCCTCAGTCAATTTAGAGTCCAAAAGCTGATTCATTACCAATGTCATTGAATTTAACCATTGAGGACAATTCTTTTCAGAATGGGGTTGTTGATGAAAAGTGCAGAAATTATCCATCCCTACCTCTATCAAATTCATTGATGCTGAATTGCGTGGAGGGGTCTTGAATTGGTTGTTATCTTCCTTTTTTTGTAGTAAGGCTTATAAGCTTTCTGAGCTTCTTTTTCTTTCTCCAAATCTATTATTCTATTGGAAAGCTTCTGCATCATCTTTAACATCCCTCAAAATCATGTGATTGCTCCTCTTTAGGTTTGGACAACGTTAAGGTTCTTTTCCCGAAAGCTTTTTCTCCAGATTGCTTAGGATAATCCTCTATACTTTCCTTTTTAGCCTCCACTCTTTCTGCTTCTTCATAAGTCTCAGCTAACGTAGGCTTAACTCGAGCTTTTGCGAACATAGCCAAGTCAGGACCTAAAGCCGAGGTATAATACTCAATCAGAACTTTATCAAAAGGCTTATCAGTTGCAGAGAAGTTCTTGAGGTAAGATGAAAATATTTAAGTGAAATGGTGTAACTTCTCATTCCTTTCTTTTTTTAAAGCGCCCAGACCTTTCATTAGTGCTGCATGCATCTTTTGGGTTGCATATTTGCTTCTGAAAATCCTTTCAAAGATATCCCAATCTGGGATAGAGTTTGCAGGCAAACCAAAGTACCAGGATGTTGTTGCTCCTTTAAGGGTATGTGGGAAAAGTATACAAACAACATCCTCATATTCCTCGGCCCTTAATCCTTCTATTGCCAAATAAAAACTTTTCAAGTGGTCATCTACTACAACCTTCTCATTAGGATCAAACTTCGGCAGCAACTTCTCAAAAGCTTGAGGTAAGTTATGCAATGGAGGTGTTAGGTTCAAGGGTGATCTGGCTTTCCAAGCCGGTGGTGGATTTGGTGGGTTAGGCTGGTTTGCATTTACACCTGCCATGAGTCTAGGTGGAGAGTGAGGAGATGAAGGCAGATGAGTATTAACAGGTGAACCGTAAGGTGTGTTTGGGCCTACTTGATTCAAAGGCTGAACAACCTCCTGTAATGCTACTTCTACTAACTCTTCCCAATCTCCAACTAACACTGAATCTTCCAATATAGGATGGTCTTTCCTTTTATATTATCTTGAGTGTTTGGATCAGGACACAAACTGCTTTCAAAATTATCACTGGTGGGGTTATTTTGAGAAAACGGGTTTCCTCGGCCAGCCATGCACTAGCGGCCCTCCTTCTAGCGCCAGAAACTATTGAGGCCTGGAAATTCGTAGGCAACAATAGTAAGGGATTCTCTCCAGTCAACGTTCCCAACTAGCCCGTGACTGTTTGGTGTAGGGAATCCGTCCGGTTTGCAGTCCAGCTACCGTAGGTCAGGTAACAAAAATAAAAAGGTTTTACCAGTTGTAGCCCGGTCCACCGTGTATATTTTTGTATTTTTAGTTTTAAGTATGACATGCAAATGCCTATCTAAAATGCAGATTGATTGAGAATGCAAGGAGTGTTCACAATGTGATGCGCAAGTTCTTACCTCACGTCTTAGGCTGTCTTGCATATAAATCACACACACAGCAAGAAATCAAAACTAACTACCTAACCTATCCCTAGGGAGCAAGATTGTCACTTATTAATGAGTAATGTATTTTGTGAATGCATTGTAATAAGAAATCACAGATAGCTGATACTTCTTTCAAACACATGAACATTTAAATATATTTGAACAACCAGATAGCCAATTGTTTATGAACAACATTCATTACTCATAGTGGAAATTTCCATAAAATAAACCAGAGATCACTCATACAAGAACATAGGTTCAAAGAGTTAGAACGATCTCACAGTTAATGGACAAAAAGCTGAAAACGAAATAGTTCCTCTTCAACAAATCCATAGCATAACATTTGAACATTCCACCAAGCTTTCTCCAACATGCAAACTGTAGTTATTTATTGCAAAAGGAAATAGTTCTTCTTACAATATGTCTTCACCAATCTAACTGGGAAAAAATCCCTCTCTTCATGTCTAGATTCTCTATATTTATACAAAAGAACAAAACTGTTGGGCTGCCCACGCAATGACTCTTGGGCTTCCCTAACTCTTCACCTCCCACATTTTCTTTCATTAAGTGCTTACAATATATTACAATAAAATGAATAAGATGCTCATGAGGAGGGTCCCGCTTGACTATTCAAAAATTTCTTCCATGCTAAAGCTTCTGAGGCAATACTTTCGAATTTAGAAGGTTCTAGTAAACGAATATTTATTTCGAACTTAGCATCCTGATTTCTTATGACTTCTATTCTAGCTGCGCTCAGGCGAAGTTGGTCTTCCAACAGCTGCACACTAACCGCGGAATGATCTACTTCATTCCTCAGGGTCTGTTCATCTAAATCTTTAATGTGTTGTATCCTTTGTTCATCTTCATGATACCTCCTTTGTAAAATTTCCAAAAATAGGTTGTGGTCTGGACAAGTATCCATTCTTTGCTCAGCCTCTACCTGGCATCGATTATAAGTGATTAGAAGTCTCTTAAAGAATTATGCACAAGCCCCTTTTGTCTTCTTAACAGCCTTCTTGAATTCCTCGGCTGTGTTTATGGCAAACTCTAGTAAATCATAGTCTTGCCTTAGGGCTTGCTGATCTTTTGATGGTAGATCTGCAGGGGTTTCTTCATTCGCTTCTAATCTTTCCATCCTTCCTGTCAGGACTTCTAAGATGTCCTGTGATCTATCAACAAAATACGAAAAGGTTTCCAAAATCTCTTCCAACCGACTGTCCACTTGCAAGACCTTGCACCTCTCTTCCTCTATGACCACTTGCAGCTGGTGCATCTTACTTCTCTGTGCCAGAACATGCTCCTTGAAAGGCTAAAGACTGACCTGCTATTCCTTGGCCTCTCCTAGAGTTGTTGTCAACAAGGTAATTTGTCCTTTGAGCTCTACATTCTGCCCCTGAGATTGCCTCTTAGATTCCTCCAAGATAGCCTTCTGCGACTCCAACTCCCCTATCATGCCTAGCAGCTTCTCCTTCTCTACCCTCAACCCTTGACATTCTTGCTTCACTTTCTCTAGACTTTCTTGGGTAGCCTCCATAGATCTCTTCTCTACTTGGAGGAACTGAAGCTCGGCTTTTGAAGACTTTATTTCTCATTGTATGTCTTCAAACTTTCTCTTTAACCTATTATTTTCCTCGCTTTCCTTTCTCAGGGTATATTTGAGCTGGGAAGAGGACTTCTTTGACTGTTCAAGATCAGTCATTATTCTATCCACAATGTCCTTGGAAGCATGGATCAATGCAGCCCCTACTCTGATAGTGAACCTAGGGTCCTTGTCAATCCCATACACTACAGTTGTATCATTTATCATTTTACCGGACTGCCCCCTAGTTTTGACCTTTCTCTCTGTCCTTTTTATTATCCTTTTCCTTTCCCTATCATAAAAGATAGTGTTCAAATATGGTACCTCTTCCCTTTCTTCTGTTCAAAAGGGATTAGCCTAAGAGTGGGGACCATAGCCTGTCCTGGTGTGCTTCCAGCAGCCGCCTCAGGACCTTGAATATCAGGGTTCCCCAAGTCCTGAGCCTGACTGTCTGCTGTATCAGAAGTTGAGTGCTCTGTCACTGTCTCTGTCAACTTTAGCTTTTTTGCTTCCTGCTTCTTCATCTCCTCCTTCCTGCTTCTTCAGCTCCTCATCCATCTTTCTTTTCTTTTCTTCTTCCTCGCTCCTAGCAGCTTCTTCTACCTTTCTGGCTGCCTCTTGTGCAGCTCTTCTCTTTTCCTCCTCTTCTCCTTTGAGCCAGCCTTCGGCCTCTTGTGCTAGTCTCCTAGCATCTTCATTTCTTTTTCTAGTTTCCTCCTCCTCGGCCATTGCTAGCTCATCCTGTCCTTTTCCACCTTTGGTGGTGATTTTCTTCTTAAACCTTCTTCTTAAGGCTGTGATATTTTGTGCACTACAGAAAATGGATTCCTCTCTGTCCCAGTGGCTAGT
>LPNX010750153.1:251397-278147 GCA_001517045.1 Pseudotsuga menziesii | reverse complement strand
AACATAGAAAATGATAGGCACCCACTCCAATTTGAAGCTTTTACCGTGGGCCCTTCCGAAAATCCTGTTCAGCATCAGAGCAATGAACCTGTAAGGGGTTCTTAGACTTGTAGTGTCATATTCCCCGGTCGACCTAGTTCTAAAATTCTTGCCAAGCATGAGCATCCTTTTTAGTGTCTCGACTAGGTCCATCCTAATGGCCTTCAGCCCGTCTTCAGTCAAGTATACTTGTGCTTCTGGTAAGTGGTAGGCCAGTGCTACATACCCAGGGCTATAAGCAGCATAGCCCTGTTTATCAACATTTGCTAAAATCATGGTGGTTACATCTGCCCTGGGCAGAATCCACCCAATCACCTCTGAGCAGGGAAAAGCGCAGGTCTGGTAGCAATTTTCATTAACGAATACCTTTCTATATTGGCATAGATGGTTTCTTCTTCAAAACCTATGTCAGGTACTTCTCGGCACGTAATTAATCTATAAATTTCCCCCCATTGATATTCGGGTTCCACACCAACTATGCATTTGGTGTCCTTGACCTCGGACTTGATGTCCGGTTCTTTTCAGCAACAGGAGACTCGCAGACGACTAGACTCCGGACTCAAAGTCCAAATTACTTCCGATGGTGAGGCAAAAAATAATTTAAACATTAAAACATTGCCCGCCCAAAAGTAATCTTTATTCAATATCAAGTAAAACCAAAACTGAGCAAAAACGAATTAAAGGAGGGTCCCAAAAAAAATTTAATTTTGGCAAATAGTTGCAGCTGCAACAACACGGCATAAGCTTGTTTATCCATAGCTGGGTAATTCAATTCGGCCCCTTGTAGGCCAGTGCTCATAAATGATATGGGGAACTCATCTCCCCCATCTTCCTTCTGGGTAAGCATAGCTGCTAGTGAATCATCAGATGCGAAAGTGTACAAAATAAAATATTTCTCAAAATCTGGACTTTTGAGGGATGGTGTGTGTGCGACAGCTGTCTTTATTTTACTAAATGTGTTCTTCTCTGCATCAGTCCACTTGAATTGTACACTTTGCTTTACCATTTGCTGCAAAGGTTTAACAATTTGAGCGAAATCTGGCACAAACCTTCGCATGAAATTTATTGTCCCCATAAATGATTGCATGCCCTTTTTATTATGGGGTAAGGGAGTCTGTTCGATGGCTTTGATCCTATCTGGGTCTATGGAGATCCCCTTCTTAGAAACCACGTGACCCAACAACTTACCTTCTGTAACGGCAAACACGCACTTCTTGGGATTTAGTGAGATACCATATTTTCGGCAGCGTTCAAAAATCCGCTTTAGATGAAATGTGTGTTCCTCTCTTTTCTTTGAGAATATCGTGATGTCATCGAGGTATACTACAGCACTGCGGCCAATCAGACCGCGGAAATCTATGTCCATAGCCCTCTGGAAAGCAGCTCCAGCATTTATGAGTCCAAAGGGCATCCTTCTGTAAGCAAAAGTTCCCCACCTGGTTCTGAATGTCGTTTTAAGTCTGTCTTCTTCAGCTACTAATACTTGATTGTAGCCTGAGAATCCATCTAATAAAGAGAATAATTCAGAGCTCGAAACCATTTGCAATATCTGTTCCATGGGTGGAATAGGATAATTGTCTTTATCTGAAGTGCAATTTAAGTTTCTGAAATCCACACAGCCTAATTTCTCTGGATTTCTTCCTTACCAGTACCAGATTTGAAACCCATTCTGAGTGTCTAACCTGGAAGATAATTCTAGCATCCAATAGTTTCTTAACTTCATTCTGGATTAAAGGTTCTAATTTTGGATTCATTTTCATTAAAGGTTGTTGATAAGGTTTGCTTCCAAATCTGATGGGGATAACATGTTGGAAAATATTGGTGTCATATGTCTTCAGATCTTCATACGTCCAAGCAAAAACATCATTGTATTGTTTGAAAAGACTGATAAACTTATTCCTTTCACCTGGGGAGCAACACTTTCCCAAATTCACATATTTAGGCTCAATTTCAGTCCCCAAATTAATCAACTCGAATTGTAGAGACGACCTATGAGTCTTCACATTCATTGGTCTTCTAAATTTCTCTTTTAAATCAAACATTCGCTCTAAAGTCCTGACTCCTTTAGGAATAAAAATATCAAATTTTAGCTCGACTTGATGTTCTTCATCATCAATAATCACCCCTTTGAAGGTTTCATCATTTGTCAAGCATTCTATAATTTGTTGATCATCATCAAAAACTCGTAGATTGGTAATAATATCTGGAACTGAAGGCCTGACAAGCAATTCAATAGAGCACCGATTATTAGAGGGCACAAGCCTCACAGCTGAGGTGGTGAACAAGTCAGCTATTGCATTCTTAAGTCTTGGAATCGATGCAATGTTAAATGCATTAAAACATTTAAGTAAATCCCATACTTCATTTTGATAAGCTTTTAAATGAGGAGAAATGCAATGTATTTGATTTCGAATTTGTTTTACAATTATTTCAGAATCTCCAAGCACTTTCAGATTTTTTTGCCTTTAATTCAATGGCTTTTCTTAGTCCCTGAACTAACACTTCATATTCAGTTGTGTTATTGGTACATTCAAACTCTAACCTACATGAAAGAAAGTGTTTGTTTTTCTTAGGGTCAATCAAGACACAGTCGGCTCCTGACCCCTCTAAATTTTTAGAACCATCAAAGAAAAGCATCCAAAAATCGCTAACTACTGTGCAAGAATTAACATCTACATCTACAGCTAAGTCTACTGTTTTACAATCAATTTCATCAGCTTGTGAAAACTGAAGGAGATTAGGCTGAGCGTCTGATGTATCGATGGCTTCTTCTGCTTGATAGTTTCCTGGTTCTAGCTCAATAAAGTAATTTCCCAAAACAGAATCCACTGGTTCATTTTTACCTTCGAACTGAGTAACATTGTGTTTCATGTGGAGCTCCCTCAAAACTTTAATTTGATTTGGGATTCCTTTATATGGTAGCCATAGATGTGACCAGTCCGAGGCAAAATATCCGTTCAGCTTTTCCAACCAATCTCTGCTCAAAACAAGTCCATAACCTTCCGGTATGTCAGCCACCACAACATCAATGAATTGACATACCTTATCATTTGAAGATAAGCGAACAAGAACATCCTCCATTTCCCCAATTACCTTCACATCCATTCTATCCAACTGAACGACCCTCCAGGTAGATGGTTTAGGTTGCCCATTTATCTTTTTGCAGACCGACAACGGCATGACGTTGACTGATGCCCCTGAGTCTACTAGGCAGTTATGCACATTGTGGTTGAAAATTTCAAAAGTAAGGAGAAAAGGTGGAGACTTGCATTTAGGCTTACCTCCCACACTTGCTTCACCAATTTCTTCTTCCTGGGGGGCTGATTATCAGTGGGCAACCTCTCCTCTGATATTTCAAGTGCTTTCAATAGCTTTTCTTTTTGTTGTAGCACATTGCACATCTCAAATAATGAGATGTTTGTCCTTACCTTTTTTATATCCTCCATAATGTCATAATCCATCTTATGTCCCATGAGATTCAGTTTAATATTATTTATCTTTTCTTCATTGGGCTTAGTAGGCATGTTGATCTATCTAGGATTTTGACTGGTGATGGTAAACTTTGGAATTTTATTAGCTGAGGAGTTGTTTTGAAATTTCTTAACATTCTTTTGAAGTCTCTTAATCTTCGGGAGCATAAGACTGTTTTCCTTAATCAACCCCTGGCTTCTCGTCATTACATTTATTTCCAAGATATTTTCATGTCTCAGATCCTTTTCTTTCTCAGCATCAAACAATGATACACAGTCCCATAAAAGCATGGCCTCATCCTCCTATTTTTCTGTTGATTTATTGTTGTCTTTCCCTTCTTCATCATTATCCTCAGTTAATTTGAAATCCAACAGCTGATTCATAACCAACGTCATTGAATTTATCCATTGACGACAATTCTTTTCAAAATGGGGTTGCTGGTGAAAAGTGCAAAAGTTATCCATCCCTACCTCCGTTAAGTTCATAGATGCGGAATCGTGCGGAGGGGGATGGGATTGATTGTTATCTTCCCTTTTCTTGTAATAAGGATTATAAAACTTTTGGGATTCCTTTTCCTTTTCCAAGTCTATGATTCTATTAGAGAGCTTCTGCATCATCTTTGCCATTCCTTCGAAATCTGGTGATTGCTCCTCTTTAGGATTAGTAAATAACAAAGTTTTCCTCCCAACATTTTTTTCTCCTGACCGTTCAGGATAATCTTCGATGCTTTCTTTTTCATCCTCTACTCTCTCCGCTTCTTCATAAGTCTCTGCTAGCGTAGGTTTGGCTTTCATTTTGGCAAACATGGCCAACTCGGGTCCTAGAGCTGAGGTATAATACTCAATTAGAACTTTATCCGAGGGTTTGTCAGCTTCAGAAAAATTCCTAAGATAGGCTGCGATTCTTTGGGTAAAACTATGCACCTTTTCTTTTCTTTCTTTCTTTAAGGCACACAGTCCTTTCATGAGAGCCGCATGAGTTTTTTGGGTTGCATACTTACTTCTAAAAATCCTCTCAAAGGTATCCCAGTCTGGGATAGAGTTTCCAGGCAAACCGAAATACCATGATGTTGCTGCTCCTTTAAGGGTGTGCAGAAAAAGTCTACAAACGACATCCTCATGCTCCCCGGCCCTCAATCCTTCTATTGCCAAATAAAAACTTTGTAAATGGTCATCTACTAACATCTTCTCATTTGGTTCAAACTTGGGCAGCATCTTTTCAAAATCTTGAGGTAAATCATGCAACGGAGCTGACAGGTTCGGGGGTGATTTGGCCTTCCAAGCCGGTGGTGGATTTGGTGGGTTAGGTGGCTGGTTTTCATTTACACCCGCCATGAGTCTGGGTGGAGAGTGAGGAGGCAAGGGAACAGGAGTCCGCACAGGTGAACAGTAAGGTGTGTTTGGGCCCACTTGATTCAAAGGCTGAACAACCTCCTGTAATGCTACTTCTACTAACTCTTCCAAGTCTCCAACCAACACTGAATCTTCCAAGATGGGATGGTATTTCTTCTTGTATTCTCTTCGGGGTAAATCAGGGATAATGGGTAATCCTGCAATACTCTTTACATAAGCTCGCGTGTGTCTTCTCAGATCATTTACTACTTGGTTGTCCACAACAAACAGATGTTCTCTATTCTCTTAAGTATTTGGATCAGGAAACAAACTGCTTTCAAAACTATCACTAGTGGAGTTATTTCGAGGAAATGTATTTCCCTGGCCAGCCATGCACTGGTGGCCCTCCTTCTAGCACCAAAAACTGTTGAGGCCTAGAAATTCGCAGGTAACAACAGTAAGGGATTCTCCCCAGTAAACGTTCCCAACTAGCCCGTTACTGTTTGGTATGGGGAATCCGTCCGGTTTGCGGTCCGGCTACCATAGGTCAAGTAACAAAAATAAAAGGTTTTACCGGTTGCGGCCCGGTCCACCGTATATATTTTTGTGTTTTTAGTTTTAAGTATGATCTGCAAGTGCCTATCTAAAATGCAGATTGATGTAGAATACGAGGAGCGGTCACAATGTGATGCGCAGGTTCTTACCTCTCGTCTTAACCTCTCTTGCATCTAAATCACACACAACAAGAAATTAAAGCTAACTCCCTAACCTATCCCTAGGGAGCAAAATTATCATTCATTAATGAGTAATGTATTTTGTACATGCATCATGAAAAATCACAGATAGCTGATACTTATTTCAAAACACATGAACATTTAAAGATATTTGAACAACCAGATAGCCAATTGTTTATGAACAACATTCAATACTCATAGTGGAAATTTTCATAAAATAAACCAGAGAACATTCATACAAAAACATAGGTTCACAGAGTTAGAACAATCTCACAGTTAATGGACACAAAGCTGAAAATGAAATAGTTCCTCTTCAACAAAGCCATAGCACAACATTTGAACATTCCACCAAGCTTTCTCCAACAGGGAAATTGTAATTATCTATTGCAAAAGGAAATAGTTCTTCTTACAATATGTCCTCACAAATATTACTAGGAAAAAGTCCTTCATTCCCTCTAATTCTCCTATATTTATACAAACAACAAAACTTTTAGGTTGCCCCCCCGGGTGACCTTTGGGCTCCCCCAACTGTTTAATCTCACAATTTTGTCCTTTGTGAGTGCTCATGATCCATACAATACGTTACATTTTAGATTAAGATTTACAAGCACTTTGTAAAAAGGGACCGGCTTGGTAACTGATGAGCCATTCCAAGCCTGGGCCTCTGCTGCTATCAACTCCGTTCAATAACCTATTGATCTCAACCTTTCACTATCTTCCGTCTGTGAGCAACATCTTTGCTTCTGACTTTTCTTTTAGAGACGTCTTCTTCACAGCAGCAATCATCAAACCAGATCTAAAAATCTTCTAAGTCTGTCTACAATTAAACAAAAAAACTCAACATTAATATGGACAACATTCAAGAAAATGTAAACCACACTATTAATGAGACTAAGCATCAAACATGCGACCCTCTGTTGTGTTCTCATCACAAAAAACCCTAACAAGAATCAGAAACCACCGCCGCCCCACAAAACGATGGGAAAAACCCTTATCGACGGTCTGAACCATTAAAGCATCGCCAAGATAGTTTTATTCACAGCTGTAATGGCGGGCTTCAAACAGACAACGAGTTCCATGAGATCATTAGGTCTATCGGCGTTGGAAACTCTATAAGTCGGATGGTTAGCACATTACGCAGCCGCAATGGCGGAAGACGGAAAGACTACGGGCTCCACGGTAAATAAAACAAATCGGCGAGTGGAAAAACTAACGACTACGGAAGAATAGTCCTATTCATAGCCACAACGGCGGAAGACCATCAGACTGCGAGTTTCGCGGTCAACATAAAAACATCGGCGAAAGGAAAATTTATTGTGGCGGATGGTTAGTCCGTTCCCGAGCCGCCGTTGCGGAAGACAATCAGATTGCGGCTTCCACTTTCAAATGAAAAATGCAACGATCGGAAGTTTCCATGACTAAATGCCGGCAATGATGAGCTCAACGCAACCGCTGTGTCAGCGACACAAGAGACTAACCCTCCGATCAAACATTAAAAAACACTCCGATAGAGAAAACAAATCATTGAAAAGAAAAGGTTTAAGCAGTAAATCCATGGAAACATAAAACAACAGCAATTGCCATCCAGGCATTGGGGATCGGAAAGACTAATCATAAAGCATCGGCAAGATAGATCAATACGTAGCCGCAACGGCAGAAGGTGGATGGACAATGGATTCTACAGCAAAAAGAAAACATCGGCGAAACCATTGGCGAACGGAACAACAGCGTCGGGCGATTATTTCATTGAGGAGCCGCAACGGCGGATGTCCAACCAACTACAGGTCTTGGTAATCATAAAACCATCAGCGATCGGAGCAGTTATATGGCGGATAGTGAGTCCGGTCCAGAGCCGCAACGGCGGAACACAATTAGGCTACGGCCTCCAATCAAATTCAACACATTCTGAAAAATCATCGCAAAGCAAAAAAGTTGAAACAATAAAACTGCGTGCTCGACGAAATAAACAACTATTCATCGGCAAGCGGAACAGTTATACGTCAGATGGTTAGTCTGCTAAGGGGCCGCAACGGTGGACGACATAAGGACTATGGCTTCCGATTAAAGTTATAAACCATTCCGAGAGCGAAAAGCAAAATATCACAAAGTCAAAAACCTCGACATCGAAAAAGAAAAGAGCTAACCGTCGGAAAATTCAGTGTTTAGCTTCTGCAACGGCGGCTGCGTAGAGAACTACGGCCCCGTTTTATTGTCCGAAAACTTTCGACAATGAAAATTTATCGAAAAACAAAGTATTAAGTGTTCAAAAGATTTAGGCTGGGGAGTGATGAAAATAGTTCGTTTAACCCCCGAAACAGTGACAGCAAAGAGAAACAGGCTCCGACTTGAACGTAAATAAACTTTCGATAGCGATGAAGGAAATCATTCAGACCAAAAAGACATCATTTTCAAAACTCCACTGTTAACGCATTTGCCGACAGGAAGCAGTTTTCTGAAAAGCATGAAAGCAATTGACCTCACTTCAATCCAAACTATAGCAGAGGGAAGAACAAAATAGAGTTCATGAATCCACACACTCACAGGCAAGATAAAATAAAAGGAGGGTCCAAAATTTCAAAAATTTGGGAAAACAACTGCAGCTGCAACAAGTAGGGACTCTTGAAATGCAACATGAAAATAACCCTGAAGTGGATGTCATTCCTGATATGGATTGGGGTGAAGATGAACAAGTTCAAACACAACCCTCAGGTGATACTGAAATCCTTGAGGAACAGCTGCATACTGAAGAAGACATCCAATCTCAGCAACATGAGGAGAAAGAAGAACAGGGCTCTGTCACACAAGAACCAGTAGCCTCACAGCCCCTAGCTGAGATAGCAACTGATGCTCAGGTATAAAATGAAATTAAAATTCAAGAGGAAGTTTCTCCACAAGAACCAACATCCTCACAGTCAGCTGCCAAAATTGCCACGAGAGAACCCTAGAAAGAAGACGTTGTTACACAAGAACCAGCATCTTTAAGAGTGGTGGACGTTGTTGCTAAAGAGAGTCTAAAAAAGGTCACTGTCACACAAGAACGAGCACCCCCTGAAATAGCTTCAGATGTGCAGGATGTCCAATGTGGCACATTAGGTGACAAAGTGTGGATTGATCCCCTTCAAAATTTCATTGACCTGGATTCTGACAAGGAGGAGCATCATGAAGAAGAAGCCCTGAACCCTACAGTAGAAATCTCAATTCTGAGAATGGAGGTGATAAAATGGAAGAGCCAGGTGGAGGAATACCAAGAAGGGATAGTTTCCCTTACTGAGCATAAAAAGATTATGAGGAGACTGGAGGAAAAATGTGCAGAAGAACATATGACCCGGAGACTTTGAGAAGAAGAGCTACAAAGCAATTTAAGGGAGCTGAAAAAGTTCTAGTCTATGCAGAAGGAAAAAGCGCAGATGTATGCTCTTTCTCAAGAACTCTTGGGCACTAGGGTACCTTCTTCTTCTTACCCTGTCTTTCTATTTGAACAATTTGTTTGGTTTAAGTTAAGAGCTATGAAAGAAGGGAGGTCATTTGAGATAACAACCTCAGCAAGATTCTTGGAAACTTTTTTAAGAAGCAATTTTGAAGATCAAAATTTGTTGTGTGAATTATATTTGCATGAGATGGCTTGCCCTCTGGACCGCCATTCAAATCCGGTCCCTTTTTCAGGAGATGTTCAGTTGAGGGCCTTTGCTTCTTTTGTGAGCAATCATGCTCGGTGGGAAAGGTCTTTTCAAACCTTTTCTCACAATGAAGCTCACTCTAATCTATGGGTTCGAAGTGAGCCTCAAAATCCTGGTATTTTTCTTGCTCAACACAGGAGTTTACTCTCATGCCCCATCCAGACTCAGCACATAATGGAACTGCAGGAGGAAGTTATTTCTACCTGTACCAACCATATTTCTATACACCAACAAGCAGCGTTGGAAGGAAGTAAGCACAAATGGCAGGTTGTCTCTCCTACACTCAGGAGCAGAGACCCCTATTATTTTAGAAATTTTGAACAGACACTTTCTAGGGTTGAGGGTTATATTGGATGTATCAGTGACTGTGGGGCTAATTGGTTGGGCCTGAAATTTAAATTTCCCCTCATCTGGTGGCCAGCAAAACCATACAGGATGGATTTCTCACTAACCAAGGCAGAGAAGCAGCAATGCTGGAGATATTGGATTGCCCACAGAGGGTTCATAGAAAAAGAAGGAATGTTTGAATTCCCCTACAACTTCTCTTCTCTCCATGAACAGAGCACAGTGCAAGATTTGGATTCAGAATAATGGAGGTTGCTAGATGAGGACATGCAACAGGACAGTTGGGGGGATATGTTGGGCCCAGAAATGGCCCTTTTTTACCATCCTTAATTACCTCTTTTTGTCTTATCCTACCCCATTGAGCATGCCAAATAAATGTTTTACCCTCACTCTACTCTTCAATCCACCAAGGTATGATTGGTCATTGTTTTATTTTATTAATACTTATGATTGTGATAATTAAGGCTTCATGTCTCTCAATATGCTAACATATGATGGTTTATAAAGGTATTTTGAGATATATAGACTGCAGGAAGATCGAGTTGAACATGCTACGAAAAGGATGGGCATTCATCGCTCAAGCTGATCACCATCCATCCTACCATTGCCCAAGGAATGAGGTCCCAGTGTATTATCCCAGGAAAAGCTGTACAAAGATAGCTGTAACAGAATGTGTCAGATTTGGAGGTCAACAGTGTGCTGCTGCTCGTGTATAGCTGTGATTTGAAGATATCATTACTCCTGGGTTGATTAACAGTTTCCCTATATTTCCTATCTTTCATCCTGCCATGTTTGTAACAGCTGTTGTCATTTAGGGCGCCTGAAGATCAGAGATCTTCATGGCTGCCCCATAATAGGGATAGGATGTTATGATTTACATTGTATAAATATGGAGAACTGTTTCAAACCAGGGGTTGTTGAACAGATAATCAATTCATTGTATTAGCTGTAATGAGGAATTGTGTAATCGATCTGCCTTTTTAATACAAGGAGTTACTTCAGATCTAAGGGTTTTAACATGTGTTCATCCATCATCTCTGTGTGAAGGCTGGGCCCGCCTTCCACAGGGATTGCTGAGTTAAATTACGCATTTCATTTATTTTGTTGTGTGATGTTATGTTAATTTTATTTCTTCGTAGGAAGCTGTAACAAGTTGTGGATTTACAGTGTGTTGTTGATTGCATCTCTTGGATACCTGTAGTGGCATGGTGTGACAGTCGACTGAGTAGGTAATTATTCCTTATGCAATTTGTGTGGTAACTGTAACAGCTCTGTTCATCCTTAGATCTTTTAGTTGTTGTTTCCATGAATCCTTGCAGCTTGTCTCTTATTTTTATGATTGCAGAACTTCGAATTCATAGAACAGCTGAACTCAATTTCTGTATTTTGAATCTCTAGATTAATATTCAATTTATGTCTTTGGATTTCTTGGGTTAATCATTAAGTGGTTTGAAACAGAATTTCCCTTTTTCTGCAATTGTAATCTAGATGTGACTTTCATCTTTCCATTCTTAGATCAAGAACAACAGAAGGTAATTGTGACTGTATTCCTTAGAAGGTAACTAGATTAAATAGATTCTTGGGATGAGCATAGCCGAATAGAGGATAGGATTGTTCAATTACAGTAATTTAGTGTTTAAGCATATATTGTGCATGTTATCCTTGAAATACAAGACTTCCCTGGGTTGACAATAAATATTGTACACTCAGTATGTTAGTTGTAATTCACTTGCATATTAGGTGCCCAACACCATCCATGTCTTCAAATTATGCCAAATAATCTAGAGCACTCCATAGGAAATGTGTGTTATACCATCATACACATTCTAGATGGAGAGTGCTCCATGGAAAACCAATATAAAAGCCTCACCGAACATGAAATATGATGCTTGGGATTCAATGCTCCAAAGGAAATTAACCATAAACCATCCATAAGTGAAAAATACAACCAAAGAAATAGAGTACTCCAATCCTAAGTCATTTATAGGGTAAATTACAGCATGTGAGCTACAGCACTACATGAAAAATAAATCATGAATCATTCTTAGGTGTCAACAATAACCATTTAGTAAGAGCACTCCACAAGAAAGGCCCCCAAACAATCCAAGTGCTCCACTAATAAGGACCATCCATACCATCAAGGTGCCAAATCAAAACACAAATGCTAGTTTGCTCCGTTAATAAGCCATGAACAAGTGACATACAAGTGGAATGCACAATCATTTCCTATCGCATTCTAGTTAGGAATCATAAAAATAGTATAACCTCATTAATAACTATCCATTGGCAATGCATCATCAAAGCGAAATCATTAACATCTTTTAAAACTTAGGGAGACCCTAAGTTAATGGGTTCCCATTCTATGAATCCACAAGTTGTTAATCAATTGCTAAGCAAAACAAGCTACAAGCATGCTAATGTCCAATAATCATTATCACCAATAAACCATGAGCATCAAATCATCAACTAAGGCACCATCACAACATAACGCATTACTTTAGCATCAAGAGTCCAAGGAATCTAGCAACTGCATCAACTTGTCAATCAAGCCTTGTAATGAAAACTCACAAATGTAAGACCTGACACAATATATGAGGTAACAAACCTAAAGACTTACACTCCAAAGCTAATGTCTAAATTAACATACATTTAGTATAAACGATACTTAATAAACTATTTTCACTATTATACAAAATTATTCGTTACACATACTCAATACTATGACAATATTGACACAATTTTAAAAAAAGTTATATATATATATATATATTTCTAACATATTAAATATTTATTTTATACTCAACTACACAATACATCAATGATTGAGAAATACATCGTAATGGAAATTAATAAATAATATTATTGTTATTATTATTATTATTTAGAAATATTATTGTTATAAAATATTTTGAAATATTATTATATTAATGTAGAGAGTTTTTCAAATAATAAAAATGTTTAGTGAGTGTAATGTTGAATGTGTGAAGTTTGAATTGCACTTTTTATAAATACATAAGAGGATTAAAATTCACTATTTTGTTATCTTTAATCTTAGATACTGACCATTACGGTTGTGATGGTAATTTTAGCTCCAAGGGATTGGATCCACCAATGAGGAAGGGGGTCTTTTCATTAATGACAAATGTTCAATTCCCATGAAGGTGGCTAGTCCTCGAGGATGGCATGGGGATTCTCAGAGATAGTGGTTAAACATTTGAGGCTTGCATTGCACTCCTTGCACACACATCAGTGAAACAATACTCACTCTCTTATCATCTTCAAGTGTTTACTCAAAGATAGTGGTTGAAAATTTGAGGCTTGCATTGCACTCCTTGCATACACACCAGTGAAACAAAACTCACTCTCTTATCATCTTCAAGACTAAACACTAACCATTATGACTATGGCCACAATTTTAATTAAGGGGTCAACAAGTCAATTCTTAGGGAAGTGAGTTTCATATTCTCCTTGCTCTGATTCAAAGTCCTAATAATACATTAACCCTTTGTGATAAGGCTAGAAGGGTAGATGCCCCTTAGGATAGAGGTCCCCATGGGTGTGCCTTAAGACATCTCGCCCATTACTAAATCATGAGTTATTATTATATCTGACTTATGGATTACTGGATATACTCTTCAATTATAGTGGCAACCAACCAAATTTGAACTTGGAACTTGACCAAGTAATCATGGCCAGTCATTGATTCCCATGGCTTAAAAAATGTCACATAACTCATTTTTTTCATATAAAAATAGTTACAATGTATATAAATAAATTATTAAATAATTAAATTATACTTTTTAAAAATATTTTTTTTTAAATTTAGTGATTTAAATATAAATAAACGGTCTAAATCAATTTAAAAATTCTTAAAATATTCCAATTACACAATTTCTTAAAAATCACAATTCTATCAAATTATAATCAAAATTGTTAGATTCCTATTAAAAAAATGCCATTAATATATCCACTAAACAAATGTCAAAGCAAAAAACAAAAATACTTTGTTGTTTATACTATGTGATTAAAAATGCCATTAATATCTCCACTAAACAAATGTAAAAGCAAAAAACAAAAATACTTTGTTGTTTATAGTATGTGATTATCAATGCAAACATAAGAAAAAAAATCGATACATAAAAATGATGATAATTGTAATACTCTAGTTTTTATCATTGGAATGTATTAAATTAGATTATGTAAAACAATATAAATATGTTAGTAAAGATTTTTATAGTGGAGCTCAAGATCAAGATCTAACTAGTGAGTGGATAAGCATGTATGATGTAAACATCTATATATGGGCCATGTGTTAGGCTTGTCATGAAGACTCGAAGCTATGAAAATATCTATGTTGGAATATAATAAAATAGTCCAAGATGGATATGTAAAGAGCAATAGAGAGGCTATGATTCCACTAGAGGTGGAGAGGAAAAGGGGGCCTATAGAAAAATAAATCCTCTTTTTCCAAGTGTTGTAACTCATCCATTTTCTGCCATGTGCCTTAAATGGGTCTTTACCTCCTTTGACTTATTAAGCTCAATCATTGAATGAATGTGTGATGTTGGTGGGAAATTCTAGAAGCATGGATTGAATATACTTCTTATGACAATTGTAAGGGTCCTTCATTCTATGGTAAAGAGTAATGTCAATTGTCTTTTCATTAATCCTCCATTCTCCATTTGACTCTATAACTCATTCTCCATGCATAGTTGATATACTATACAATTTTCATGTTGTTCTCTCCATTGCCAATTACCAGACATAGACATTGACTAGAATTAGCATTATAAAGAGGAAATTGTAGAAATTAGGTTGAATGCTATGGTTGTAGGTGAGCATATAGGATGGGAAAGATATGAACCTTTACTCACTCGACATTTGTTTCTCTTTGGATGCTTGAGAAGCCATGAATTGATTTTGCAGGAAATCTTATGAAAGCATACAACAGGTTAGACTCTTTATGCACACATTAAAGAGCATTATAGGGGAAGGGTGCTTTGAGGGACTATTAAGCATAGAAAGGGTAGGTATTTCTTGTGTTGTGTGGGGCAATGAAAGAGAGTTTCATGGTTGGGATGGTTGAATGAGATTCCCATAATGCTCCATGGTTAGTAGATTGGCTAAACAAGAGAAATAGAATCCTGCAATTGCTTCCCTCACCTTGGTCACCTTGTAACTTGGGTTGGGGGTGGTATTTGTAGCTAATACCTATGCTTGGGTGGAAAATTGCTCTTGCACAATTAGTTTCTTGGAACTTCTTCGATTAAAATATAAGTGTTATTTGTTGTCTACAAATATGCAAAATTATCTTTAATTTATATTATGAAATTTTTTTATTATGCATGATGTGTGTGTGAATTAGTTGTTATTACATTGCATTTCATACTTACGCGCATGCACATGCATTCTTTAAATTATGTCACTTATGGGAGGATCGATTAGTTATGAATTAAAATAATGGTCTCCAAGGGACATAATTTTGAAATATGGAATTCAAAGGTACATGCCCTATGGTCATAATGATGGATAGAGATGTTACAATAGTTTTAATAGAAAATTCAATTGAGTCTAAAAAGTTCCCAATTCTCCTCCATAAGACCATCCATTTGAGAAGGGAAGAAAAATGAAAATTAATAAAAAAAAGAAATATTAATATGGAATAATATTTTATAAGATTACTCATTTTGAAAAGAAAAAATTCAATTATTAATGTGGAGCAAAACTCAACACCAACATGAGGTTATGTCATATTAGAATCACAGTGTTACCATTTGAGTGAGAGAGGATGCTAGTACCTTGACCTAGTAACTTCACTAAAAGTTAATGTACAAACCAATAAAAAAAATTTAATTTACGTAATTCTTTATATATAACCTTTTCTTCATAATTGTTTTTTTTTAACAAAAACAATTATATTAATATTGAAGACTCAGCTCAGGGGTGGCAGGCACGGGATCTTGTTGGATCCCGAAGGACAAGTGGAACAAATATTTGCCTGGGGACTTGGCTCTAGAACCAACAATGAAGCTGAGTGGATGGCTCTTCTCCAGGGTCTTCAACTCATTCGGGATAAAAAAAACTCTGGAAGGTTCTGATATTTGGAGACTCCAGGCATGTTATTTATAAGCTGATCAACGGGTATCCCACAGGAGCTATTAAAAGTCGGCGATTGTATAAAAAAGCCAAGCTTCTCATGTCTCAATCCTTTGAGGTTTTTCACATTCTCCGACATAATAATAAGGAAGCAGATAAAATGGCTAACGTCGGTGCCACTTTTCCCCAAGGCCACTACAGCCAGGATGGTGATCCTCCCTACCCCAAATTCATTCCATGACGAGAAGCTCTAAATTTCTTTCCCGCACTCTCTTCATGCAAAGTTCTAATGTGAAGTATATATCCCTTTGCAAAAATTTTGGATGTCCTATAGGATTTTATCCTTCTCCCCCCATTTCTCCCTTCTCCCTATTCCATCTAAGCTTCTTTCTCTTCATCCCCCCCTTTCTTCTCTTTTTTCCTCCCTCCAACCGCCTCTCCTCTCTCATCCGTCTCCCTCCAGCTGGCCCTCACCTCCCCCCTCCTCTTGGCGGCTCCCTGCATTTATTTTTGAGTCCTGTATGCCCTCCTCCGAAGGTCGCGTGGATTTATCCTCCCTCATCAACTGCTACTAAATTAAAGTCCTTCAGGCCTCCAATTTGTTGCCTTCCCCTCTCGCACGATCGACGCCTCTTCATCCCTTTCTCTATGACGCTTCCCAGCTTAGACTCGCTCCATTGTAATGTTCCAGATTTTGGTTATGGCTCTCCAGGCTCTGTGAATTTTTTGCTGAATGTGGTTGCTGGAATTGGGGGTGGGAGCCTGCTGGGAATCCCGTGGCATGTGCTCCCCCTCATTCGTGCCTTTGTAAAGGAGCGCCTGGCTCTGTCTGCATTCTCCTGCTGTCATTGTAGTTATCCCGCAGCGTCCTAGGGTACTGATAGTCACGCTGGTACATCTCCCTTTCGTGAAGACAGACTGGTTTGGGTCTTGGGCTGCTTTTGGTCTGGTTGGAAAAAAGGCGCTCTGGGACGTTGTCTTGCACAGACAGACTTGGTGTCTCTGTTCTGCAACAAGAAATTGCAAATCTCAGGAGTGTTACAAGAATTTCATGGGGTGAGAACCGGGACTGTATTGTTTACCCTCTGCATGTTCAGTTCTCCCGAATAGCAATTTCGGCCGACTCTGGAGGTATGGCTCACCCTGGTGATAATGTTGGGTTGTTGGACATTAAGAAGAACCTTCGCAGGCTGTACGAGATGACAGCAATAGGGGTAATGGACAATAAAGAAATGGCCAAGGAAATTAAAAGCATAAGTGAAACTGTGAGTCGCACATCGCTTCAGGTTAGTAACAATGATGCCCGAATTGATAGAGCAACCTGCGCGAGTTGCTGGGCAAGGTAGACAGAATCCAGGAAGACCTGGAGAAGCTCATCACCATGAACCAGGGAAGTAGGGTTAACGGAGTAAACGAAGCAGATGATCATCCCATGGAAGAAGAATCGGTTATGCAGCCCAGGGCTCTCAGAGGCAACCCTTAACTTATGTCTCTTGGTTAATCTATTTTAATTTTGTATGGTTTATGTTTCTTTGCATTTTCCTTTGTAGCCAGTTTGTGAGGGTATATACTACCCGGGACAACCACAATTTTGGAACAATCATATGCACTATCTTATGTAAAAATTTCAGGGCATGCCAGATGTGCAGCAATTTTGATCTACCGGCATTATTTTTCTTGCTTTCTATGTAATGAATGGCTATGCACAGCCTGTTAATATACTTCTCCTTTCTGTTTTTGTTAAAAAAAATATTGAAGTCTCAGCTGAAAACGCTAAGCTAGATACAGTATACAATCATCCTCCTAGGTGCTCCATCCTAAGTCGGCAGACCAGCAATTTAAGGAGGGATTTCCATGCTTACCTCCGAATTAACATTAAGTTCATAGCACCCTGCTACTATAAATTTATTAGCTGCCCTATCCGCCTTTTCTTTAAGTTCCCTAAGAACATGAAAGAATTCTATTTTCTTGAACCTTTTGGCCATAGACCTTATTCTTTTTATTAGTCTTTCAATCTGCTCATTTTTTCCCCTTTTCCCCCCATTCATTGCTTGGATAATGAGCCTAGAATCCCCAATAACCATGACTTCGTCCACTCCTTCTTTTTGTACCAGCTTGAGGCCTTGCCAGAGCCCATAGGATTCTGCCATATTATTCGAATCATGCCCAATATTCCAAGAGTATTCAATTTCAACTTTCCCTCTTGGATTTATGACGACTCCACCTCCTCCCACTTTTCCCGAATTTCCTTTTGAGGCCCCATCAAAGAACAATTTGAAGATTTTTCGCTCTCTTAACCAATTCTTGAACTGAGATTTATCCATTCGGATTTCCCATTCCTCCAACTTTTTGGAAGCTATACTGTTCATTAGCTAAATATTGAGACTTTGCATCCATTTATTTTCTTTTTCTGTCAACTCAGCTTTATTGTTCGGTATCTTGGTGCTTCTTACCACCTCACCAAGAAGAGCATTAATTTTAGCAACAGTCTTCCACTCCGGTTGACTCTTATTCTGAAAGACTCTCTGATTTCGTTCTATCCAGATGCACCAGTAAGTGATTTTAAGTAGTTTCAGCCAGCAGGATTTCACGCCTTTCTTCTTGGCCAGCTCGCCCTGGTACCTGTTTTCCCAATTAATGAAGTGATCCTGAATACTTTCAGCCCATTATTGCCCTTCACCTCCATACTGCATTACTTCCTTCCATATAGATAAGGCATACGGGCATTTTAGGAAAAGATGGGGAATATTTTTTGACTTCACAGCACAGAGAGGGCAGCGGAAGGGGCCTGCTATCCCCCTTTTCTCCAAATTCTCTCCAGTTAACAGTCTTTGGTGGATCAATGTCCAATTGAACACCTCGATTTTAGGCAGCGTGTTGTTATTCCAAAGCTTATTCCATATCTCAGGATTCGTTGGGACATTGTAGTTTGCAGCAAACTCAGCGTACCCTTCAGTCATCGTATAGGAACCAGTCCTCATGCCCCAGCCTCACCTGTCCTTTTGTTTGATGGAGACCGGTGCTATCCCAGCGAGATGGGAGATTAATTGGTTTTTTTCTTCCTCCATCGCTGCTGGACAATTCGGTAGATCCCACGCTGACCATCGCTGTGGGTAATTCATCTCCCAATCCGATATGCTCCAGAGAGTGCTCAATCCCCTCGCCTCCATCCATTGTTGCAGTCTTGGAAGTCGTGGAGGAGGTTTTCCTAGAATCGAGTCCTGCTATACTTTTATATCTTTCCCATTACCCGGGATCCAATGCAATTTTTCAATAAATTGTGGCAAGATTTTTTTGCAGAGATTGTAAATGGGGGATCCCTTGACTTTCATTTGCTCCCCTTCCAGGCATCTGAGCCTTGTTCCCAGGAAATATTTAGTTTTAAGAACCTTGCTGCACCAGGAAGGTTTAGAGTCAAGCATATTCCAGAGTAGCTTGGCTCCAATGGCCAAATTTTGAGATTTCAGATCCCTGATTTGAAGGCCTCCCTCTTTCCTTGGCAACTTGATTATTTTCCAACTTACTAGAGTGAACTTTTTGCCACCTCCATTATTCCCACTGTTCCAGAGAAAGGATCTCAATAAGCCCTCAATTTGATTTATAGTTTTGACAGGAGCGAAGAGGAGGGAGCACTGGTAAAGCAAGTAGCTATTCAGGACAACTTTAACTAATACTACCTTCCCAGCCAGATTTAGCCATACAGTCCCCAAGCCTGAAATTTTCTTTTTAATTTTTTCCACGATGGGGTTCCAATCAGAAGACTTAGATCTAATTTTGAAGATAGGGACTCCTAGATATTTGAAGGAGACCCAACTAACAGCGCCATTCATATTTAGAATCCGGGATATATCTAAGACTTCTCTAGCATTTATGTTCCAACCGAAGATCTGACTCTTCGTGAAATTGATTTTACTTCCAGAGGGTAGACAGTAACGGTTCATTTCAATTTTGAATCGGCTTGCAATAATCTGGCTGGCACCTCCCATCAAGATGGTGTCATTGGCAAATTGTGCATGATTGATATCTTGAATCCCTCTAGCCAGCCTTATGCCTGGAAGCTCCTGCTCTAGCCTGGCATTTTCCAATTGAAAGCTAAGGACCGAGGCTTGGATAGCGTAAAGAAGTGGGGAGAGCAGGAATCCTTGCCTCAGTCCTCTCGTAGCTTGAAAAAATGGAGCAGCTCTTCCGTTAATGAGGGGGGCAATCCATGGCTTGCTGATGCAGGCCTTGACCCAGGAGACAAATTCAGGACCAAATCCAAATCTCAGCATTACTTGGAAGAGGAAAGGATGGCTGACTTTGTCAAAGGTGTTCGCCAGATCTAGTTTCACCACCATACCTTTATCTCCATTTTTCAGGCTTGAGTGGATGGCTTCTTGCACTAAAATGATGTTATCCCAAATCTTCCTTCCTTTTATGAATCCACCTTGGTTCTCCAGGATGATATCTGGTAATATATGTTTTAACCTATTGGCCATGATCTTGGTAATAATTTTGTAACCTATGTTACACAGTGATATTGGTCGGAACCTGTCAAAGGACTTGGTTTCTTTCTCCTTGGGGATGAGGGCCAAGAAGGCTGAGTTTGTACTACCTCCAATCTTGCCACAATTCTAAGATTTTCTAACCATTTTTAGTAAATCTTTTTTAATAATGTCCCAGCATATTGAGATAAAATTAACGTTATACCCGTCTGGTCCTGGGGTTCTGTCCTCTTCCATGATGGCGATTACTTCTTTTATCTCTTCCAGCATGATAATTCTCTTCAGGATTTCATTGTCTTTTCTCTTAACTGACCTGGGGACCAGATTCAGGAGCTGGGCGTCATATGGATTAGGCTGATCGGTGAACAAGTCGCTGAAGTAATTGGTGGCTTCAGCTTTCATTTCCTTGAAGTTGCTTATTACCCTGTCGTTGACCTGAATCTCATGAACACTGTTATAGCTTTTTCTAGCCTCAGTTAGTTTGTGGAAGAAGCTAGAATTTTTATCTCCGTCCTTCAGCCATTTACATCTTGATTTGATTCGCCACCACTTAGCCTCTTGTCTACAGGCCGCATGAAGTTCCAATTGTAGTGAAGTCTCCTTTTCTATATCATTAAGAGTCACATTCTTGTCCTCCATATCAGCCTGGTGAGACTCCAGCGCGTGGACAGCTTGTAGCTTGGCGTGATTTGGATGAGGGAGCGATTTGGCCCAGCTCTTCAAGTGTTTCTTGAGCCTTCTCAGCTTCTCCTCCCATACAAAGAAGGGAGAGCCTGTAATAGATTGAGCCCATGAGACTGATACAATTTTTAAGAACCCATCATGATTGGCCCACATGGAATTAAATCTGAATGGAATAGGGCCCAGATTTTTTTCTTTCACCATTTCCAGGAGGATGGGCTTATGATCGGAGCCTCCGAAAGGTAAAATTTTGGATATCATATTCAGGCCCTGTAGGAGAAAGGTGTCCTGAACCAGGAAGCTATGGATTCTGGCAGCAATGTGCCCGGGACCGATCCTCCTATTGTTCCAAGTATATTTCCCTGCAGTAGGCTTAATGTCAATGAGGTCTCAGGCCATGATAGTTTCTTCCACAATTTCTATGATGGGATCTCTGGTTCTTAAGCCCCCTCTCTTTTCATCCTGACTGAGGGTGACATTCAGGTCCCCGGACAGAATAACATTACCCTACCGATTACTCCTTTCTTCACAAAGAAGGGTCCAACAGTTTATTTTTTCGCCATAAGAATTAGGTGCATATATGTTGAAAATACTTACCAGGGAATTGGAGTCTTTTTGCCTCAGCACAGTGAGGAGCTAGTGATTGCTGATTTTGATGGCCACAGCTTCATATTTTCCATCGTCCCATAGAGTTCCTATACCCCCGGATGCTCCCCTAGAACTTAAAGCAGCGGAGCCCTTTTTTTTCCAAAATTTTTTACTGACTTGGAGGAATGCAGCTTCCTCCATCTTGGTTTCCTAGATCAGCAAGATGTCCGGTTGGTGAAGGGAGATTATATTTAGCATAGCTTCTTCCTTTCCTTTACTTCCGAGTCCTCTGCAGTTCTAGGAAATTGCTTTCATTACTTACTTTTGGTGGCCGTAGGCATCCCTTTCAGGGTATGCCCATGATGGCGGGTACTTCTTGGATTTTTCAGCAGATTTTCCAGGGTTAGCTGGGATCCCTGCAACTTATCCTTGTATGTTTCCTGCTCCCACATTTCTTTTCTATATTTTCTCCCTTTTGTTTTGGCCATTCTTGGAGTCGTAATTTCGATTTCCCCCTCCTCCTCTTCTTCCTCTTCTGATTCGGGTTCTTCTTCAAATTTTCGCTGGCTTTCTCCTTCTTTTGTCCCTATTAATCCTTCCTCATTGTCTTTCCCTTGATCTGAGAGGACTACATTTGGCTCCTTGCTTTCTTCATAGCTAGATCTGTATTCTGTGTCATTAGTGTCATCCCTTGCTTCCGTAGATTCTATAGTCTTGGAGATCTCTTGGATTTTTTCGGAAGGACTAGTTCTTTCTTCGCTCCCCTCTCCCTTCTGAGGGCCCCCTCCGACTTGGTTTTTGGATCTATATCTGTTCACCCTATGCCATCCTTCCCCCTTCTCATGTTGGCTCTTAGGTGTTTTAGGGCAGTTTCGGATGAAGTGCCCGTATTCATGGCATCCTCTGCATTTGAAGGGAAGCTATTGGTAGTCCAGTTTTTGGATGTGGGACCAGTTCCCCACCATTAGGTTTATTGCTTCTAGCAGTCCAGCTTCGAGGTCGACCTCAACGCAGATGCAAGCACAGGCGTATTGGTCCTTTGGACTAGCCATGTCTATGTATTTCCCCAATGTGTTCCCTATAGCGTGTAGGGATTTGGGGTTCCAGCAATGCATAGGGAGATTGGGCAGTCTGACCCAGACTGGCACAGCTTTCGGGGTATCGGCTTCAGGGTCAAAATCTGGGGTCCACCCATTGAGATAGAGACCTTGCGGCCCCATGAAGTAGGGCCCGTTCCTGAAGATTAGATCTTTGTCATCTTTGGATTCGAAATCGAAGAGGAAGTATCCCCTGCCGATGGAGTAAGAGGCTACGTTTTTACATATTAACGGTCGCCAATTCCTTTGGACCCAACTATCTGTGGTTTTGGGTGAGGGCCAGAGCCCCGTGAATTTCCCGATTAAAGCTCGATCTACCAGTGACAGGGCAACCCGAATCGTTTCTTCCGGGGGGAGGGCTACCTCCGGCACATCTTCAATTCTTTTTACAAATTTCGGTAGTTCTCTCTTTCCTGTTCGCTTGGCATGGTTGGTGATAATCCTATCAAAGGCTTCTGAGCAAGTATGCGGCAAGTCACCGCCTACTTCCTCCACCATCGTGCTACCTCACCTGGTCCAGGCCAGCCTCAATGCATGTTCAGATGGAATGGCCTCAGATCCCACTATCCAGCCTAGTAGATCGCAGCAATCAGATCTTCTCACGCCTTGGATCTCACGCTGGCAGCAAAAAACCTCAATCGTGTTTACCTTCTTCATAATTCTTATGCATGTGAAATTATTCACCATATTCCCTCACTCAACAATAATGACACACATAATTAAAAAGAGGAAAATTAATGTAAAATGCAATTCAATAAACATAGTTACAAGAGGCTTAACAACATTCATTTAACAATTATTTATTAAAACGTGTTTCATAGAATATGTAGCAAGGATCTATTTATCTAAAACTAGAATGAGTATAATTTTTATATTAAACAAGTTTTAGGAAACAGTAAAAAAGATACAATTCAAAAGCTTGTTGTAGAGGCTCTAAACTCTATAGAGTAGTGTCACAAAGTATGTCCTCATGATAGAGTCCTATTATTGTGCTTGCATTTTTCACAAAAAACTTGTAACTGTAAAGCCTTATATTATTTCCTAACCGAAAAATACAAGTATAAAACATGGAGATATAAGACTAGAGGACTTGAGAAAAAAACATGGTTTCTATGTTCTAAAACCATATGTTCCTCCTTTTTAACCGGTCCCTAAATACTTAGTATTTCCATAGTTTCCATGGTTGTTTGTTGTACAATGTCCTATTAAATGCTCTTCAAACCAATAGAGTGTACATGTTGTAACTATGTGCCTTGGGTTAACCCCAAAAATATGTTAAAATGGATCTCAAAGTCACTATCCAACTCGTTGATTTTCTCTTTATGTTCTCTAACTTTGATTTCCAATTCTTCTTGCTTGACATCCTATTGTTCAATATGGGAAGTTATGCAATCCAATGTCCCCTTCATACCCTCCATCTAAGCATTAAGTTTGTGCATCATTATCTTCAATCTCCTTATGTCCTTGAGGCGATCCCCTCCACCAACACCTCAATTTGATGGGCTAACCATATGCACACTCACACAGGGTTTGGACAATTGAAATTCTCCACCCCCATAGAGTAATTTACCCCCAAGCACAATATTGAAACCAAAAACAAAGAAGCAGAGCATATGAATCTTTACATCTTGGTCATTACTATAAATTAAATTCTCCCACCCTTGTATTATATTCCATTGGCAAAGCAAAGGAAAAAAACACAGGCCAAGTTCTTACCTCCCCATGCTACCCAATAGTTTTTCAATGCTTTGTTAGGTTCACTCCCTCCTAATATAGAATTGCTTAGATTCCAACATTCATCCATGCCATTTATATATCTTACAAGAGATATCCCATGTGTAGAAAATAGCAACAAGATTAGTACCATAAAGGAAATGTTTAATGGAGAAAGGATAGAGATGAGGGATCCAAGAACACAAGGGAGTGTTATGGATCCCTCACTTTCCATAAATTGGAGGCTTAAGCCTAGTCGGGGAAAGCATGCCAATTATACTACATGTCATCAGTTTTGATTTCCATGTCTAAGCAAATTATGAGACCTTTCCTATAGTTCTTCATTAGAATAAATTGAAACTAGGGGAGCCACCTACATTTTGGTTGGCCCCAATTTTTAACAAACACCCCCCTATCTAGAGCTACTGATTTGTTATCAATATTGTCCACCATGGAATTATTTTTCCTTCTAACATTTAAAATATTGACTTCCTTTAATTGCTTGAGGTTTCTTATGATTCTTTCATGCGTCATGCTCATGGTAAATAATCTTGAGGAGTTTAATACTTTCCAACCCCATATATATAGCATATAGCTATGCTTGTCTATTACTTGTTGATCAATTCCCTAAGAAAAGGTCAGTTGACTTTTTTCGTCCCGACACACGACCCAAAAAGGGCTTGAACCCAAGATTTCTTACTTAATAAAGTAACTTTCAACCAAGTGAGTTTTTTTTTTTTAATCTTGAGGAGTTTAATACTTTCCAACCCCATATATATAGCATATAGCTATGCTTGTCTATTAGTTGTTGATCAATTCCCTAAGAAAAGGTCAGTTGACTTTTTTCGTCCCGACACACGACCCAAAAAGGGCTTGAACCCAAGATTTCTTACTTAATAAAGTAACTTTCAACCAAGTGAGTTAAGAAAAAGATATTATGGAGCAAGGATCTATTGACACTTGATGTATATTTATTTATTTTTATAATAATGGGTAGGGGTTGTTTTTTATAAATATGTCGTAGTCAAAAACTAAAAAAAGTTACAAAATGGGGGTCATGTCAACAAACCATACCCCATATTCTTCCTTTTCTATTAGTCTATACATTTTAAATAATTGATAATAGTTCAAAAATTTACTAAGGAAAAATACCACATGAATATTGTCGAACATACTAGCCTAGTAAAAACACAAAAAATTATTGCATCTACATATAACAAAAACATCAAATGTGCCTAGAATCTGCATCCACCTCATGGTCTAGTTGAGTGGATGTGTCTTCAAAGTCCATAGACTGAGTAGTAGATATAGTCATGTGACAAGGAGGTATACCAACTTCATAAGTTGGGTGAGTGACAACACACATTATAGTATTACCAGGGGGGAATAGAGAATGCTAAGTCCACAAAAGTGTCCATGTGACTAAGTTGAGGAGGAGCAATAAAATCAAGTTGGATATTTAGGTATTCCATAATGTGTTCTAGTAGGGATTGCATAGAGGTGATTTTAGAGGTCATTTAAGTCTATCTTCCTCGAAACACAACCAAGGTTTCCCTAGATTCCTCTTCCCTCTCTTGCATGTTGAGTATGTGCTCACTTATCAATAATGCATTGGTCTTGAACCATGTTATGTTCCCTTAATTGATTCTCAAATCCATCCTTATAATGATTCCACTAAACTATAGAGTATTACATACTCCCCATTGGTCTCTATAATATCCTTCTCACATTTTTTTAACCCTTTTCTCAAATACTTCAAATCATAGAGAAGGTAGCATTTGTGCCTACAATTGCAAAATGCCATGGGAATGTTCACTTGGTGTCGAGGTAGTCCCAAAATGGTGACTCATATAGTAGATTGTAGAGGGAGCCTACTTCTCTTCACATTTCATTACCATATGGAACCTTCTAGTCCAATATTAAACCCCCAAATCTCCATTTGATCCCACACACAAGAAACTCAAAAACTATTGCAATATTTGGTAGAAGGTGAAGTCAATATATAGATATCTAACATTTTATTTTATAGCAATGCACAACTTTCTAACCATGTGAGTCATATGCCCTAGGCATGTGGGGGACTGTTAGGCCCTTGTGTTTAGGGGATTTGGGGGTGGTGCCCCCAAGCCAAAAACTTCTAGGCCCTTCTAGTGTATTTTAGTTCCTTGTGTAACCCTCATATGTATAATATAAAAGGGGAGTGACCCCTACTATTGTATCACAAGAGAAGAAAACATTGCAAGTTTTTTTCCAAGTAATAATAAAAGATCGAAGTTGCAATTGCCCCATGGTTTTACCTACATACAACAAGTTTTCCACGTAAATCTCGTGTTCTATTGGTATGGTTGCTTGCTTTTTCTTTTTATATTTTTTATAATGTTGTTCATTACTTCCAATATGCACAGAACGAGTAAGGTAGGATAGTGGGGAAAGAGAGAGAGAGAGAGATTATATATATATATATATATATATATATATATATGTATATGTATAT
>LPNX010750153.1:236649-249149 GCA_001517045.1 Pseudotsuga menziesii | reverse complement strand
AAGTATCAAATGCCCGATATATAGCTAAAATTTTAGTTGAGATGGATATTAATCAAGCTTTTAATGAATCAATGATGATTAACATTGGATCGATTAAAAGAAGTCAAGTCATAAACTATGAGAATTTTCCCTTTTGGTGTATCTATTGCCATAAATATGGCCATCTGGTGGCAGACTGTCCTCTTCCTTTTATAAAGAAAATTTTGGCACAATAAAACAAGTGGAATTTTTTCTCCTTACTTTTCAAAATATATTGTTTTTCGACCTATTCTTGAAGTGTAACTCTTAAATAAGGAAACTAAAGAGTTTGGTTCCCCTTCAAAACAATCTCATGATATCATTGTTGTAGGGGAAGTCTTTGTTCCTATTTTCATTTTGGATGCTACACAAATCTCTACCCAAAGTCATCATCCTATTTTGGGTTCTCGAATGCCTCTCTCTATAGATCCCTTATGTCCAAAAGTAGGGGAGTCTATACGTCGTGACTCACTGGGCTTGATGGGTTTTCCAGCGAAAATAATTAATGATTGCCCAATTCCTCTTGGAGGTTATTTAATGGTCTGATTATTGAGGGAATTTCAAAATTCCTTTTTACTAATGGTTGGTCGAAGGATATAATCTCTAAAGATAAGTTTCTATATGGTAGAGTTCAAAACTCAACTTTTTTTGTGATGATGTTGGTGATAAATATGCACGTGAAATTAATCAGGACAAGCCAAGCTTGCTCTTTAGGGGTCTTAGAGTATGTAACAACACTTATGGGGTTAAAAACTAAAGTTTTGATCCTTGAACATTTGTGGCCTAAGAGAGAAGACCAAACAATATTCTCTCAAAATATTAGTAACATCAACTAACCCATATGTTATTCTCATTCGAGAAACAATGTTAGCGGGTGAACATACTGGTTGAATTCTAAAGAAAATTCTTCTTTATTGGTCCTTTGTGACTCTTGATGCAATTGGATTTTTAGGTGGTTTGGCTTCGGGTTGGCACACTGCTTTTTCTATTCTAAATTATTTTTGGGTTCTCTTAGGTCAAGAACTCCTCGATTCAGCTTCAGGAAAGGTTTTATCTGTTCTTAATGTATATGGGTCATATCTTGGGCGTGAAGACTTATGGAAGGATCTATTATCAAAATCATGGATCAAACAACATAATATGATTATGGTAGGTGATCTGAATTTCTCACTTGCTTATGGGGAAATATGGGGGAGAGTTGCTAGAAGAAATTGATAAGTTGAGTTTTTTGTTAATTCTTTCGAAAAAGTAGGCTTGATCAATGTTAAGTCGGTTGAAATTAGTCCTACATGGGTGAATAATATAAAAGGATAGGTTCGTATAACAAAGCGTATTGATCATTTTCTGATCAATGTCAACTTATCTGAGACTTTTGGAAGCTTTCGTTCATGGGTGATGAAGATGAAATTTCTGATCATTTTTCGATTACATTTGAATCTTGGGATGGTATGATGAAGCCTTGTGCCCCCTTTAAGTATAATCAAATGTCGTTTTCTAACAAGGAATTTATAAATATAGTTAAAAAATAATGGAATCAATTTGATTCTGTGATGGATCTTTCAATATGTCAACAGATCTCACAGTGTTAAAAAGTGGTTAAAGAGTTATTATTCCATGGGCCAAGAACAAAAGAACCATAAGGGAGAAGTCTCTTAAGCATTTGGAATCTGATTTGAAAGAATGTTATGAGACATATATGGATGGCTCCTTTTATGAAGACAAAATGAATGCTATTAAGATCAAAGAAGAGCAGAAAACAAAAATATTATTGGAGATCGAACGAGAGTGGAAACTAAAGAGTCATGCCATGTGGATTGCTTGTGGAGATCAAAATTCGAAATTTTTTCATAGATTCACAAATTACAGGAAGCAAAGTACCACTATTTGGGATCTAAAGGACGAGTAAGGTAACCAAGTGTCACGATTTCATGATTTGGTTGGGATTGGTGTTCGCCATTTTTCTTCTCCGTTGAAAGAACCATATCACACAAATATGGGTGATATATTGAAGTTTATTTCTTTCTTTCCTTTATTAGTTGGGGATGTGGATAATAGGAAGATATTTCAAGCTGTTAATGAGTATGAGATTAAATTAGTGATGGATTCCTTTTAGAGGGAACGAAGTTCGTGTCCGAACGATTGGCCCATAAAATTTTATTTGGAATTTTAAGAATTCATGTTAAAAGGAAAGTTGCCATGCAATATTAACTCTACAATCCTAACAATCATCCCAAAAAGATATCATCCATCATCATTTGATGATTTCAGACAACTTGCTCTTTTTAGTTGTGTCTATAAAATTCTCTCAAAGGTTTTGGCTTTGAGAATAAAGCCACTATTTTCATGTTTTGTCTCTCATGAGAAATTTGGATTTTTGAAGGGGTAATTAATTCATAAAGCCATTGGTTGTGCACATGAATCTTTGCATTCTATCAAGCGATCATCTTCCCCATCCTTTGTTACCAAACTGGATCTTTATAAGGCTTACAACAAGGTGTCGTGGTTGTTCTTGAGACTCCTTCTTCTCCATACCATATTTTCATGGGATATTGTTAGATGGATAATGAATTGTGATTCATATTCTGGATTTGCAAATTTTGATTAATGGATTGACATCTTATTTTTTCATCTCGTCAAGAAGGTTAAGACGAGGTGATCCTCTACCACCTTATTTATTCCTCCTCATAGCAAAAGAACTCAGTCGGGAATTCCAAAGGGCCAGACATTAGGGTTAGATTCAAGGTGTTTGAGTGCTAGATCAAGTCGTGGTGACACATATGATTTTCATAGATGATATATTAATTTTTGGGATTGGTTCATTACATGAAATCAAAGTTGTCAAGGATGTTTTGGATCTATTTTCGTCAGCTATAAGTATGGTAGTAAATATTGAGAAATGTGTTGTATATATCTTTGATATCCTAAATGAATTTAAACAATACATGAGATGATGTCTTAATATCCCATAACAAGACTAATTAGTTTAAATACTTGGGCTTTTTCTTAAAGCTGAATTCCTATCGAAAGGTGGATTGGTACTGGATTTTGTCTCAAATTAAGAACAAATTTAACTTGTGATGTAACTAATGGATCTGCAAAGGCAATCAATTGGTTATAATTAAATCAATCATCAAGGCTATCCCAATGTATTGGTATTTTTTGTCAACCAATCTAAAAGGAATATTAATGAAAACCCATGAAACATGTGCTAGTTATCTGTGTAAAGGAAGCATGGAATACAAGGGAGGCCACTGGGTGAGGTGGGGGATATTAACTCATCCAAAGAAATATGGCGATTGGGGTACAAAGAATTTGTGGCTATTTGTGAAGTCTTTAGTTGCAAAATCTATATGGCAGCTCATATCTTCATAAATTCTATGGATTTTAATTATTATTCATGAGTATATTAATCCAATAGTATTGTTGAATGGATAAGAAGTAATAGGCATCTTTGACAACTTCTTTTTATGTTGTTAGAGATCATATGTATTTGTGTGTTAGTAATGGCATACAGGTAAGAGTTGGAGTTGATGCGATCTTGGGATGTAACGATGATGTGTTCCTTACCCTAGGTATTGTTCAACATCTTAAGGATCGTGGTTTGTGCATGCTGAAAAAAATCTGTAATCCTAATAGGAGATTGATATGGAATCAAGTTTGGATGAATGCCAAGGAAGTCAGTCTTGTTGGGAACAATGGTGTTTTATGGGATATTTTTGTTGCATAATTAAGGTGGGCCAATATAAGATTATCAGATGAAGAGGATACTCTTGCATGGGGATGGATGTTGAAGGAAAAGCCTACAATGTGTTTAAAGGATATGAATCAATTCAAGACCCACGAGACTTATCTATGGACTGGTGGTGGCAGATATTATGGAAAATTAAGCTACCAATAAAAAGTGTGTAGTTGATGTAACTCATTAGTCAAAATCACTTACCAACTTGGGACATATTACAAAACAAGAGAGTAGAGGGTCATGGGAGATGTTGTCTATGTTGTGATCATTAAGAATCTAATTCTCATTTATATGGATCTTGTGCCTTCATTAATTAGGTTTGGGATGTAATTGAAATTGTTGTGAAGATTAATAATCGGTGGAATCTTGTTGAAGATTAATAGTTGGTGGACTCTTGTTAGTTTTTCAACATTAAGCTAGCATTATTAGGATCTTTAATTGAGAGAATAACAAGCACATCAATCAAACACAAGAGACAATGAACACAGTGTTTTTCCTTGGGGAACCCATAAATGGAGAAAACCCTGCAACTTCCTCAGAGATAGAATCAGTACCAAAATAGAAAAGCCCAAAACAGTAAGTGATCTCCCAACAGCAATAACCTTCTTCTTATCTAGCCCCAGTGTCTTCCCCTTCCTCAACTATGCGCTACACTTGAGTGTGTATATGATATGTACTAAATAGAGAGTCCAGCTCTTTATTTATACTAATCCCAGCATGACTAAAACCCTACTAGGGCCGACTTCTCTAGGAGAGTCTAATAACCCTAGTGCCCCGAAACTGCAGGGACTTTAACCCTTAGACAATAGGAGGGTCACTGACAATGACTTGACATGACTTGTTTAAATTATAGCTCCTCCCGATCGGAACATCGTAGCATGACAACATGACTCAATTACATAATAGATACATCCCAGAATAAACATCAAGTTACAAGACATAAGATACATAGATGAATACATCCCGAAGTTACAAATACATCAACACTCCCTCTTAACTAGGAAGCTATTCTTTCGACACAATTTTCAGCACTGGTCTTCTTCTCTGCATCAACTGGATCATCTCGCCATATTCATCTTCAAGTCTTCTTAGTCTTCAAGTCTTCTTCGTCTTCTTCGTCTTCAAGTCATCTTCTTCTTCAAGTCTTCTTCATCACAGGATCTGCATCATCATGACTACTAGCTCATCATGGTTGGATCATCATCACATCTAGATCATCACTTGATCTGGATCGTCATCAAGTCTGGATCATCACTTGATCTGGATCATCATCGAGTCTGGATCATCATCACAAATGGATCGTCACTTGATCTGGATCATCATCAAGTCTAGATCAACACATCTGGATCACTTGATCTGGATCATCATCATATGCTATATCATAATGGTGCTATCTAGATTCTTCTCATCACAGGAAGTTCTATAGAGTCAATCATGTAGGCCTACCCTTCATGTAGGTCTTCATCAGCGCTTATATCTGACACTTAAGTCAGAATGGCCCACCCAGCTCTTACATATGACCTCATCTTGTCAGAAAGGCATGCCCAGCACTCACATCTGACCTCATCTTGTCAGAAAGGCCCAGCACTCACATCTGACCATGTGTAAACACATCGCGCCAGAATGGCTCAGCACTTATATCTGACCATGTGCAAGCACACCGCATCGGAAAGGCTCTGCACTTACATCCAACCTCATCCTGTCAGAAAGGCACAGCACTTACAGTCGACCATGCTTAAAAAGCACCACATTGAAAGGGCTCAGTACTTACAATCCGACCATGCTCGAAAGCACCGCATCAGAAAGGAATCTGTACTTACAATCTGACCATGCTCGAGAGCACTGCATCGAAAAGGGCATGCACTCACATCTGATCATGGAGGAACTAATCCTACCATCACATCAGAATGGCCCCCAGTCCCAGACTGAGCTACCTGGTAACTGGCCAAGCGCCTCCATTCCCAGAATGGCAGTTGCCCTTACATCTGACCTACTCGTTAGAATGGCCAACACTCACATCTGACATGGGAGGAACCTAATCCTTTAACCATGACATAATGGTTCAGCCCTTACATCTGATCAAGTGGGAACACATCCCTCTATCACATCAGAATGGCTTCTTAGTCCTAGACTGAGTTTTCCTAGTAACTGAACAGGCACCTCCATTCCCAGAATGGCAATAGCACTCACATCTGACATGGAAGGAACCTAAATCCTCTGACCATGACAGAATGGCTCAGCCCTTACGTCTGACCATGGAAGGAACCAATCCTCTCACCATGTCAAAATGGCTATGGGTCTCATCACTTTCCCTTGGAGGAAACCTTGATCTGGAGAACACCAAGCTTCTCCCTGAAGTACTTGAACTTCAGCCTAGCCAATGGCTTCGTCAATACATCAGCTATTTGTTCCTTCGTCGCAACATACTGGAGCTTCACTGCTCCCCTCTGCACCATATCCTTGATATAGTGATACTTGATCTCGATATGCTTCGACTTGTCATGGAACACTGGATTCTATGACAACTTCACACAACTCTGGTTGTCACAATGTATACAATTAGCATCCAACTGGAGATCAAATATATCAGACAGTAGCTTCCTCAGCCATACTGCCTCACAACTAGCTGAACAAGCTACGACATACTTTGCTTCAGCTGAACTCAGTGCCACATAGGATTGCTTCCTGCTAAACCAAGAGATCACACCTGATCCCATACTGAAGCAACATCCCGAAGTGCTCTTCCTATCGATGGCACTGCCTGCCCAATCTGAATCAACATAACCCTCCAGGTTAATCTTCTGATTCGACTCATACTTGAGCCCATAATCAATTGTACCCCTCAGGTACCTCAGAATGTGCTTTGCGGCAATCAAATGAACATTTCTTGGATATGTCAAGAACTGGCTCAAGGTGTTCACAGCAAAGCAAATGTCTGGTCTCGTGTTCGTTAGGTACATCAAGGACCCAATCATCTGACGATACATCGTAGCATAAACCGACTCTGATGAAGCATCACTCAATAGCTTCAGGTTAGATGCCATAGGTGTGGCCATGGCTTTGTAGTCCATCATCCCAAACCTCTTTAGGATCTCTACTGCATACTTCCCTTATCCAAGAAAGATTCCATCTGCACTCTGCCACACCTCCATGCCTAGGAAATAATGCATCATACCCAAGTCCTTCATCTCGAACTCGGCAGCAAGATTTCTCTTCATATCAGCAATCAACCCATCCATACCTGTCACAAATAGATCATCTACATATAGTAGGAGCATCACTGGGTTGCCATCTTCAACCTTGTAGTAAAGGTTGGAATCTGCTTTACTTTTGGTAAAGCCCAAACTGGATAGAAAGCTGTCAATTCTGCCGTACCAAGTCCTAGGTGCCTGTTTCAAACCGTACATGGCTTTCTTCAATTTGCATACATGAGACTCTCTGTCATGTGTCTCAAAACCAAGTGGTTGTTCTACATACACTTCCTCTTCTACTACACCATTCAAGAAAGCAGTGTTGACATCCATTTGGTGTATCTTCCATTTCATCATTGCAGCCAGAGCTAGTACTGATCTGATGGAAGTGTATCTGGCTACAGGGGAAAAGGTTTCTTCATAATCTATTCCTTCTTTTTGAGAGAAACCCCGAGCNTCCATTTCATCATTGCAGCCAGAGCTAGTACTGATCTGATGGAAGTGTATCTGGCTACAGGGGAAAAGGTTTCTTCATAATCTATTCCTTCTTTTTGAGAGAACCCCCGAGCCACAAATCTTGCCTTATACTTTTCAATGCTACCGTCTGCAGCATGCTTGATCTTGTAGATCCATTTAGAAGTTACAACTGACTTCCCTTCTGGTCTTGGGACAACATCCCAAACATCATTTTTCATGATCGATTGGTACTCTTCGATCATAGCATCATTCCATTCTTTCCGTTCTGCCGCATCTTCATAACTGGAAGGTTCTTTATCAATGAAATCACATAGTAAAGCTACATACCTGGAGCAGGATCTAGTCCTCTTTCTTTCTCTGTGATTCTCTTGTAGAGCCCCATATCTTTCCGCACCCTGGATAATTTCACATACCCAAGCAGGTTTCCTCTTATGAGGATTCTTCTCCATTGGTGGATCTATAGGTCTTTGTGGTTATTCAAATTCTTGATCTTCTTCTTGAGTTTCTTCGTTCATGGTTGTATCATGAATTATGGGTGCTTCTGCTTCTTCATGTTCTTCAGCGGGTCTCTTTCTGGATTTGTCATAAGATGTGTCTTCATCAAATGTCACATACCTGCTGATGTCAATCTTCTTGTATCCTGGGAAATATATTCTGTAAGCCTTTGAGCTTTCAGAGTATCCCACAAATATAGCCTTCTTTCCTGAAGGATCTAATTTTTTTCTCTTCTCTTTTGGAATGTGTATGTATACAGGACAACCGAATATTCTGAGATGGCTGACTTCTAGTTTCTTGCCGGAGAAGACTTCTTCAAGAGTCTTGTTCTCAAGTACTCTATGTGGAATACGGTTCTGTACATACACCACTGTTCTGACAACTTCCGCCCAAAGATGCATAGGAAGATCTTAATCATGAAGCATAGCTCTTGCAGCTTCCATGATAGTTATGTTCTTCCGTTCTGCAATCCCATTCTGTTGTGGATTATAAGGAGTGGACAACTCCCTCTTAATCCCTGATTCTTTACATAGCTCTTTGAATTCATTCGAAGTGAATTCTCCGCCGTTATCTGATCGAAAGGTCTTGATCTTCTTTTCAGTGTGATTCTCGATCAAGGCTTTGAATTCCTTGAAATTGCTGAATACTTCATCTTTGTTCTTCATGAAGTAAACCCATGTCTTCCTAGAAAAGTCATCAATAAAAGAAACATAATATGCATACCCGCTTAGTGTGCTTGATGACATAGGACCGCATACATTGGAGTGGATGATTTCCAAGATTCCTTTTGCTTTGATTTCGCTACTTGCAAATGTCTTCTTTGTGTTCTTTCCTTTCACACATCCTTTGCAGACCCCATCATGTTTTTCCTATATTTCTGGAAGACCTTCAATAGCTTTGCTTGCAAGAGGTAGTGCTCTGTAATGCACATGTGCAAGCCTTCTATGCCAAAGTTTACTTAGCTCTACTGTGTCATGGACCAAGGCTTGTTCTGGATGGCCTTTCAATTTGTACAAACCTCCTTCTTGTTCACCAATCATTATTGCATCATCAATAGTCTTTCCTTTTGGCCACATGATGACTTGACCATCTATGAATACAACCCTCATTCCTTTTGCATCCAATACTGATATGGAGAGAAGGTTCTTCTTGAGTCCTGGCACAAACAACACTTCCTTCATTGTTATAGACTTTCCAGAGTCTATCTTATAGGAAGATTCCCCACTACCTTTTATTGGATATTGGTAGCCATCTCCTAGCTTCACCTCGTGAGGTGATTCATGTTCTGAAAGTTTCACAAAGGTTTCCTTGAATCCAGTCATATGTTTGGAAGCCCCACTGTCTATAAGCCAATCATCACTTCCATGAGTAATGTTTCCCATGAGAGCGGAGATCAAAACATATTCATCCTCGCTTGAAGAATCTTCACTTTCATATCTGGTTCTATTTGATGAAGGTTCATCATCCTCTGCAGCATGAGCATGATGTCTTCTTTTGTTTCCCTTCTTCTTGTGAGAGCTACTTTTGTTCTTAGGACAATCTCTAACAAAGTGTCCTTTTTCATCACATGTATAGCAAATGTAATTAGACCTATCTCTAGGCTTTCTAGAGTTATTCCTATGATGAGAGTACTTACTTCTGTGATGGTTGGATCTGGATTTCTTGGATTGTACTGTGAGAGCTTGATCTTCACTTCCCATATTCTCTTCTCGAGCTACTATCCGAGCTTCTTCTTGAGAACATTCTTCCCACAGTCTACTGAACTTGACTAACTTCTTTCTAGCATAGATCCCTTGAATGAAAGAGTCCCATGTCCTAGGGAGACCATTCAAGTTGGTCATCACAATTTCTGCATTCTCCACTTCTTCATCTACTGCTTCCAATTGTTCCTTGATCTGAGAAACCCTTGTGAAGTAAGACTGGATGGTCTCTGCATTCTGGATCTTCACATTCTTCAGTTGATTCCTCAGAGTCATCTTCCGGTTTATGTTCTTCCCTTCAAACAATTTGGTTAGGGCATCAAACATAGCTTTAGGTGTCTTGAGAGAGGACACATATGGGATAAGGTGATCCTTGATAGAATCAGCAATGATCCTCTTTTCCATAACCAAATTCTTCTTATGTAAGGCCTTAGCCTCGTCTCCCTTTGGAACTGGAACCTCCTCATGGATGTAGGAGTCCAACTCATTTTCTTCTGGGATCAGGGAGATCCTATACTTCCAGGCTCGGAAGTTATCAACTCCCTCAAGCTTTTCATCAAGCTTGGTATGATGAGACATCTTAACTTAGAACCTCAAATGGAAATACAAAAGATTTAGATCTTCCCAGGTCAAGATGTCGGATCTGGATTTGGAGCTGAAATCCTGGAATGCTGGATCAGGAGAAAATTAGGGTTTTGCTTTTCCAGAGTTCTGTCTACCCAAATGCCTTGAAATTTATCCCTAACTTCAATTTTGGGGAGGAGATCAATCTAGGCTTGGGCTCACTGAAAAATTCCTCTTCTGTGAAAAGCCCTAATTTCCAGTAGAAGTGTCGGGTCCAAAACTGAAAAACCTCAGAATTGGATTCTGCTTCGACAGAAAGATGCGCCCTAAGGAGGAGAGTTATTCCACCTTACTTTTGCTGAAATCTGTGGAGGAAGATCCACAAACTAGGAATCCCTAGTTCCCGCAGCTGCACAATGTCTTCTTCTCAGGTTAGCTCTGATACCATGTTAGTTTTTCAACATTAAGCTAGCATTATTGGGATCTTTAACTGAGAGAATAACAAGAACAACAATCAAACACAAGAGACAATGAACACAGCGTTTTTCCTCGGGGAAACCATAAATGGATAAAACCTCGCAACTTCCTCAGAGATAGAATCAGCATCAAAATAGAAAAGCCCAAAACAGTGAGTGATCTCCCGACAGCAGTAACCTTCTTCTTATCTAGCCCCAGTGTCTTCTCCTTCCTCAACTATGCGCTACACTTGAGTGTGTATATGATGTGTACTGAATAGAGAGTCCAGCTCTCTATTTATACTAATCCTCGCATGACTAAAACCCTACTAGGGCCGACCTCTCTAGGAGAGTCCAATAACCCTAGTGCCCCGGAACTGCGGGGACTTTAACCCTTAGACAATAGGAGGGTTACCCACAATGACTTGACATGACTTGTTTACATTATAGCTCCTCCCGATCGGAACATCGGGGCATGACAACATGACTCAATTACATAATAGATACATCCTGGAATAAACATCGGGTTACAAGACATAAGATACATAGATGAATACATTCCAAAGTTACAAATACATCAACAATATAATATTATCATATGAAGAGGATACTCTTGGATGGGGATGGATGTTGAATGCAAAGCCTACAATGTGTTTAAAGGATATGAATCAATTCAAGACCCACGAGACTAATCTATGGACTGGTGGTGGCAGATATTATGGAAAATTAAGCTACCAATAAAAAGTGTGTAGTTGATGTAACTCATTAGTCAAAATCACTTACCAACTTGGGACATATTACAAAACAAGAGAGTAGAGGGTCATGGGAGATGTTGTCTGTGTTGTGATCATTAAGAATCTAATTCTCATCTATATGGATCTTGTGCCTTCATTAATCAGGTTTGGCATGTAATTGAAATTGTTGTGAAGATTAATAATCGGTGGACTCTTGTTGGTGTTTTTGAAAACACAAAGGTTTGGATTTCGAGGAAAGATCTTAAAAGCATACAAGTTATTCCTTTTTTGGTTGTATGTTGTATTTGGACAGTGGGAAATCCCTAGCTTCCAGGTATATGCTTAAGTGCATGCAACTCTCTCTTTTTGTTTGAAGGTATTAAATGAGCCTATACATAGGGATATCGACCATATCATTTTTCCTTCGGTGATTAATCAAAATCGATCTTGGGGAATTTTTGGTGATGCAAGACAAAAAAATGGTGAGAGATGTGGGGTGGGATATGTGATTTACTTCTCAAAACATCATTTCATAAAAGGAAAAGCTTTCCTTGGGACAATATCCAACAATTTCAGTGAAATTCTGGCATTATTTCTCATGTTAAAGTTGGTTGTGCAAAAAGGTTTGAAGGAGATCCAAGTTTTTGGGGATTCAATGTTTGTTATACAATGGATGCAAGGTCGATATCTAGTTCAAAATAATACAGTCTTAAACCTTGCTCTCTCAAGGAAATTACTGCAATATTCGACAATATTTCCTTTCAACATGTATATCGTTAATGTAACAATATTGTATATTGCCTATCAAAAGAAGGTATCAAGATGGGTGATCATTATGCAATTGAAGATGAGTTTCAAGGAGAGATTATGTTCTCATCCTCTTCTCATTTATTTTGGTAAAAAATTCTAAACAAAAAAGCAGACGACATTGGGTGATTAGTTGTAGGTTGAAAACAAAAAGTTTTGTAAGAAAGTCGATTAGGGAATTTTATGTAGGGAATATTTGGAGACCGATAGCTCATACTTATATGAATATGGATTATGGCTATGTTATGGGTTTCATTTTGAAAAGCAATGGACAATATGTCTAGAAGGTTGTATGTTGAATTGGTGAGGAATGTATTTAT
>LPNX010750153.1:193132-236544 GCA_001517045.1 Pseudotsuga menziesii | reverse complement strand
GGGGGGGGCTTGTCCCATAAACAAGGGTTTCTGATACACCAAATTGGTGTCTGGATAGGCCATGACCTTAAAAATAGATTATTATATTTTTTGTTTCAGGAAAAAATTCATATTTTCTATTTAGTAGAATGAAAATACATTCTTCAGGTGTTACGAGTACATAGCAAATATGAGAAAAATAAAACTCCTCCAAAGTTTCTAAAATGTTCCAAATGATGGCATAGTACGTGTTGGCCCTAGGAAAAGTCAATCAGAATTCTACCATAATTATGCTTGAAAAGATGAAGATTTTGGTTGAGCGATAGAAGAAGTTCGACGGAAGCAGGTGCAATAGAAGGAACCACGACATAAGAGGAATAAAGTAATTCAAAAAGCATAGTTTGACTAATTTTGTAGGAAGAGTTAATTGGACTAAAATATGTCTTTTAGTAATAAAGCATGATTGTATTTTGGTTCGATAGCGCCTATTTTTAGAGATAATGGATGTATTAAAATAAAAATACATCTCATCGACTAACGATTGAGAGTTAGTCGACGGTTGATTCAAGAATTGAAAAAGCGGAAAAGCTTATAAAATCACTGACCCAAGCTGTGTGCGGGCTGGTCATTAGAGCGGGTTGAACATCAATCATAGAGATAGTTGCTTAGTTATAGCATCAATCCAGGATGTGTGCATATCGACCATTTAGAGAGAGAGAGGCCAAAACCATAGAGAACGAGATGAGATGTGAATGTATGAGCTGAAAAGAAGATAAAAGAAGAGTCTACAAGTTGAGTGCGTAGACCAAAGGTGCCAAATCAAGAGCACCTTTATGATTTTTCCTTGATGGGTATCCACGTTATATCTTGTCTTTGTGTTTTTTAAAGTTTATGTTGTGTTGAATGCATGTTTAAGATAAATAGGCCTATCTGAATGTGTGACACAAATTTAATGGTGAATGAACTTATATATGTGGCACACCTATACTGAGTTAACATATGTTAATGCTTTATGATTATGTTATCATATATGTCAATGGAATTGTAGATGGATATCTTGAATGAATGTATGGGAACATAAGTATAATTCCCAGTTTCGCTCGAGTGACATAATAGACTTATAGAGTAAAATCCTTGACATAACTGCAGAAACCTGGTTTTGGAATTCCTCATAAGATATCTCGGGTGAGACTTCATCTGCATCGCAGGTGTTGCCGACGGAGTTCTCCTATGTTGTGTCAATATATTGGGTCTTGTTGGCGAACAAAGGGTTTGAATCTAGGTTGACCAGAAGTTAGGCCAACAAATGGTTCAATAACAAAAGAGAATCGAGTGTGTTGTAGAACTTCAAGTAGAAGCAGAGAAAGTTACAGGTCTCATTCAACTTGTACATGAAAAGGTGTGGCAAGACTTGGGTTCGGCAGGACTAACAACTTCGGAACACATCAGTTCTGAACTTGTGGAAAACTTGAAGACAATAGAAGCAGAAGTGTGACACTGAATAGGTAGTGAAAGTCTTCCAAGATTTTCAAAGCAAGGTCGCAATTACAGAAGTTTCAGAGAGATGTGGCCGAGCCACATGTGAGTTTTGGAGTCTTGTTGGCCCCAAAAAAAGTCAGACATAATTCTGCTCGAAAAGATGAAGATTTTGGTCACGCGATGGAAGAAGCTGCGATGGAAGCATCCATGATAAAGGGAACCACGATAGAAGAGGAATAAAGCAAGTCAAAAAGCAAAGTTCGACTGGTTTTGCAGGAAGAGTTAGTTGGACTAAAAGCTTGCTTTTAGTAATAAACCATTATTGTATTTTGGGACGATAGTGCCTATTTTTAGAGATAATTGAATGTATTAAAATAGAGAGATAGCCTGTCGACTGGCAGTTGGGAGTTAGTTGACGATTGATTCAAGAATTGTAAAAGTATAAAATATTATAAAAGCATCGACCCAAGCTATGTGTAGGTTGGTCCTTAGAGTGAGTTGAAGATCAATCATAAAGAGAGTTTCTTAGTGAGAGCATCGATCCAGGTTGTGTGCGAATCGATCATTAAGAGAGAGAGAGAGAGAGAGAGAGACCAAAACCATAGAGAATAAGATGAGATATGAATGTCTGAACTGAAAAGAAGATAAAAAGAAGAGTTTACAAGTTGAGTGCGCTAACCAAAGGTGCCAAACCAATTCTCATGCCAGATAAAGAGCACCTTTGTGGTTTTTCCTGAATGGGTTTCCACGTTATATCTTGTTTATGTGTGTTTTAATGTTTATGTTGTGTTGGATGCATGTTTAAGATAAATAGGCACAAATTTAATGGTGAATGAACTTATATATGTGTCGTGCCTATACATAGTTAACATATGTTAATGCTTTATGATTATGTTGTCATATATGTCGATGGAATGGTAGATGGATATCTTGAATGAATGTATGAGAATATAAGCATAATTCTCGATTTTGGTCGAGTGACCTGATAGAATTATAGAGTGAGATCCCTGACAAAACTACATAAACTTGGTTCTGGAATTCCCCATAAAATATCTTGGGTGAGACTTCATTTGCGTTGTAGGTGTTGCCAATAGAGTTCTCCTCTGTCGGGCAGATATCTTGGGTCTTGTTGACGAACAAAGGTTCTGAACCTGGGTCAACCGAAAGTTAGGCCAATAGTAATATAGACACCTCTTGGCAATGGTGAACGATCCACATTAAAATTGCATAGCCTTAAAGGGTGGAATTGCAGGAAAATATCAGTCTCCCCCCATCATATTTTTCAATGCATAAGGACCCCACGAGAATAGATAGAGCTTGTTTAGATAAGATATCTGCTACCAATTTATGCTCATGATAGACATGTTGAAACGAGATTTCTTGGAACGTCAAACTGATATCCTTCAATCTATTCACCATTTACACCAGTTATATATTAACCACTTGAGAAGACCCTCTCATCTAATTGATGATGAAGGAGGAGCCTCCGAACACTTGAATCTCTTTAATAACCAATCCTAAAGTTGTACTTAATAAGTAAAAAATCACGAAGATATCCACCCTATTATTAAAATCACGAAGATAACCAATCCTAAAGTTGTACTTAATAAGTAAAAAATCACGAAGATATCCACCCTATTATTAAAACCTTGACTTATGCCCCTTTTCCATAAAAAAAATGCTCCTTTGACAAATAAATTATGAAGTTGAACCCATAGAGGTGATGATCACGCTGACATGCTCTGTTTAAAAAAAGAACATAACTTTTCCTTTTCAATGATGAAGGGATAAATCGTTCACATCTTTGATTTGCAACCCAACTCCTTATAATACTACAATAGAGAAATAATTTGAGAAGTGAGTTTGAAAATTGGAGGTAGACTCCGTTTAAATAGTGCTTAGCTTTGAGCTATCCATATAGCTCAAATTATCAAGTAAGGTAAGACATTGAATTGTTTCAAATTAGGCTATAAATAGTATTATGCCAAACGATCCACTGCCATATCTACGGAACAAATATTGAAGTGCTTCACTCATGTTTCAATTTCCTGCCACATATGTTGTATAAAACTACAAAAGACAAATACATGGACATTAGTTCATCGTTTTTTCAACACAACATATAGGTGTTAGGGCCTTATTTATTTTGTCTTTATAAATGGTCCCAGGTATGGACACAACTATTCAATACTATCCAAAGTAAAACAATACCTTTAGGGTTTGTTGAAACACGTCGAAGCTTCTTCCACCATCGTTGTAGCGAACCAACCGCTTTTCCCATCAAAGATTTATCTTAGCTTGGATGAATAAAATCCCCCCTAATACATTATACTTCCAAACCATATCATTTTCCATATTATAAATTACGATATGTGCATGACAAATCTCTTCAACATACTGCACCCAGATAGATTTCCATATATATGTTTATCCTAGTTCCTCCATTAGCAACCAGCCTTGAAACCAAAAATCTGAATTTTGTGGGTTCGCTACCTTGTCAAGAGTACAACTCCCTTGATCCTGCAGATATTCTATTATCACCTAAGGGAAAACATGATTCTCCTTACACCCAATAATGGAACCTATGCTCATCCTCACTTTTGATCCTTAGCCAACCCTAAAAGCCAAAAATATGCCAATAATGGGAAAAGTTCTCGTCATTGCTTTCTACTGCCTAGGGATTAAAATTTTCGCCATTTCTTTCCAGTGGATAGATACTATATATGGATTTTATGAGAGCTTTGATCCAAACAACAATAGATAGCAGGGGAACATATTTAACCACAAGTATTCTCTGCCAAAGTTTTTTTTATTGATAAAATTATAAAAATATTTTGCTCCCAATACTTATTTGAAAATAAAATGTTTTTTAGCCCCCCACCCCTCGTAGTCGTTTGGGGTCATGATAGAATTCCAATTGACTAAATGGAATCCCAAATACTCCCTGAACCTTTCCAGGGGTAGTTGAATTACACCTTCTTGATCCTTTCCATTATATCCTTGGGTATATGTGCCATCAAGTACAAAAAGATGGAATAACCTTTAAGACTAATTTGATGAGCACTAAGTAGCCACCTCAGGAAATCCATCGACTACACTAGCAACCAACCCTTTTTCTACCTGCTGGCGAGCCAACCCCAATCTTCCTTCCCATATTTGTTTGGTTTCATATTAAAGCCTAGGTACTTAACCCCTTCATCCAAATTGATAATGTGATAAGAAAAGTATTGGACCCAAAACCTACACATTTCCTTAGAGTCATCAAGGCAATATAAATGTGATTTATCGATGTTGATTTCCATACCAGTAGTTGAAAAAAAAAATCCAAAGTCTCTTTTAAGTAATCATAGTCTCTCACTAACTGTAGGAAAAATAAAATAATGCAATTAACAAAGAGTAAGTGTGATAGAGTTTTCCTATTAGCAAAAAAATACCTCATAACTTATGTTAATGGTGACCTTCATGGATGAGTTTACTTAAACCCTCAACAATAAGTAAGAACAAATACGATGACAAGGGACAACCTTGCTTAAGACCTTTCCAAGGCTTGAAATAGGGAGAACCCACACCATTAATGAAAACAACAAGGCAAGAAGAGTCAACGAAACCCATGATCCAATTTACCATCTCTCAACAGAGCCCAATATGTAGGAGAGAGATAGGACACCCTGTCATAGGCATTCCACAAATATATTTTCAGAACCGTGACTTCCAATTCTTCCAGCTTTATCAAATGCAAACCCTCTTGTTCTGCCTCAATAGCCTCGTCAATGGTTCTACCTTGAAGAAATACAAATTATTCTGGTGAAATTACCTTAGTCAGGATTTGTTTGATCCTTATAGCAATCACCTTAACAATGATTTTGCAAATATTATTGCAAAGCAAAACATGACAAAAATCATTGAAGGTAGCGAGGCAATATGCTTTTGGGATGAGTGCAATAAATGTCAAATTAAAACTTCCTGGCATCTTCCTAGTCACACATACATCCTCCACCACTTGCAAAATGTCATCAAACAAAACATCAATGAAATCAAGGAAAAATTCGGTGGGATAACCATTAGGACCCAAGCTCTTCTCTTTTTTAAAAAGCCTAAGCACTTCCAGCATTTCTTCTTTTGAGATGGGTTTTGTAACACCCCGGTTTTGATCCCCTGGTATTAAAATTGTACATGATGTAAACATTATTATTAAATCATGGCGAGGAGCTCAAGGCCAAGGCCCTACCATTGATTTGGTGTTTTGTGTATCGACGACCAAGATCGATGTCGATGGTTATAGAGCTAATCAAGAACAATATGTTTTGAAGATATCATGTAAATATGCAATTTAATAAAATACCACAACTACCTATGCATTGCAACGAAAGAGATGGGGGAATGATTTCACAAGGAATAGGGGGGGAGATTATTCAAACCCCTGAGCCGTAGGGTGAGTTCAGATGTCAATGGGAGAACCCACAAACTCTCAACTACTCTTTTTGTCTTCTGCACCCAATCATTCAATTCTTCTAGAAGTTGGTTGAGACAGTTAATGCCTTGGGTAGGGAGAGGCATGGCAATCAATGTCATGCCTGGGCAAGCTTGTAGTCTCTAGGAAACCATATTCTTGCTTGTGGGGCAAGTAATCACCCAGGAAATGTGTGCCTGAGTCATTCTTTCCTAATCCCTCATTCGCTAGAAGGATTCATATTCATGTGATGTTTATTGTTTGTTGTTCTGCAAGAGCTAGTAGGGGGTGTTCGTTTCATGTTCTACGGTGTATCTCTTCACCTATCCTTAGCTGGGAACCCTGGTTTTTTGTGTTACCATGTTTTCTATGTTACAGAGTGGTATGGAACCCCGGTTTTTTGTGTTACAAAGTGGAACCTTGTTTTGTTGTGTCACCTTGTGGGTTGTTGTTATGTGTACCATGGTTTGGGTCTGGACTATATGCAAGACTTAGGAGTGGAAGAGACGACGAATGGGCTTGATAAACCTAGTGAAGAGAGGAACCTCACAAAAAGATAAGAGTGACTGGTGAATCTTCTATGCACATCCTAAAGAGCACTGGAAGGGAAGGTATAGCGCGAGGGACTATGTAGCAGAGAAGGGGATACTTCCTTGTGTTGGGTGTGTAGGTATTATGGATGCCAGGCCATATAGATCTTGTGTAGGTGTCCCTAGCTCTGTGAATGAGCCACTAGCTTCACCATTCTTCCTTTCCACTACCTGTAGCCTAATAAACCCAACCGTGTGTTGACTTGGCTGAACAACCTGATAAACCCAAATGTTAGTTGGCTTGGCTGGACCTTAATGTGAATATTAGCTATGTATGAGTCACTTCCTACAACTTAATGAACCCAATTCTGTATTGGCTTGGTTGGACAACCTGATAAAACTAACTGTAGGTAGGCTTGGTTGTGTTTGATGTGTTATGGCTATGTGTGAGCCTGTTGTTCCCTAGTTCCTTGTTGAAATCATGCCCAGTTCGGGGGTGGTAGTTGTGTTGAGAGATTGATGAACACAACTGACCTATGGTTGGGTGGAACGTTGCAACGACATAGCTAGTTGCAGGACAACTTCATCTTCAAGATAAGTATTCTCTATATACATTTTGCAATATATTTGCTTAAGAATGATCATGAACGTGTTGAATGCTTGCTAAAGATTCAAGTAGAGTTATTGTTGTTATACTTTTTTGCATTTTACATCTGCATACGCTTTTTGGTTTCCAATGCAATTTGCTTAAGTTCATGGAGGCTAGAAGCTTGGTTACAGAGTCAGAATGCATCTGACTTAAGTGTTTCCGCACCTCCCCGAATCCTCCTGCGGAAGGCATGAGGAGGAAAGAGAAGTTGAAACAAGGTAAAATGTTGGTTTTCCGCACCCTGGAATCCACCTGCAAAAGCGGAAAAGGAACCGAAAATACTAAGGTAAAATGTGTTCCTCCGCACCCCAGAACCCACTGTGGAAGGCAAAAGGCAGGAGGAAGAAATAAGAAAACAGAAAGAGAAATAATGTCAAGTGTTGGTTTTTCGCTACCCGGATTCTGTCCGTGGAATGCAGAAGGCGAAAAGAGGAAGGTGAACAAGTAAAGGTTTTGTTTTGTTGAGTTTTCACGATCTAAATTACGCAACGGAATGCGAAATGCAGAAAAGTCAGGTTCAGTGTCGAAATGAATTTTCTAGTTACAGAATGAATGTTAAAGGATGAACATTACCCATGATTGTGTTTAAAGATAAAGAAATAATAAATCTTAAATTATTATGCATATCAGTCAGGTGTATGAGCACATGGGTACATGAACAGAAGGTATCAGAGCAGTAGCAGTACCGCTCCTCCCCAATGAAGAGGGGAGGGTACGTTACAAAGTGGTATCATAGCAGTAGCAGTCTCGCTCCTCCCCAATGAAGAGGGGAGGGTACGTTACAAAGTGGTATCAGAGTAGTAGTAATCCCACTCCTCTCCAATGAAGAGGGGAGGGTACATTACAAAGTGGTATCAGAGCTATTGGTTACAACATTGGGCCTCTATGGGCCAAGTTAAATAGTTGCAGAAAGAAAACTGCAGCAAAACAGTCGGCATGTAAGTTATAAAATTTCTGAGATTATTGCGCAGCTAATAATTGTGTTTATAAACACATTTTGCAGAATCTTAGTCACGTCAAAGGCAGCTTTCCAGATAATATAATTTTGAAAGTTTGGCCCGACCAAGATGATCATCATGGATGATGCATAAGACCCCTATGAGCTTGAGGTAGGTTCCATGGGAGAAAATGCACGGGTTGAGAATGTTGAGACATAATCCAATGGGAGAATATATCAAGAGACTCCCCCGTATATTGCAGCCACCATGAGGATCCTAAGGGTGGGGTTGCAAAGTTGCAGAGAAGACAATGTGAGGATGATTAAAGCTCATGAAGAGCAAAATTAGCTGAACGCAACCATGCTACAAAGTTTGACAGACATCCAAAGGCAGATAAACTATGGGCATCAGACAATAAATACCTAAAGAAGTGGGAATAATGCAAGAAGAAACCCCCGCAAGAGGTCCATCATCTCTAGAAAAAGGTCTTCTAGTGGATCATCTGACTCTTTAGAATCCATTGGGGGTTCAAGCTCTTCATCTCACAGGGATAAGGGAAAGAGGCATTACCATAACATTTCACATGGGGAATTTAAGAAGGCAAAGCCTCCTATGTTTGATGGTGAGGTAAAGTCCAGTCATGAAGCCGAGGCTTGGCTTCTTGGGATGAGAAAGTATTTCCAAGTCCAAGAATACTCTAGAAATATGAAGGCAAGAGTAGCCATCTTCAACTTAGGAGGAAGAGCATCTATATGGTGGGATCACCATAGGAAAGTGAAGAAGATCAATGAAAGAAAGATTGTGTGGAAGCACTTCAAGAAATATTTCAAGCAGAAGTACCTCTCTAATAGGTACTACGATGATAAGATTAAAGAATTCTATGAGCTGAAATTGGGACAATTGACCATGGAAGAATATGCAAACAAATTCTTGGAACTATTGAGGTATGTCAGGTATATCTGAGATGATAAAGTGAAAATTCAACATTTTCTAAGTGGATTACCTCAGTCATATAAAGATATGATTGCTTTTGATGAACCTCAAACCCTAAAAGAGGCTATAAGGAAGGCCAAGTATTGTTATGACCAGAACAAAAGCAGACCTGATTTCCATAAGGCATGGGAGGACAAGAGGAATGAGAAGTTTGACCAAAGGAAGAAAGGTTTCAAACCCTCTCACCTCTGAAATCAACATAGGAAACCATCACAAGCTATGACTAAGCCAACCATAATGATGGGAGACAAGCCAAGAGATCCAAAAGAGCCAAGATAATCACTTCAATGTTGGGGATGTGGGGGAGACCATATGCTTAGGAATTGTCCGCATCGAAATGGGAATGTAAGTCAAGTTCACAACATCAAAGGAGTTGAAACTATGGGTTAAGTTTCAAGTACCATCCCTAGAATATATGTAGCACTAGGGAACTACAAGGAAGATCATCAATCAACTGTGATTGAAGTCGAAGGTAAGATTGTTGAGCAATTTGTTTCTATTTTGATTGACCCTGGATCTACTCACAGTTATATCACTCCTAAAATTGTTGAGATTTGTGCTTTTACGAAATTAAAGCATAACAAATAATGGTTAGTTCAACTAGCCATTGGAACCAAGAGGAAAGTTAGTGAAGTGGTAGAGAAATGTCCATTAGTCATTGATGGGCTATCCACTTATGTAAACCTAAATATTCTGCTACTTGGTTCCTATGATATTCTCATTGGAATGGACTGGTTAGAAGCACATAGAGTTACACTCGATTGTCATAGCAAGAATGCATGGATGAAGAAGGAAACCCAAAGGTTGTAAGAGGCATTCCAAAGGTGATTTCTGTTAGGCATATTTCAACAATGCAAATAAACAAGTTATGCAGGAAAGGTTGTAAATTGTATGCAACCCATGTTTTGGAGGCAACGGAAAATGAAACCCCTAAGTTGGAGGACTATCCTATATTGCAAGAATTCAAGGATGTTTTTCTTGATGAGATTCCAGGACTTCCTTCAAAGAGAGATTTTACAATTGACCTTTTGCCTGGAGCAACACCAGTGTCCAAGACACCCTATAGGATGAGTACACCAAAATTGCTAGAGTTGGAAATGCAGTTGCAAGAGTTGTTGGAAAAAAAATATATCAGGTCGTAGGGAGCACTAGTTCTATTTGCGAAAAAGAAAGATTGGACACTCCGGTTATGTATTGACTACAGGCAGTTGAACAAAGTCACTATAAATAATAAATAACCATTGCCTCGAATTCTTATGTTTTCGATCAAATGAGAGGAGCAAAGGTATTTTCAAATATTGACTTAAGGTTTGGTTACCATCAAGTAAGAATCAAAGAGGAAGATGGTCATAAGACAACCTTTAGAACAAGGTATGGGCACTATGAGTTTGTAGTGGTACCATTCGACCTCACAAATGCACCAACTACATTCATGTGTCTCATGAATAGTGTTTTCAGCAAGTATCTGGACAAGTTTGTTCTTATATTCCTAGATGACATTCTTATCTATTCTAAGAATGAAGAACATCTGAGAATGACATTGCAGTTGCTAAGGGAGCATAAGCTGTATGCAAAGTTGAGCAAATGTGACTTTTATAAAGATAAAATTCATTATTTGGGTCACATTATCTCAAATGAAGGAATATCTGTGGACCCTGAGAAGATTGAAGCCATTATGAATTGGCCAACTCCAAGATATGTGACAAATGTGAGATCTTTTTATGGGACTTGTAGGGTATTACAGAAAGTTCATTGAAGGATTCTCCAAGGTCACACATTCAATCAATTCCCTGCAAAGGAAGGGGATAAAGTTTGAATGGACACCAAGATGTGAAGAGAGCTTCCAACAGTTGAAGAATCCTCTCACAAGTGCACCAATTTTGAAAATTGCAGACCCAGAAAAGGACTTTGTAGTGTGTACCAATGCATGCAATCAAGGACTTGGAGGAGTTCTTATGCAAGACAACCATGTGGTATGCTATGAATCAAGAAAGTTGAAGGAACATGAGAAGAACTATTCTACTCATGATTTAGAACTCACATCCATAGTACATGCTCTCAAGATGTGGAGGCATTACTTAATGGGAATGAAATTTGAGTTAAGGATAGACCATTGTGGTTTGAAATACTTGTTTAATCAACCAACTTTAAATGCTAGACAAGCTAGATGGTTGGAATTTTTGTGTGAATTTGATTTTGAAATCAAACACATAAAGGGAAAAGAAAACAAGGTGGTTGATGCACTCAGCGGGAAGGTACATGAAATGCAGGTGGCATCTCTTAGTATTTTCCAACCAGATTTGAGGCAACAGATTATTAACCATGTTGCCGAGGATGAAGTGTACATACAGATAAAGGGTAAGTTGCAACAACAAAGCCTTGAAAGGAAGTACGAGGAATATAAGTTGGAAGAAGATGAACTTCTTACTTATAAGAAAAAGATTTATATTCCAAATGTGGTAGACTGGAGGAGGATTGTTATCAATGAAATCCATCAAGCTCCATATTCTGTTCACCCAGGATATCAGAAAACAATTTCTACAGCCATAAAGCAGTATTTTTGGCCAGGAATGAAAAAGGACACTGTTGAGTATATTTCTAAGTGCATGAAATGTCAGTAGGTGAAGGTTGAACATCAACACCCATCAGGTTTGTTGCAACCTTTGCTAATCCCGGAATGGAAATGGGATTTTATTATAGGATTGCCAATGACTATGAGGCAACATGATTCCATCATGGTTGTGGTGGACAAGTTAACCAAGGAGTCACATTTTATACTGGTTAAGTACACATACAAAGCCAATGCCATTGCAAATATTTTCATGAAGAAAATTTTCAAATTGCATGGATTGCCTAAGGAAATAATTTTCGACATAGATACCAAGTTTACTTCCAATTTTTGGAAGGGTCTATTTGCAGATTTGCGTACAAAGATGAACTTTAGCACCGCCTACCATCCTTAAACCGATGGGAAAATAGAGAGAGTGAATTAGGTGCTTGAAGACATGCTTTGCATGTATGTAATGGACAAACCAACCAAATGGGAGGATTATTTACACTTGGTAGAATTTGCATATAATAATGGACAACAAGCATCATTGGGAATGAGTCCATACGAGACCTTGTATGGAAGAAGGTGTAGGACACCAGTGACTTGGGATAATCCAGTGAACATGATTATGCTTAGTCTATAATTGTTTAAGGAAATGGAACAAGAGTTTGCAAGGATCAGGCATAACCTGAAAGCAACCCAAGATAGACAGAAGAGATACGCAGATAAGCATAGAGTGCACAAGGAGTTTAGTATTGGGGATCATGTCTATCCTAGAGTGAGGCCAAGGAAAAGTTCCTTGAAGCTTGGGAGTTGTGCCAAGTTGTCACCTAGATATTGTGGGCCATTTGAAGTGCTTGAAAGAATAGGGCCAGTTGCAATAGACTTGCATTGCCTACTAGCACTAGAGCTCATAATGTTTTGCATGTATATTTGCTTAAGAAATATGTACATGATCCTAACCATGTGATTAATTGGGATGTGATCCAGGTGGAACCCGAGGGAGAGTTCAAAACCGAGCCATTGCGCATCCTCGACAAGAAGGTCACAGTGCTCTAGATCCGAGCCGTTGGACAAGTAAAGGTGCATTGGAAGCGCTACAGTCCCGATGAGGCTACGTGGGAGCTGGAGGATGCCATGAGAGTGGCACATCCATTTTTGTTCAACTTTGTAGAGCACTAAGGACAATGCCAATGAAGGGGGAGGGGAATGTAACACCTCGGTTTCGACCCCCTGGTATTAAAATTGTACATGATGTAAATATTGTTATTTAATCATGGCGAGGATCTCAAAGCCAAGGCCATGCCATTGATTTGGTGTTTTTTGTATCGGTGACCAAGATCAATGCCTATGGTTATAGTGCTAATCAGGCACAGTGTATTTTGAAGATACCATGTAAATATGTAATTTAATAAAATACCACAACTAGCTATGCATTGCAACGAAAGAGATGGGGATATGATTTCATAAGGAATAGGGAGGGGAATTATTCAAACCCCTGAGCCATAGGGTGAGGACAGATGTCAATGGGAGAACCCATAAACTCTCAACTACCCTTTTTGTCCTCTGCACTCAATCATTCAATTCTTCTAGAAGTTGGTTGAGATAGTTAATGCCTTGGGCAGGGAGAGGCATGGAAGTCGATGTCGTGCCTGGGAAATCCTGTAGTCTCGGGGAAACCGTATTCTTTCTTATGGGGTAAGTAATCACCCATGAAATGCATGCTCGAGTCATTCTTTCCTAATCCCTTAGTCGCCAGAAGGATTCATATTCATGCATTGTTCATTGTTCGTTGTTCTGCAAGAGCTAGCAGGGGGGCATTCGTTTCACATTCTGCAGTGTATCTCTTCACCTATCCTTGGTTGGGAACCCTGGTTGTTTGTGTTACCGTGTTTTCTATGTTACATAGTGGTATGGAACCCTGGTTTTCTGTGTTATAGAGTGGTATGGAACCCTGGTTTTCTATGTTACAAAGTGGAACCTTGTTTTGTTGTGTCACCTTGTGGTTTACTGTTATGTGTACCCTGGTTTGGGTCTGAACTATATGCAATACTTAGGAGTGGAAGAGACACCGAATGGGATTAATAAACCTAGTGAAGAGAGGAGCCTCACAAAAAGATAAGAGTTGATGGTAAATCTTCTATGCACATCCTGAAGAGCACTAGAAGGGAAGGTATTACATGAGGGACTGTGCAACAGAGAAGGGAATACTTCCTTGTGTTGGGTGTGTAGGTATTGTGGATTCCAGGCCAGATAGATCTTGTGGAGGTGTCCCTAGCTCTGTGAATGAGCCACTAGCTTAGCCATTCTTCCTTTTACTACTTGTAGCTTGATAAACCCAACGGTGTGTTGGCTTGGCTGAACAACCTGATAAACCCAACTGTTAGTTGGCTTGGATGAACCTTAATGTGAATATTGGCTATGTGTGAGTCACTACCTGCAGCCTAATGAACCCAATTGTGTATTGGCTTAGTTGGACAGTTTGATAAACCCAATTGTAGGTAGGCTTAGTTTTGTTTGATGTGTTCTGGCTATGTGTGAGCCTGTTGTTCCCTAGTTCCTTGTGGAAATCATGCCCAGCTCAGGGGTGGCAGTTGTGTTGAGAGATTGATGAACATAAATGGCCTATGGTTGGGTGGAATGTTGCAACGACATAACTAGTTGCATGACAACTTCATCTTCAAGATAAGTATTCTCTATATAAATTATGCAATGTATTTGTTTAAGAATTATCATGAATGTGTTGAATGCTTGCTAAAGATTCAAGTAGAGTTACTGTTGTTATACTTTTCTGCATTTTACATCTGCATACGCTTATTGGTTTCCAATGCATTTTGCTTAAATTCATGGAGACTAGAAGCATGATTATAGAGTTAGAATGCATATGACTTAAGCATTTCCAGACCCCTCAAAATCTGCCTACGGAAGGCGGGAGGTGGAAAGAGAAGTTGAAACAAGGTAAAATGTTGGTTTTTTGCACCCTGTAATTCGCATGCGGAAGCGGAAAAAGAATCGAAAATGCTAAGGTAAAATGTGTTCCTCCGCACCCCAGAATCCGCCGCAAAAGGCGGAAGGAAGGAGGAAGAAATCTGAAAATAGAAAGAGAAATAAGGTAAAGTGTTGGTTTTCCGCTACCCAAGGTCTGCCTACGGAATGCGGAAAGTGGAAGGTGGAAAGAGTAAGGTGAACAAGTAAAGGTGTCGTTTTGTTGAGTTTTTGCTATCTGAAGTCCGCAACAGAATGCATAAGGAAGAAAATTCAGGTTCAGTGCAGAAATGACTTTTCTGGTTACAAAATGAGTGTTAAAAAATGAACATGACAGATGACTGTGTTTAAAGAGAAAGAAATAATAAAATTTAAATTATTATGCATATCATTCAGGTGTATGGGCACGTGGGTACATGAACAAGAAGGTATTGGAGCAGTAACAGTCCCACTCCTCCCCAATGAAGAGGGGAGGGTATGTTACAAAGTGGTATCAGAGCAGTAGCAGTCCCGCTCCTCCCCATTGAAGAGGGGAAGGTACGTTATAGGTTTGAAAAGTGCCAAATTATCCTCCTCCTCAACTGACCAGAGGAATTTGTTGATCATATTTAACATATCCCCAATATTTATGCGATCTGACTCTTGAAACAACTTAATGAAATATCACACCCACAAATCTGCTAAGGGTTTGAAACCCCTCACAGACTAGCCCAACTAATCCTTTAGTTCACAAATAGTGTTGATATTCTGACACTATTTTGCAAAGTTTTTAAAGTATTGAGTATTATGATCTCCAGCCTCTTGCTATAATGCCCCGCTTTTCAATCGCCACACCAGTTTTTGATCCCTTAAAAGTCTGTTTGTTTTTGTTGCAGCTCTAGAACCCTTTGTTTATCCTCCCCAGATTGTAAGTCATTCAAACATAAAGAATAAACTTCATCTAATTGCTTCTCCACAATGACAAGTTGTGCTTCTTGGGTGCGATGTTGTGAATGACCCTAGGCCACCACCTTGTCCCTAAGTCTTCATATTGAATGTGCAAATTGCTCACAAATGCTTAGATCAACCCTCTTCTTGACATGAACCTATGACTCCTTAACCATCTTCTGAATTTCTTCCTATGTCAACCAACTATAATTGTACTTGAATGGTGTGCTTGACTTCACTTCCTTACCCCCAAATTCTAAGTAAATAGGACAGTGATCAGAAACATACATATTACCAACCCAATATCTAATACAAACTAGATTTTCCATGACATGCTCTGACACGACAAAATGATCCAATCACTTTGAAATTGCATCATCTCTAGATATGTTATTCCACCAAGTAGGCCAAAGGTGCGTTGATTCCACATCGATCCAACTGTCTGCCTTGAATTTTTCCAAGAAGAAAGAGCCTAGACAATTTTCCTAGGTTGATTTCCCACAAACCTCATCACATCTTATACTTAAATTGAAGTAACCTGAATAATAAAAATGGAACTTGTAGACATTTTAGACCATAGGGGGTCTCCTAGAAGGTTTTCTTGCTATTGTAAGAACCATATACATTAAAAAAGTAAAAGGATATATCTAATGCTTTGCTAAAAGCTTCCACACAAAGGCTCGATTGAATAGAAAAATAATCCATCAACTATAAATTATGGTTCATTCCTATGATAACTCCACTTGATTGACCCATGGAGTCTAATCGCCCAAAGCAACACACTGGAAAATATTTTTGAAGTAAAGGGATCACTAACTCATCTCTGGCAAAAGTATCCTGCAAAAACATAACATCCTGTTGCTCTTTCATCACCAATTGCTTGTAGTATGGAATTTTAGCTTGCCCTCTTAGGCCTCTCTCATTGGTTGAGACAATCTTCATTAGTCATTATTAGCAAGGGTTTTCTTTGTTGTAAGATCCCCTTTAATACGTAGTTGATGGCTTTGACTAATTTCTCTCTTGGCCTTCTCCTTTGCATGATGGATGACAAACTTCATGCCAACTTTGGATACTCCCTCTTTTGGATCATTTACTCCCAGGCCCCTTGCTTGGGAGGGATTTTGGCTCTGTATATAATCTAATATAGTCTCATTCCCTTTCCAGAAGAGGTCCAATCGACCAAGAGCATAAATGATTCACCTTTGAGTCTAGACACCCCTGCTTCACCACCCGAAAGAGCGTCTACGAACTATTATGAACCTTTCTCCTTGTCTCTACCATCTACCTCATCTAAAGGTGAGGAATTGAGAATATCCATAGGCTTAACCACCTTAAGTGGATCGAGACTTGAATCCATCAAAAAATGGTATTTAACAATAGGGTCCTTATAGGTACCTACCTCAGAGATATCATGTTGATATTTATTCTAGATGCCCTTCAATTTATGTAGTTGACTCAATGACGAATCCCAATCCTCGAATAAATTATGAGTGCTTGCTTGCTGCACCTCACGGTGCATATGCTTCGATGCTAGTAGGGTTATTATCTCCTCAATCACCATCTCATTTGATCCTATCTTCACCCCTTATGGAGTAGAACTAAGAAAATATTCCTCCTCTACGTGAGACTTCCTAGAGGTCATTTATTCCCGACATTTCTCATACACCACCTCCAAAAAGGGTCCACCTAATGCCTCTTTCTTTTGCACACCTGTTTCTTATATCATTGAGAGCAATATGCAATGACATGGCCATGCAAATGGAAACACATGCAGTGGAAATGAACATTTAAATAGTCCAAATATTGGGTTAATGATCGACCTAAAGTGACTAATTCCAAAGATTCACACAAATCCAATCGTAGGTCCACATCCATCAATATCCACGTAAAGGTACACGATTACGAGAGAAAAATGCTTTCATCTATCACTATGAACTTTCCCACTACATCCCCAATTGCTTGGAACCCTTTTGACTTCCAAAACTCAAGAGGTAAGCATGGTAACTTGACCTAGACAAGGATAATGCCCATGAATTCCTTGTGGAGGTCGAAAAGTGGATGCTAGGATTTCAAGACCAACAAAATTTTTGAAACATCCAATAACAATGGATAATCATCTTTTCCTCACGCTCTGTTCTAAAACCAAAACTCATATAGCACCAACTAAGCATGTTTATGATTGGCAAATAATCTATGAAAGGCTTCCATTGAACTTTAACCCACTCGTCCTATTGCATGAGCCCAACTCCGCAACCACAAAATTTCCCAACCAATGTGCAATCAAGGAGATTGAGAATTTCCATGATCATAATATCTTTACAAACGGTAAGGGATATGCATCCCCTTCTAGAGGGCACGACCTTTTTCTTTTTCCGTGGAGGAAGTTCCACTGTTTGGGATCTAAGACTAAAGATATATGATATATCCAACCTACTTCCAATAAACTCCGCACTCGTCGAATCATCTAGATCTACACATCGCTGAAGAGAAGATAGGAAGGGTTTGGCTGCAACATGTTCATTTGGCACCCAGAGCTCAAATCCAGTCTTCTCCCATGGTTGTGCACGAGCACGTCGCTAGTGTAGATCCAAAGGAACACCCACGAACCACCACACTACCCTGCTTGCATGACGGATCAAACCCCAACAGATATACTTTTCCGCCCTCATTAACACTAAATTAAGACTAGAATTCCATGTCATCCACAAAAAGGTTTGATTTCATTAACAAATCGTCAAAGTAATCCATAAGTTATACCTTCAGATTCATCCCATGGTGTGACTAACAATTAGTACATGTGGCTAAAGCTCGACCTAAGCCTTAGTTGCCATGAGATTACCCTAGCTGCAAAACCACCCATCCCTATATATATAAAGTTGGACCTTTATTTTTTTATACAATAATAGTAATGGTCACGATAAATATCATCGAATCTAATAAAATACCTTCAATACATTTTAATTACTTACCATAAAAATATATAGATAAATAATTATTAGGTTATAGGCGTTTCTATCTTAGAATTTTGGGGTGGAATACCATTTATGCTTTTCCTATATTGCAAGAGAATGAGACAAGCGTATTGTCTACATTGATTTTATGGTAGTCGTTCAAAATTCGTAATAAATAATTATAAAAAAATAAAAAATAGCTCATGTAATAAATGCACTTAATAGCTAGAGCAAGTAACAAATAACTTATTTGTGGCACTTAACTTTGACATGTTAATATTCATTCATGACAAATTAAATAACTAAGCTAATTTTATTTTATGTATAAAATTCAATTTTCTTATATAAATACAGGTTTGATGTTCAATACATATCTAACCAATCAAATTAACATTAATAAAATACTATAAATCCTTATCATTATCATTATTAATATATGCCAATAACCTTTTGGTTCGCACCATGACATTCATGGTATCCCAAGTACTAAAGGTTCATCTTGCCCTTAAAGAATCTCTTGATCAAATTCCGATCGAGGGTTTTACCATCTGCCCTCTCTGTCTATGGTTTGCATGTTGTGGGTGCGTCAATTGGAAGTTAGTCGCGAAGATATGTACTACTAGTATCTCAATAGTTCCTCGGTTTGGAAAAGTTTTGTGGAGTCCGAAACCCAACTCACGGATTCCATAGGAGTTGCGCAGCTTTCTCGTTTTGGAGACATACTCTTAGATCTGTTGTCGAGCTGTGGACGTACTCACAGGGCTATCTCTTCCACAACAATAGGCTTACAAGAGAGGGCAGCAGTTGGGTATTAAGAAGAAATCGATCAAAAGGAGGAGGACGAGGATGGATCTGGATGAATGGATTCAGAAGGTCAAGGATGGGCAGCATCTCATGGAAGATCATCTCAAACTTCTCTGTGAATATGTGAGTGTTTGCTGCCCTTTGCTTCTCGATCCCAACCCAAATTCCTCTTTTTCTTTCGTTCGTTTGTTTTTTTTTTCTGGGGCGCCGGGGGGTGCTTCGCCCTATTTTCAGATTATGTTACTATAGTACAGTACTGAAACCATATGGGCTACGGAAAGCTTTAATAGAATTACGAATTGTAATACTGATAACCCAAAATATGAAACGGACAGTAGCCCCACTCCATGAATGTGCCAACGGCAGTCATGGCCCAAAATTATGACATGACACCCTGATTAGATTATTCAAATGAATTGTTCCCTGAAGGCCAAGCATGGATTTGTTTTTCATAAAATGAAAGAGAAAGAAAATCCTATATGATTTCTGTGACCTTATTTTGGAGCTTGATCCTTTTAAACTTTATCCCCAACTAGATTGGAGATGCCAAAGAGATTGGAGATGCCAACGAGATTGAGATACTTTTGATTTTGATCTGGCGAAGTTCAGCTATCAAGCGTAACTCCATGGCTGTTAGGCACCCGTATTGTTATTGTGGCTTGCGAGGTCAGAAGATACCATCTAGATGAGAAGGCATTGATCGATGAATTCTGCGGCAGAGGTAAAAGCAGATCGGAGGCCTAGGAAGTTTTTCATTCATTATCGGAAAATATTTCCATCCATAGAGGGTAGTCAAGAGTTTTCCATAGTCTTTGAATGCCCGTCACTGTGAATGACAGAAAGGTGATAACATTCCCATGTCCTAAAGTAAACATGTAGAATAAATACTAAAGCGATTTAATGCTAATTGTGATATAGTGTCAATTGCCTTTAAAACAGGGATCATTTATTTTTTTCAAAGAAAAAATCTTTATATGTAATGTCTCTGAGAAGGAAAACCAAAATATACATTGTTCTGTCCTGGATGGACTCAAAACCAAGCTAACTTACCAGAGCTGACTTTTTAAGACATTTGCAGCCCAAAACCTACTTATTACAGTCCTTTACTAGCTCTCCAAAAGCCTAAACTGCACAATACAAGCTTTTGTAGTATCCAAGACAACTAGTTCCAATAAAAGAGTGCCTCAGAGTTACATATAGATGAGAGTTGCACTCTCAGTACTTTCAGATAAACACAGTCTCAAAATCGGCACCATGCCAATAAAATTACATTCAGAAAATTTCTTTCAATGGCTGGCTGGAGAGTGCCCTCCCTGAATTCTTGTTCAAGTAAGGTACCCTCTCGCAAGACCAAAGACCTTTTACAGATAAACACAGTTTCTAGATCGACACCATGCCAACAAAATTACATTCTGAAGACCCATTTAGTATGAATTTCTTTCAATGGCTGGCTGGAGAGTGCCCTCCCTGAATTCTTGTTCAAGTAAGGTACCCTCTCGCAAGACCAAAGACTCTTTAGATAACCTATCTGCCATAGTATTAAATTCCCGATATACATGTGTGCAAGAAATAGTATCAAAGGAAGCCTTTACCTTTTGGACCTGAATCATGATCGCAAGGAGGTGTAAGGTTTTTATGCAGCATTGATGATTGGCCCAATCAATCAGAATCTTGGTGTCTCCAAAGACCTGAAGATTTTTAGACCTTGTTCTTCTGCTCATTTTAGTAGGATCCATAGGGCATAGAATTCAGTTCGATTGTTGGATACTTGACCAGCTGCATACTTCAGAGTCATCATAAAGTAATGTGAAGAATCAACATAGAGCACTGTCCCTGCTCCATAGATACTAAGGTACCCTTGACTTGCTCCATCAAAGAAGTCCTAAAGAAGCCCTAGAGTCTTTAGAGTCTTTCTTGATTGATATGTGGTCTTAAAAACAGGAATCATCACTGTTAAAACAGGGATGAAGTTATTAACGCTTGAAGTCTCAAAGCCATTGGATACAATGCTGTATAGGTAGTTGATAGGTAGTCTATGATTTATCTATCTTACCACTACTAAACTAGATTTGGGCTATGTTGTTGGCACTGTTTCACGATTCATGACTTGTCCCAGTGATTTTCACTGTAAGGCAGCAAAAGGAATCCTTAGGTACCTGAAGCCAACATTGTGCTATTGTCTTGAATTTGTTTACAAGGACAACTTTATGTTGGTTGGGCACACTGCTTCAGATTGCACAGGATGCATATATGATATGTCTATCTCAAGTTACTTTTTCAGCATGGGATCAGGGTTAATTTCATCGGATAGTAAGAAGCAACTAACCATTACATTGCCCTTTGCAAATGCAGAATAAAAGCAGCAATGAGTGTAACTTGTGTAGAGATATGGCTGAAGAGAGTTCCTTGTGATTTGAACCCTCAAAAAGCTCCATCTATACCATTTTTTGATAATCAGTTTTATTGAACTCGTATAAAATCCAATATTTCATGCCAGAAGCAAGCATATTGAGATCTATCCTCATTACATGTAAAGAGCAAGTAGAAAATAAAAGAATACACAGCAGATCAGCTAGCATATATTTTCGTGAAGGCATTAACTGAGAAGAGTAAATGCTTGGTGTAAAGAAAACCAATATGGTCATTTAGGGTGGGTGATATAACTTTTAAGGTTCATTTTGCTAGGCACTCTGTTTTTGGTAAAAATAGGCATGTGATTTAGAATTAGAAACATGCTTTTATTGCACTCAACAAAGCGAAGTGCACTCTACAGCCCAATATGGATGATATGTGAAATGTAATAGTGATGTGGCATTGGAAGGTGAAATTTTTATTATTATTTAATTTTAATAACAATAAAAAAAAACCATTTAAGTTGGCTTAGTATCTTAATTGTAAAGAGAAACACACTTTACAGCTTGATATGGGTGAGATGTGTAAAATATAGTAATCCTAAAAATAAACTAAGATGAATGGAAAGTTAAGATCCGTAATGTAAAAGTGAAAAAGGAATTTGACCATAATAATAGAAAAGCATACAAATAAGGCATGACATAAAATTAGCGAGTATAGATTCATCATCTTTTAAGCACATATAAATTTTCTATTCCATTTTTTTTTATCCCTCTCAATGCTTTATAGATCCAGGGTTAAATTCAGGGTTAAGAGGAATATATGCTGGTACAAGAAAACCTATGCACTATTTTTAGGATAGGACAGACTGATTATAAGATTAACAAACATTTTCTTTTTGTGGAAAAGGAGGCAGTGCTGTGCAACTTAGACTGGGGCACCTAACCCGTTTCATTTGAGAGAAATCTCAGCTTTTGGATCAGAATTGGCTGTCCAGATTTTGGCCAGGTTAGACATTTCAGTTAAGATGTAGATTCTCTTAAGGTCGGTGCCAAAATTGATATATCTGAAGCTTTCCTTGCATATGTAGCGGGGGATAACCTGTCCACTGAAGCTCTGGTTCCATGATATAAAAGAAAAATATCAGGTGTATCATAAATATGTCCCTTGAATCATCGAATATCATTGACTTGAAGTGAGGTTCCTTCTCCATGGTGTGCCTTGTCCTGTGAAGTGTGTGCCGAGGGTCAGACCAGCACAGAACCAGAGCCGGCCTGTTGATTTTTCTGAGCAGCATCGAGAGCCGGTGAAGATTCAACCCAGTGTTGAGTGACCATTCTGTTGAATGGTAGATATCTGGTCTGGGACCATGATATAGACCCAGCTCTGCCCTGTGTAGACTCAACCTAGTGTTGAGTAAACATCTGGTCTAGGACGACGAAATAGACCAGTCTAGGACTGGTAGATTCAGCTTAGTTCTGAGTAGCCATTCTCTTGGAGAATGGAGGCACCTAGTCTGTTACCAGGAAGGCACTGTAAGCCCTAGACTGGGTCTAGGCATGTGTGGCACTCTGACCCTTGATCTATGGGCTTGGTGTACTTCTCCAAGGATTAGCTACTCTTGTTTAGGTTACCCTAGTACCAGATCTAGGTGTCACACAGAGTGTGAGATAAAAGCATTAGTAACTCTCTTGGTTTATGATGTTGTACTTTTGGAATAAAAAAGAACCACAGGTAATGACCACAGGGGCACTTGGAAAAAGGCCAAAGTTATATGTCAAAATTAAATAAGGACTTTTGTACCATAGGTGGAAGTCAAAAATAAATAAGGACTTTTGGTAAAAGTCAAAGATAAATAAAAAGACCTTTTGGTAAGAATGTAAAAGTGAAATTAGGAAAAGATTAAAATGTTATTATTTTTATCTTTTCTAATTTTGGTCAACTTAACAGGTGAATGAAGGCTATATAAGAAGATCAAGTCTTCTAATTATGATACACAAGTTTGCTCTGACAGGTGAAGCTGATAATTGCTGAAGGTTCTAGTGAAGACTGTTTTATGTTTTCTTGTTCCAGCTGGGCATCCATCTCTTTTAGCTAACCCTCAGCTAGGGTTTCCATCTGCAAAATTTTCCTCAGCAATTTTGGCAACCCTATTTCCTCAACAGTCCCGTCTTCTTCATGGCAGTCCTCACTGGCTGCTTTCTTGTCACTGTGGGAAGATCTGTGGGCCTTACCACAGAGCCTGGGAGCAGATCCAAGCTCCCACACAAGGCTTGGAAGCCACCACAGTACCCCAGCTGACAGCAACAGCCACAGGCTGCTAAATAGCAGGCCCGGGCTGACTGTACAGACCTCCGGCTGCTAAATAGCAGGCCCCGAGAGGCACTGGGCAGGCTTTAAAGCCTCGGCCCACCTAATGTCAAGCTGCCCAGCCACCTCAGCAGCAGCAGATAGTTGCCCCACAGTCACGGACTGTCACGGGCAGACAGAAGGGCAGATCAGGCAGACTGAAGGGCAGATCGGACAGGTAAAAAGTCAACGGGCAGCAGTTAAGCCCAGATCTGGGCAGATCGGGCAGCTCGGGTACAGTTCGGGCAGTCTGAGATTTTTCGGGCAGTCTGAGATTTTCAGACAGGAGAGAGAAATTCCTGTTTTGGGAAATTTTTGTAATTGGTGGATCTAGGTTTTTGAAACCCTCAGTCTGAATTTTTGCTGAGAAAATTTTAGTAACTGTGGTAAAACCCAGATTTGGGTTTGAAGAACTTTTTGAAGAATTTCCCAAGTCATCTCACTTATGAGATGAGCTACTAATGCTTTTTGGGGTTTTTGTCCTTTGAAGGTTTCCTTAGTGAAAAATCTTGTGTCCATTGTGCTGATGTGATGAACGTGTTTTTACTGCACTGATTATTTGTTTAAGTTTATCTGCAATTTTTTTAAGTTATATGCTAATGCTAAAATTTAACACAGCCGAGGGTCAGACTTTATGGAACCAGAACCAGCTGGTGAACCGGTTAGTGTAAAATTATGTAAAATTCAATAAAAAAATAAATATTCATGTACATTAATGTAAATTTAAATTTGAACCATTAGACACCAAATATATAAATTTAGTATGTTTAGGGTTTGAGAAGGAGTTCTTTTCCTTTTTCTTTTGCCTATTTTTTTCATTTCCCTGTGGAGAACCCCCCCACTGGTCTGAACTGGTTATGAATTAATCTGAACCAGCTGGTTCGATATCCAAGCGGGCCTTCTGGTCCAATTTAGCCACTAGTTTGGGGGTTGAAGGGTCTGGACTGGACGGTCTTGATAGTACTGGTTTCCACTATAGATCTTAACATTGCAAGCAGAAACCAAGACTTGCAGGTTACAACACAAGTTGTCATAATCTGTCATCTTGTGTGATGTCTGAACTCTGAAGTTTGGTTGCAAAGCATGGTACGGTGCTTGATAAATTAGCCCATACTTGTTAGCAGGGAAAAAATTATAATCCTGGCAGCCATGTTTTTGTTTCCTTGCCTGCCTTTGTAGGGAAACATAAATGTTTTCGTACTCCTTGAAAGCAACAGAATGCTGTTATTGTATTTAGTCATATGCTACAGAAATTCAGATCCACTATGACATAAGTAGGAATCTTCTATAGACATGACATTGTAAGTTCCACTCATTATTAGTCTATTACCCATTGAAGGCTTTCTCGTTTGTCTTTGTGAAAGTAAGATTTTATTTTCGATCCTGTCTTGATTGGGTTGCAGGGTTTGTATGACATAAGTAGGAGTCTTCTATAGACATGACATTGTAAGTTCCACTCATTATTAGTCTATTACCCATTGAAGGCTTTCTCGCTTGTCTTTGTGAAAGTAAGATTTTATTTTTGATCCTGTCTTGATTGGGTTTCAGGATTTGTATGTTATAAGTAGGAGTCTTCTATAGACATGACATTGTAAGTTCCACTCATTATTATTCTATCACCCATTGAAGGCTTTCTTGTTTGTCTTTGTTAAAGTAAGATTTTGTTTTTGATCCTGTCTTGATTGGGTTGCAGGATTGTTTGTGTCGTACAACGATGGGTAGGAACTTGTTATGACCCTCCCTAGGGGTGTAATGCCGGTCTAGAGGGCCGATTAGAGTGTTAGTAGGGCTGTAATGGGCCCTGAAGTGCTCATTAGAGCATTAATGGAGGCCATTCAATGTAAAGTGGACTAGGTCCACTATATTATTTTATTAAATAAGACCCACTATGTTAGTAAATAAATGTAATGGGACCTCGTAAGAAGGTCCACTAGGTAGTTAGGACTCAGGTGGTTAGAAGGTTAGTATTGTATTGTGATTCTATGAATAAAGATGGAGTCCTCCTTATGAGAGGTGGAAACAAATATTGTATGTTGAGCTTAGCTCATTAGAAGGTAGCCCCCCTCGAAGAAACAAGTGGACAGGGTTGATTCATCCTATCAAAAGAATCATTTACTTAATAATAAAGTTGGAGCTTATTGAATATCTCTTGTGTTGTTCCATATTCCCGATATCTCTTGTGAAAAACTTCACATCAAGTGTTGAGGGCAACGTCCTGTGGAGTGTGATGGCCCTCCCTAGGGGTGTAATGGAGGGCCCAGAGGGCCCATTAGAGAAATAGTGGAGGCTATTCATTGTAAAGTGGGGAGGCAACGTCCACTATGTTGTTCTACAACCTAGTAGGGGGGGAGATGTTGTAGTGTGGGTAATGGTGACGTGGCAATGTTTGTTAAAAATAAAAATAAATATAAAAATAATCAAAATAAATAAAAATAAAAATAAAAATTAAGATGTCAGCTCATATAAACCCCAAGGTATAAAAATAACATGTCGGCTCATATAAACTCGAAAGTTTAAAAATAACATGTTGCCTCAAAATAGTAATTATTTTTTTATCTTAAATTTTTTACACATCAAGAAAAAATTCACACCTCAAAAAATTGGATCCCTCTTGCTGCTTAATAGATCCGGGTTTAAGATGGATCTAGGCTGGTTATTAAATAAGGCCTACTATGTTGGTAAATAAATGTAATGGGAATTAGGTAATTAGGAGGTTTGGAGGTTAGCGTTGTTCATGATTTTATAAATAATGATGGATTCCTCATTGTGAGGTGTGGAGAAGAATATTGTATGGTGAGCTTAGCTCATTAGGTGGTAGCCTCCTTGAAGAGACAAGTGAATAGGGTTGATTCATCCCATCAAAATAATCATTTACTTAATAAAGTTGGAGCTTACTAAATTACTCTGAAACTCAGCATTCCCTTTCAATCTAGAATATGCCATGTTGCAGCAACATAAATACAAAGACCTACTAAACCAACCCATTAATAAGGAACGCCCTTGCTGCTGACCTGATAAGGTTGTCTTGGCATGGATTGTTCAAACTTTAATTAGCAAATCACAATAAACGGAAAATAAAGTGAATATGTCATTTGTAGGCCACAGCTGTATTGCGACATAAAAATCTTATGGGTAAGATCAATGAATCAAGGTTAATTATTGGGTCTATAAGGATCGAGTAATTACATAAAGGTGTGAGTATAAAAGAAATGGATGCTAAGATATTGAAACCTCGAGACGTAAAATGTTCATTCTAATGAATTTTTTCCAAAGGTATTTGGATCGGGAAGAAAATAATTAGGGTGAATCGGAACTAAGACCTTGTCATTGCATGTTCTGTAGCAGGGTATTTGTCTGTGTTACCGGATCCACCACCCCAGTGTGTAGGATCCGCAGATCCACGGATCTGATACGTATCCGGAACGGATCCACCATGGAAACGTATCCCCTGCAGAAGGAAACATATCCTGGTCCCATGAAACGGATCCTGTGAAAAAGAAAAAAATTCCTGAAATTTTCATACGGATTCTGTGAAAAATCAAACAATTCCTGAAAATTTCAAATGGATCCTGCAATTTCCAGTGCTTCTATGACGCATTGATCCCACACAAAAATTATTTTTAATGAAAAACTTAAAAACCCTAAACACCTAATGGCTAAAAGCGTAAACCCCATTCCTGCTCAAGGTCTGATCTATCCTTATGTCAAGATATGCTCTTGAACTCTAATATATCAATATCAAGTTCTGCACTGAACGTTTTAACTTTTTATTTAATATATCTTTATGGTGAAGGTCTGCTGTCAAAGTATGATCTATCTTTATGTACTATGTTGTTGCTCACTTCACCTACATTGTTCTGTAGTCTTGCCATAGCGTTCAAGAAAACCACTTTATTCCCTGCTGGTAGGGACATGTGGATGTGGCTCACAAAAACACTATTATGACTTGCTTCAAGTTCATGTTGAAATGGTTTTTAAAATTATCAATATCACAGCTTATCATATTATCAGTTATGGTACATGAACTCTCTTTTTTGGCAATAACTTATAGTTTTACTCGTGTGTTTCCTAATTAGTTCTGTTTCTTCATTCTATTTTTCTATTTATTATAAAAATATTTTTATATATGTTTGTCCTTGTCATTTCCCTGCCATCCGGATCCTGGGTTTTATAAAATCTAGCGAATCCGTATCCGTATCCTGGTAACTTAGGTATTTGTAACTTAACCATGTACATGCCATTTCAACATTGCTTCTCTTCTGTCAATAATACGTAGGTATTTTGATCAGGAAGGAATAACAAGGATGAACTGGATCTAGGACCTTGTCACTGCATGTTCTGTAGCAGGAAATTTGTCACTTAACCATGTACATGCCATTTCAATATTGGTTGTCTTCCATCAATAACTGACCTTGTCATTGCATGTTCTGTAGCAGGAAATTTGTAACTTAACCATGTAAATGCCATTTCAATATTGGCTGTCTTCCATCAATAACTGAACAGACAGTTCTTGACTGCAATATTTAATTTGTCCCACTTGGTTTCCAGTTCTATTTCATGGCTCGGACAATAAAAGAATTGAATACACTCTTTTTTTTCATAGAATCTAATACCTGAATTTTATTTTTATATTCCTCTGTCAGGTCAAGGAGATACTTGTGGAGGAGTCGAATGTGCAACCTGTCAATAGCCCAGTGACTGTTTGTGGAGACATCCATGGTCAGTTCCATGACCTGATGAAACTTTTCCAGACAGGGGGTCATGTCCCAGACACCAACTATATTTTTATGGCAAGTTTGATTACGATACACTTCAAACTGTATCTTATTCTGAAATCATAAACAACAAAATGGATGAGCGTTTTGTTGCGTTTGCTTTGACATCAGCTTTGGTTTGCAACAATATGTTAGCTTACTTGAGTTTTTATAAATGTTTAACAGGGTGATTTTGTGGATCGAGGATACAACAGCCTTGAAGTATTTACAATTCTTTTGTTATTAAAAGCAAGGTAAGCAAATATGTCTTGTTAATAGCTAGATGAAGCGCTATTTATTATGGGAACCATTTGCACAAGGTCATGCAAAAGTTTGAAAATCAGATATTAGATCCTATGAAATAAAAGAGAGTATATTCAATCCTTTTATATGTTCCAAGTCATGCAATAGTACTGTAAACCAAGTGGGATTAATAGCTAGATGAACTGCCACTCATTTATTATGGGAACCATTTATAAGGTCATGCAAAAGGGAGGCTGTTCTTGTCCATTTCAAGTTGAAATTATGATAGTATTTTAATGGAACCTATTATTAAATTACAGGTCAAATAGTACCTTTTTCCATTTCCTATGTTAGGTAGGAACTGTCTGTCAAGAAGGTGCATGGATGCCATTATAATTGAGATATTTGTGCCTATATTAGTGTAGATAGTTAAATGGGCAACATAATGTAATGTCAAGCTGAACAAAATTATCAATGTTCCACGTAGTTTTTGGTATGTGGGGATGCACCTTGGTGTCATGTGGAAAGATCCTGAAATTTCAAGGGGATGCCACAAGGGATGTTGGGGTCCTACATTAAATATTATAAATTTATAAAAAAATATAATAAATTCTAAATTTTAAAAAGTAAGAGGGATTTTTTAAATATTATAAATATATAAATAAATTTTAAATTAAAAAATGTTATTGAGATTTTTTTAATGCTTATTCTTTTCCACGGGAAATCTCATCTAGGAAACCCTCTAGGTATTCTTCACATTCCCTGAATGACACCCAGGGTAAATGCTGCTGGATATATATTCCTAACATAGACTCTACTGGACTTGAACCCATTACCTCTTTCCAACTTGAAATTGGTCAATTTAAATGGATTGAGCTAACCTACTAGGTTTCTAATGCATAATTAATCACACAATTATACAATTATAGAAACAACTCCCATGATCCAGTTGGAAATTACTCAATTTGGAAAATGCTTTTCAAAATAAATGGAATCACTGTTTTTTTCATTGTAAGATCATTGATGTCCAAATCTAAATGAAATGCAATGATGCAACTTAGATCACTGTATACTCTGCCCCTCTTGTGTGTCATGTATCCAGTGAATCGGACACTTGGATGCTTGGACATTCAAAAAAAAAATTCAAAAACTGTGCAAATGTATCCAATGTTGTTTAGATGTGTGTGATGGAATTTTATTTAGTGAATGTTTAAAACTTTTAAGTTATATTTCTTTATATTTATATTTTATTTTTGTAAATTTTATTAGTTTATTTATGAATTTTCCTGTCCGTATGTGTCTTGTTTTGGGGTTCTATGGGTCCTGTGTGAGACTTGTGTCTTCCCATGTCCCAGTTTTAGGTAACTCAAGATGCAACATCTAATTACATACATTATCATTTAAATAGTAGAGTCAATGCTATCATGATGAAAAAGTGAATGAAACAAGTCTCAATCCATTAGTCATGCTCAATCAGCATCTTGTTGGTCTTTTGCATCTATGTGCCATCGGAAACTATCAACATCGTCTACAAGAATGTGAAGAGCCAAAGCAATAAAACCCTAGGGGGTCACTGTTAGGATCCAAGCATAAAACCCTAAGGTGTCACTGTTTAGTCCATGATTACTAAAACTCTATTCTTTTTTCCTTTATGCACGCCTCTTGTGAGCATCCTGAACTATTTTTTTTCAGGGTTGTTAGAAGTGGCCAACAGTGGCATCAAAAGACCAGAACTCCATCCATGTGTTCTATATTCAGTGTGTCATAGATTTATAAATATTCATTTTGGCATTAGCTATTGATCAAATTTTTCAATCTACTTGGCTAAACATTTTGATTTTGGAATTTGAACCCTAAATCTTAATGATTGGCATAAGCTATTGAGCAATTTTTCCATCTACTTGGTTAAACATTTCGATTTTGGAGTTTGAACCCTGAATCTTAATGATTGGCATAAGCTATGGAGCAGTTTTTCCTTTTATTTGGTTAAACATTTTGATTTTTGAATTTGAGTTCATGAATTTTATTTTGTTGTTAAACATTTTGATTTCGGAGATTGAACACTGATTTTTAATGATTGGCATAAGCTATGGAGCAGGTTTTCCTTTTATTTGGTTGAACATTTTGATTTTTTAATCTGAGTGTCATGATTATGAATTTAATGATGATTAATTTTTAAAATATTATTAGTAATAAATTATATTATTTTATATTTTTTAAAAGGATTTTTTGTTTTGTTTTTATTATCTATATAATAGTAGATTTAATAATTTAAAATATGTATTTCCAATAAATTTTAGAAAATGATGTGATATACACTTTATTATATATTATAATAATTATATGCATAAGCAATCGTATTATTATAATTTATATACAATTTTATATGCAATGCAACTCCGCCATCCTAATTTCAAAAATGTCACCCTGATCCCTCACAATCCCTGGCAACTTAGTCTTTTACCAATGGAACTTTATGCAGAGACACTTCTAATTTTATTTGGTATATTCTAACCATATGATAATGCTAGTCTTTTTGAGCAGCATGAAACTATTTTCTTTTTGAAGTCTAACCCATAGGTAATGGCGGTGGAAGAATGAGATGGCATCCCTTTACATTCCCTGGAAATATGGAGGGAGGCTTGGACATCCCTTGTTATGCAGGGATGTCCTCTGGAGTCTGTAATCTGTATGATAGATGAGGTTTTCTCAAGGTTGCCTTTCTTTTGGGTTTTTTCAAACTGAATTATCCGATTCCTTTACAATACCATATGCAAATATATATCATAGTAGCATGGGAACCACTGTTGGGTCTGGGGAATCTGCTTTCTGAGTTTCCCATTTCCGAGAGCTTTGGTACTAGAATGAAACGGCGTTTCAAGAGCTCCCAACCTGATTCCATGCCACCCTTCAGAGTGCTCACAAGAATTCACATCATGTCAAGCCCAACCTATTTTGAAGTTTGGAGTACCTGGGTGCTCTTCGACAGGCTAGGAGCTCCTGGACACTCCCTGGTAACATGGACGCAGAAGGATGCTGAAACAGACCCATAAGGCCGGTTTCAACGTTGAGTTAGCCAAGCTGCCCCTCAAAGCAACCTGCTTGGCTACAGAAACTCCGATGTTCCCCCAAGTTTCTGGGACGCAGGAGTGGGGAAACGCATGTTGGGGACATGTGGAGACCACCCCCAAATTCTAGAGAAATTCAGGGGGCGGGGGCGTTGAGGTCATTAAAATTATAAAAAATATAATAATATTATAAATCTCGGCAATAACAATTCATCCTGTATAAATATAGTTTAAGCTACACTTTGTAAATACAGTCTAATTCTTCAATGATTCAACACGCTTCAACATTGTGTAAATCCATGGCATAGATGTTGTAATGGGGAAATGTGACCAGTGGACCCTATTTCTTCATGATTCCAGAGGGCATCACATTATTTGACAATTTCAAGTCCAACATACAATTATACAAGAGTGAACTATTAATCCTATATTGCGATCCTATTCATCAATAGTAGCATGTGCCCGCCTCCTCTAGGATTTTAGCCCTTTCCTCTACCTTGAATCTCGAAGGACATTACTCAACAGTAACACCCTACAATTTTGATGAAACTTCATAAACCAAGCATTAAAATAAGGTAGAATTAGAAAAAAAATCATGCTTAACAAGTGATTTTGCTTGACTAAAGGGTACATTTAGATTAAGGTCACGATAGAGTGAAAAAATCCCTTAACCTCATACATGAAAAAATCTAGTGGAAACGGTGCAATCCTGAAATCCTGAAAAACTCTTAAGTCTGTTGAATTCTGAATGGGATCTAAAATTCTACTTTTTGCATATGAACTCTGATGAGGTTGGAACCACTCTCAAACATCCTGAAACAATTAATGGTAATGTTAAACAATTAAGTAAAAGGATAGAAAATGAAAGATAAGGAAAATACCACTTTTACTCTAAGAATTTAAATTTAAGTAAAATTATAGAAAACGAAAGATAAGGAAAATACCACTTTTGCTTTAAGAATTTAACATTACCATTACTACTGGAGCGCCTAGGAGCCCCCCACTTCACTGGTGCATGGTTCAAAACAGGGGGACGAGCTCCCCCCTGCGTTTCCTCAAGTTTCGCTAAATTGGGGAAACGTTTCGAAAGGAGCCCCCAAGCCCCCGGGGCGTGGGGGGCAAGATCCCGACCTTTGGGGGTGAGTCCCCGTGGAACACTGAGAAACTCTGATGTCTGTTTTTAATTTAAAAAATGTTTATCGTTGCTGCCCTCTGAAAATCATATTATATACAGTCATTTGGCTGCTCTCTGTTGTATAAAAAAGCTCACCTGTCAATATTTATGCTTGAGATATATGCAGAGCTGCTGTATGTCGGGCTTCTGTTAGAATATATAGCTGTTCAATATTTCTGCTTGAAAGCCGATAGTGGAATATTATGCTGCCCGGGAAAAAATGTAGCCCGCTGTTTTATGGGAACCACAAGCAGAATTAAAGCTGCCCACTGCCATTGTCTAATAATTTAGAAATTGAGAAAGATAAATAATGCTACCTGTCAAAATCAGGTTTTCTGGTCCTGTGTGGGACTGTTGCAACTTGCAGGTTTCAACTTAGTCGAGTTTTATTTGCTGGTGTAAGTTTTTTGTCACAGGTTTGATTTTTCTTTGTTTGTCTACCATTTACTTACTTTTCTGTGTTTAAACTTTATCTCCCATTTACTTTTATATTAATTGGTTGCACATTAATAAATAAGATAATTTCAATATATTACTTGCTATCATTTTTCAATCATGTTTTAATTAGTATGTAAAATATATTTTATTTATCCCACTGACAACTTCAACTTCATCTTCATGTAAAATTTTTCAAGTACTTCACTATAATTTATATGGATAATAATGAGTAAATTGTTGGTTCTGATTATAGAGCCTAACTTAGAGGAGGTCAAGAGAATCAAACTTGTAACCTAGTCAAGAGAATCAAACTTGTAACCTATCCAACTCTAAAGAAACAGATTTTATATCTAACTTATGACCACTTAACTGACACTCAAAACTATTTAAAATAAATTATTATAATCTTTTTAAAGTTCATTTCAAATTCTTGTTAATTTATTTTGTCCATTTTTCTTAAAAATATTAAACTGTAGCTTATAGCTTGCCTTTTGGTTCGTATGGAGATTTGGCTGAATAAAGTGACTGAAATTTTACATTTGCATTAGAGTTATTTGTCCTCAGGAGTGAAAATACTGAACATATTTATGTAGTGACTGTAATTTTACATTTGCATTAGAGTTATTTGTCTCGACAGTTTTGATCATGCTCTAGGATCATCCTCAGGAGTGGACACTGAAAATAAAAAAACCCATCAATGATGTATCACACCTATGCATTAATAATATTTTCTTTTCCATAGGAACGAGCCAACTAAGCTACAGAGAGAAATTATTAATGCTGGGTGTTATTATTGCTGTGCAAGTTTTGTAAATTATGAATCAAAGGTTTCCAAGCTTTGCTTAGCCTAATGCCATCGTCACTGTTAATATTATTAGGATATAGCTCGATTCTAAAATTTCTCAAGTATTAATATTATTTTCTCTCCATAGAAATGAGCTGAGCTGACTGAGTTACAGAGAAAATAATTATTAACACTAGTGTTAGTATTCCTGTAAGTTTTGCAAATTGTGAATCAAAGGTTTCCAGGCTTCCTTAGTGTAGCACAATCATCACGGTTAATATTATTAGGATGTAGTCTTTTAATGGAATTACATTCCTACACAGTGATTTTGACATTCTCCAGGTACATTTGGTGACTCGTGTTATGTACGTGTTAGTGATTTAGCACCATCATCACGGTTAATATTATTAGGATGTAGTCTTTTAATGGAATTACATTCCTACACAGTGATTTTGACATTCTCCTGGTATATTTGGTGACTGGTGTTATGTACGTGTTAGTGATTTTGACATTCTCCAGGTACATTTGGTGACTGGTGTTATGTACGTGTTATGCTGGGGCCGATTTTTCAATTCTATCATGTCTGAGATTAGCACAATTTCCAATTATGTACCATATTATATTAAATTTAAATATTTACACTTAAAAGAATCATAAATAGTATCAGTGTCATTTTCTAATTATATTTTTGAAAAATTTCTCTATTCTTATTTTTAATGTATTTTTAGTTTCTTTCTGACCGTCATCTCTTTGAAAATTGAGGAGAGCTGTTCAGAGTCCAGACATCCATAATCACGTGTTCCAGAAACTTGTTCTTCGAAAAATTGAACACTAAAACAAAATCAATCTCAAAGAAACTAACTTATCAAAAACAAGTTTTCTCACCTGAGAAGCCCTAAAAGTAACCTTGTGCAACATAGATATATATTTCAAGATTTTCTGAAAACAACCTTGTGCAACATAGATATATATCTCAAGATTTCTTTAATATTGAAGACGGAAGACAAAATGGATCGTAATAAACTAACTTATCAAAAACAGGTTTCTAACTCTCTCCTAATCATTTGCATCCAAACTGTGTGCATGTCTTATTTCGTAAGATTGCATGCACTAATTTCCTAGATTTAATCTTCGGCATGAAGATGCTTCAGAATCCAGATATTAATGTGGCACTATGGATGTTAGCAGTTGCTGATTTGTGATGCTTTTTGCGATTTCATATTAGTTTCACGCTTCTATAAGCATGACACTTCAGTGATGCATGTTGTTCGTTCTTCACCTCTCTGTGGTTCCATATATTGCTTCTTTGTTCCTTATATAATGTAATATACTGATGTAGTTATCCATTTTATTAACTCTTAAGGATTTGTTTAAATGAAAGATAGACTACAGCAATAAAATCACTGGCAAAGTAAAGTTGTGTTTAAAAATGTCCATTGATTTAGGCATGCTATTCTTTTTCTCCTTTTTTGGAATTTTGGGTATACTAGCTTTGTATATTCTCTGGTGTAGAAGTGGGGTTAATTGCTATGTTTGTCTCTTGTGAATTTTGTACCCAGATATCCAGCAAATATAACTCTTTTGCGAGGCAATCACGAAAGCAGGCAAATAACCCAGGTATTCTTTCATAACAAATTTGATTGATGGCCTAACAATTCCAGGCATGTGTTCTGCATGTATGAATCAACTAGATGCGAAAACGATTAGTCCATGTATCTTAAATGATGGAAGAGCTACAGGAGTAATATGTCTTTATCAACAATTGATTAAATAGATAATTGTATAGTTGGTTGTGTATAATTTTGATAGGCTTCGTGATTTGTTTGACAATTTTCTTGTACTGATTAGTCATTGTCAATATTTTCTTATATAGTGTATTGCTAATTGAAAGCATTTCAAAATATATGTCAATTCATGTCAAAGCCAGAATAGATATGTTCTTGAAGGAAGCAGACTCTTTAACCCTCGGGGCACAAGGCTATATGTTAGTATTCCTAGCTTTCATAGGAAGAAGAATTTTATGTAATTTGTATGTGTAACTGTTGCAACTCTAGTGCATATTTGAAGTAATATAAGTTCCATTTTTCAGAAAAAATGTCTGGCTGAAACTTTTGCCCATCCTCAACCTCCATAGAAGATACATTGAAATATTGCTTTAGTTTAGGACCTAAGGTACTGCTACGGCCTTAATTTTAGAAGTTACTCATATGTCTACTAAGTTCTAAAGAGTAGGAGAGGCAAGCTTGTAGGCCAAATAAGCCAAGTTCATTATAAATGAGTTTTGGGGACTTGAAAACCCTAATACCCTGTGTGCTGTGGATTGTCCTTTAATTGAGAGAATGGGTCAATGGGCATGGGAAAAAATACGTAAACTCTTTCATCCCTAGTCAGGGAAGGTTTGAAAGTCTCCTAAGGCACAATGGAATAACTTTAAAGACTGGTTATATGGATGAAACTATATTGGTTGTTTCATGGCATGTCTTCCATTATGCACGCCTTTAAAATTTCAGTATAATGCTTTCTATACTGAGTAGGAGAGGCAAGCTTGTAGGCCAAATAAGCCAAGTTCTTTATAAATGTGTTTGGGGGACTTGAAAACCCTAATACCCTATGTGCTGTGGATTGTCCTTTAATTGAGAGAATGGGTGAATGGGCATGGGAGAAAATACGTGAACTCTTTCATCCATAGTCAGGGAAGGTTTGGAAGTCTCCTAAGGCACAATGGAATAACTTTAAAGACTGGTTATATGGATGAAACTATATTGGTTGTTTCATGGCATGTCTTCCATTATGCACGCCTTTAAAATTTCACTATAATGCTTTCTATACTCGCAAAGAAGATTTTACGTTCTGTGTGTAAATCTATTTTTTAAGTTCAGAGTCCAGACTACCAAAATATTGCTTCTGCCCTATGGTTCCTATAGTACGCTGTTAAGTCTCTATGAATCTTATATTTTATTTTAAATATTATTGTTTTCATGGTCAGGTAAACAGGGCCTGATTAAGTTTCTTTATTTTTAAATTTCAACGAAGCTTTCAAGTCTCTGAACCTTTTCTTTTGCTGTAAACAATGAGGAAAATAAAATCTTTGAACCTTAAGGTTATCTGGGTCCTGGGAGTGGGAAGTGGTTATAAATGCCTCCACCGTATACTTGGCTAAGTGCGAAGCACATTCACATTTGGCAGTCTTGACTCTTGACTAACCATCTAAGTTTGGACAATTTGATGATGATGATTCACAAAATAGAGTTGATTGCTTTTCCTAAAGTCCGCTAATACTAAAATTGTGGGCATAGCATTTTGTGAATCTCAAGTATAGCATAAACCTAAGCACAAATAAAACTATATATGATAGGTATAAGGACCCTTAACTGTGTATATATAAGAATATTGTGGGCCATATACCACAAATAAAACAAAATTAGAACCTCATAATAGCTGGAAAATGAAAATTGAAGAAACAAGGAGGCAAGTGGATTACATCTGTAATCAGTTACATTACTCTGAATGAGAAGTGCTTGGAGAAGCACTTTTGGAGGTAGAAAGAAGACCGATAGCATATTGTGGATGTGAAAGATTTAATAAAACATGTAGGTAATCATCCAAAAGAGGACTGACACCCTAATCCGAAGAAGCATGATCCATGGAAGCTAAGTCACACGGTTCGGGTTCGGCAAGGATTAGGTTCGGTTCAGGTTCGAATTTTCCAATGAGGTTCGGATGAGGTTCAACAATAGGTTCGACTATATATATATAATTTCTTCATATACTCCCCCTTAACTAATTTTCTACACCCCATCGCCCATAGGATTCAAAGCACTTAGGTCACTATTCATAATTTCGTCGTGTATACTTGTTGTTTATGACATTTCTGCTTACAGATTTGTACTTCTAAGAGTAGGTTTTTGTGGTTTAACAACAGATTTACATGCTTCCCACAACAGTTGTTTGTTCTTAGGGGTAAATCTATGTTCTTACTTGTTTGGTGTGTTCTTATGTAGACTATAGGTATGATATTTCAAATTACAGAGAGCATTTAATTTATAGACAACATAAATAAATAGAGAGCATTTAATCTATAGACATCATAAATAAATCAAGAGCATTTAATTTATAGACAACATTATATTTATAGACAACATAAATAAATAGAGAGCATTTAATTCATAGATAGCATAAATAAATAGAGAGCATTTAATTTATTGGTATTGTGTGTTTTATTTTTATTTTTATTTGAATTTTTTTTCACTCAATTTTTTTTTCTCCTTTAGGTTCGGGTTCAGCTTTAGGTTCGTCTTCAGGTTCGCCTTTAGGTTCGGGTTCGCCTTTAGGTTCGACATTAGGTTTGCCTTCAGGTTCGGGTTCGATGAGGTTCGGGTTCTGCGTCAGGTTCGTCTTTCAGGTTCGGCGAACCTGAACGAATTTCAATTTTTTTTTGAGGTTCGCCGAACCTCGAACCTCAAGGATTAGGTTCGGCGAACCCTGTGACTTAGCATGGAAGCATGCCAAGAATCGTCTGAAGAGTCCGAAGCATGCCAAGAATCGTCTGAAGAGTCCTCAAAGAAATAATGGGAGAGATCGTGGCAGACCACAAGTAGGAACTTCATCCAAGGTAGCGTCTCTATACTCAATCACCTTGTGAATGGTGGGATCACAGAGGTGGTATTGCTAAAAAGCTTTATTGTAGTCAACCACAGTGTAGCAGTATTCAGGTGATGCTGATATGTTTCGCCTTTGATTAGGAGTATGGGTCATGCACTAGATCCAAAAATTCTAAAATGTGAAATAAAGGGTTTGTTTCCATTCTATTTCTCATAAGGAGCCATACTTGTAACAACACAAGTAAGTATCTGATTGATGATATTTGCTCCACAAACAATTGTCTCTCCCTTGAATGAAAGCTTTATTTTCTTGAAGTGAAGCATGTAGTGAGCCATCTCCATGATAGCCCTAGTCTTTTGTTCTGCTACTCCATTTTGTTGTACAGTATAAGGAATGGCTCTCTCCCAAGTGGTCCCCTGAGAGATGAGGAATAGCTAGAAAGCATTGCTAATATATTTGACCCTCTGCCATTAGTCTTGAGACACTTGAGATTTTTTGCTTGGATTTTCTACTAGAGATTTGAATTCCCTGAATTTTCCAAACACCTCATCCTTGGATTTAATGGTGTATATCCAAAGAAAATGGGAAAAATCATCAATAGAGGTGAGGAAGTACATGCCTTCCCTAAGAGAATTGGTGGCCAACCACACATGTCACTATGTAGTATGAATTAGTTCAAGATGTTGAGAAGCTTGCCTTGCTTTGTCCTTGGGAAATGACTCTATGGTGTTTCCCCAACACATATCCTTCACATACATCACTAGGTTGTTCAATATGTGGAAGGTCATCAACCATATGTAGATGGCTAGTATGTTGAAAATATGCAAAATTGGGATGACCCAGGTCCCAAACATTGATCCCATAGCATACTAGTGCCATTGGCATTGGCTAACTTTAGAGTCAGCAATCCATTCTAGTGGAGAGGAGGAAGACCAAGTTGCAGAGTACACAACAAAATGTGCATTATAAGGAAATACAACATTTTTTTCAAAAGGATCCCTGTTGCCAACCATTTTCCTTCCAAGATATTCATTTTTTTGAAGATGGAGGAGGAAATTCTTCAAGGGCTGATGCTCCTAACAGTAAGTGCATACGAGTTTCTTCCTCTTAGAGGATTTTGGGTTCTCCCCCTTCACTTATTGCTTACAAGGGGTTGGGGTAGCCTTAGGATGGGCTTGATCTGGAGGGGGAATTTCTCTCATATTCTTCAAAGACATTTGATGACAGATTAGATTAGCAAAGACATCCTCTAAAGGGGGAGTAGTATATCCCTTTACAAATAAAGGGTTGCTGTAAAATATGATGTCTAAGGACCTGAATGATGAAGAAAGATTATTGGGATCAATACTTATATTTTGGATCTGTGTTTGCCTTGTCACCAGAAGTGATGATATTAGCATTCAGATTTTTGAACCTTGCAAGTTGCAATATACTCTTAATGCTGTCGAAGTCACCCATCTTGAGGTTTGAATGCCTGGTTTTAAGTCTATTGACTTGAGTAGTATTCACTGACCCAAAGAGTTTTTAGAAGTTATGTCAGATTTCTGGCCCAACATACAGGGTGATTATCCTGAGAGCTTCATCCTTCTCCAAGCACATGAGATTGTAGCTGTCATTCGTGGCTGAAGTTATATGTTTTTCCATGTACATCCGTAGGCCTTCACCTCAAAGAAGAACAGTCATTTGGTCTACCGAGACATGATAATTTGCCCTGTTCAAGAGGCAAACAGCCATTTTGCCTCTTCTGGAACTCTCCAATGTACTTGCTGAAACGTAAAGGAGTGTGCTGGTCTTAGAAGAAAGTGTAAACTCTAGAAAAACCCCACAACAGTGCTTTTTTTAAAAAGAGGGGAGGGTTAAACCATATAAGAACAATGCTGAATAAGGTGAGATGGGTTCACACCAAAGTTACATATATTGTGTCGGCGAATATATCGCCGGGGGTCCGGAATGAAACTTATTGGCAGCAACGGCGAAAATATCGGCAAATGTCGTTTTGCATTAAAAAGTACAAAAATAAACATTTTTTTTCAATTTTTTTAACATCTAAAGCAACAACAACATCAAATAAACACATTTCCACATAAATATTAAAATACAACTCATATATAAGATGCATAATATGTTAAATGGTGGATCATGATCAAATATCGAGTTCGACTATATAGTATAAAGTATCAAAATACTGAAAATACTGAAATGTGTTCTTGATGGAATGATAGAAAAGCACATCAAATGATCAAAATAAATGTCTCTCAAGAGATGAATCATCATGACTCATGAGGCATGTAGATAGTGTATAGAGTCTAGACATAGGACACCAACATAGTATGATAGTACAATGATAAATAATAGGAATCAAGTCGTCGACTTCTCGAGGATGATCCTCTAATCAATCTACCCCTTTTACGGGTCAAGGGCATTGGCACCACTCTTCCTCTAGAAGCAGTAGGTGGTCGTGGAGGTGGTCCAGATGAGCCTGGGGTGGAACTAGAACCTCCAACTGCTTGAGTAGATGTTGTGGATGAGGGGGAGGTGAATGTGAGCTGTCTCCTCCCAGTCCCAACTGTATGACTCTGTGGAGGTGGTGGCATTGGAGTTGGTTGGCGCTGCAAATGAGTATCAACCTCCTCCTCAATGTCCTCATAGTCATAGTCATCCTTTGGAAGTGGAACATCAACATCCCCCTTTTCCCCCTACTCCTCCGATGGATCTGCATCATCCTCCTCCTCTTCCTCCAACCATTCAGGTGCCTCGTCCATCACAGGATCCTTCGTCTCCACCCTCCATTTGTTGGTAGTGTCAATGTCATCCAATGAAATGACATTTGAATTGGGCACTTTCTCAATTTGTTTCACCTGCAACCTTAGATTGTAGTAGACATAAACCATGTCATTAAGGCGCTGAGAAAGTAACCTGCATTAGTATGAGATCCATAGTTAGGGGGTGATAAATGATGATAAAAACAAATTCAAAATTGTAATAAATTATATTTAAAATTAATAAAATTATAAAGAAGCAAAGATTATAAATTTAAGTTTAAACTTTAACATTTCTAAATTGAAAATTCTAACCTTCTGCGCTTCTTGGAGTGTATCTTTTCAAAGGCACTCCAATTGCGCTCACACCCTGATGAGCTGCAACTTTGACTTAGCACTCTAATGGCAAGTTTTTGCAACTCTTGGACTCTGCGACCATAGTTAGTCCACCACACATCTACAAAGAAAACAAGGAAGGTAAACGGTAAGACAAAATTCAAATTACAAATTACAATGTATTAAATTTTTACCAAGTAAAAAACATAGAAATGAAAGGGTAATTAATTAAGAATGTAAGAGATCAAAATTTGAAAGTTTTAAACAAATTGTACGTGGCATCCTTGTGGTTCTATCCTAGACAGCCATGTCATAGCCAAAAGTGCCACCTGACATCCTATAGATCTCCATCTGTCTAGAAATCTCTGCACGCTCAGAGGGAGTTAACACCATCCTCTGAACACAATGGAGAAAGCCATCCATGACCTTAGCATCAAACTGAAAGCCACATGCATAAGAGAAAGCAGGGTTGAGGTAGAGCCCTGCTGCATGAATGGGATGATGGAGAGTATTATGCCATCGTTCATCAATCACACTCCATAGTTCAGCTCGTCTTGTGAGTCCCACCTCCCCCTTGTCCTCATAGTAGTGATGGATAGCTTCCTTGGCCCTATCCATGGCCTCATACAAGTAGCCCATTGCGGGCTTTTCACCATCAACCAAACGAAGAACCTTTACCAAAGGTTCACCAATGGCACATACCTCCTCCAATCGTGCCCAAAAAGTCAAATCAAATTGCACCATTCGAGCAATGGCTTGTCCATCTTGTTTGGTGCTATAGACACAAGATGCCCACTCATCAGAAAGAAACATCTGCTGCAACTCCATCATAACCTTATGCATAGACTGAAGAGAAATGAAGGAAGTGGCGAATCGTGTGATTGCAGGACGCATCAACTCCTTGTTTCCCGTGAAGTGTCTCATGAGTGAAAGAACATATGTATGATTGTATATATATTTTGTCACACTCCGAGCTGAATCAATGACTTCCTTGATCCAAGGAAGTTTTCCCATGGCCTCTAGCATCAAATCAATGCAATGGGCAGCACAAGGAGTCCAATACAAGCTTGCATACCTCTCCATAAGCATCCTCCCAGCAGCAACATAATTAGCAGCGTTGTCCGTAATGACCTGGACAACATATTGTGGACCTATCTCTTGGATAAACTTATCCAACAAATCACATAATAAGTGTGCATCTTTAACATAGGGAGATGCATCGACATCAAATCTGTCCCCCTGGGACAATTGACCAAGAAATTGATAATGGATCTGCCCTTCCCATCAGTCCATCCATTTGACATAACACTGCGACCG
>LPNX010750153.1:130310-185710 GCA_001517045.1 Pseudotsuga menziesii | reverse complement strand
TTGGTTTCAGCCTGTATAAGGACCAAGAAGTTTCTGATATTTCAGTTCACTGATATTGTAACCAATAATAAATAAAATTATTTTTGGAATAGGCTCTTTTGAGCCCATTCCCCATCCCCCCTGGGGGGATTTGTGTCGGTGTCCTTTTCGTCGCTTTCTGCTCATTTCTTTTCAAACTAGCATTGATCTAATTTGCAGGGTAGTATACTTGATTTTATTATTAATTTCATATTCCACTTTTTGTTTTTCAAAGTAATCATAATACTTACCCCACGATTTCCCGATTGACCCGAAAGGGGAAAGAGATTCGTGGTAGGACTAATTAGAAAACTAGAATTGTGGATCTATTTTATTTTTTATCATTTATTTATCAGCAATTATAAAATTAACCCCTCCTCGATTCCCCGATTGAGATCCACTTGGATCGAAAGAGGTTCCTGGAGGGTTTTCTTTTAAAACAAGAACACCCAGTTTAAAACTTACTAAAATTGACAAGACTTCAGTGTGTATGCTCTGCACTTGGCTGCGGTTCATCCGATCAGTCAAGCTGTATCAAAAGCACTTGGGTGACTAGTATAATCAGGACTCACTCTCCCCAACTGACAAACCATCAGGTGAAAATCCAACACCTAGATCAAACCTTTTACGGTGGCAAAATACCCAAAGGAAGTAGGAACTTCTGAAAAGTGACCTCGGGGCGCCGATCTCTGTCACACCCTAACGGGTGCGTTACGAACAATAGCCCCAGAGACTCCATTTCAGCCCACATATTCCTTGTGGGTAGCCGTGAAGGTTTAGTTTTGGACATACTCCAAGTACTGTCGGGTATATCTGGAGTCCCCCTTTAGCCTAATTTTAATCAACTCACACTTCAAATTTAATTTAAAACGTACCAAGAGGCAATCGCAAAACACTCACTCCAAGCACATGCAAGTACATTGTTTCTATTTTTGACTCCATTCTAAGGCACTGGTTATTTTCTTGTTTTATATATATATTGTGTCTCAGCATTGTGCTTTCGTGTATTCATCTTTTATATCTTGCCATCTTTGATTATCTATAATTAAATTCCAAACTCCTAAGTAACTTAGTCAGTTTAACATCACAATACTAAGTAATCATCCTTAGTAACTTAATAGGGTCTACCCCCCTTGGCTTCGTTAGGAGTTGAGCCTAAATGGAGGAGTCAAGAACAAGGTGATAGCCTTGACTCGAGACTTGCCCCCAAGGACACACCGAGTGGCTTGAAGATTTCTGCCACATGACCCAGGTGTGTGAAAGGCGGCAACAGTATCTACTTTGCAAAAAAAATGAAACTACTCTAAGTACTCGAAATAAATCTAAGCTAAGAGCAAAAAACACTCTTCCCCAAATGGGGAAGAAAAACCAAGTATGGGAGGCCCTATCCCACTTAGCCTTGTTTTATTAATGAAGTACAAATGCCTTTGGAACTTAACCCTTGTCAGGACTTTGAGAAGTAACTTAAGTAAAAATGAAAAACTCTTATGAGTTTGTACAAAGGAGAATGACTTCTTTTTTGGCTTTGGATCCTTGTCTTTGGATCTAGTTCTGCTTGCTCTTTCTTGTTTGGTTTTGCTTTTGGTTCACCTGTGGATAAGAGCTCTAAACAAGGATTAGTGAGAGTGTTAGGAAACCAAATTTAACCTGTGATTTGAAAAGATTAAGTGGATGAGAAGACAAGTGCCTTATGAGATGAAACAAAAGATCAAAACAAGGGAATGAGACCCAAAATCAAAACTTGGAAAGGATCAGGCAAGCTCACCGTTTTTTATGTAAAATGCACGATTTTTGACGAAATGACTTGGGACTTTTTGCGAATTTAAAACTAAAGATTTTTTAACATTTTAAGCTAATTTCCAGAATCTGGAAAATAGCAGAAAATTGCAGAAAATCAGTAAAAAAACAGCAAGTACAAAATGGCACGCTTTTCGAGAAAAAAGTCAAAAAATTAAAAAAAAATAAAATTTTTGAAAATTTTTGAAAATTTTCTGAATTTTTAATGAATTTCCAGAATTTAGAATGAACAGAAAAAAGTAAAAAATCAGCCCAAAAACAACGAGCTTGAAATGGCACGCTTTTCGAGAAAAAAGTAAAAAAAAATTGAAAACTTTTGAAAATTTTCTTATTTTTTAATGAATTTCCAGAATTTAGAATTAATAAAAAATACAGAAAACCAGCAAGCCCCAAAAATGAAAAATTTGCACGTTTTTCGAAAAAACTCGTGCACGTTTTCCAAGGCAAAAAGAAAGATGAATTTAAAAAGGAAATGAAACTAGATTTTTAAAAATGGACCTTTAGAAAGATGGATCTAGCTTTGAAAAAGTAGATCTAAGGCTAGAAAGCCTAGATCTAACTTAGTAGAAGCCAAGCAAGCTTGAAATAAAGATTTAAATGACTCGATAACTTCTACAAAAGTGGAAAAGAGGTAGGATGGAACCTTGAAAATGGAGATCCACTTGTAGCAACCAAAGTAACCAATAGATTTTTTTGGAAGTTTGTGGTTTGATGGATGAGGCAAGCAAGCCCTTTGCTTCTTGATTTCTTAAAGTAGAAGACTCCCTTAGGCACCTGTAGAATGAATGTGTAAACCAAACAAGAGCTCTTGTGTTTGGGAGAATACCTGAAAGCCACAAAACTTAAGAGAAACACATATATCAAATAATATTGTGCTAGATTGTTAGCCTTCTAATCATAAGATCATATACTTAAGAATCAAAAGAAATGAACTAAGAATGGTATCACCTTGAACAAGATGAAGCATGGCACACAAATAACTCCCACATGGACCTCCAAAGTCTTCTTACTTTATTCAAATTCAAAAGATATTACAAATTTTTTCAGAGTGTACTTGCTCAAATTCTCCATCCAAATAGAGCTGAAAGAGCCTCTTTTTAACAAATGAGAGAGTGCTAAAACCCTAAAACCAAAAAACCAACCTTAACCAGCTTAGCCACCTAACAAAAAGCCCAGACCTAAACCGAAGAACCGGGTGTGAGGGGAGGCCTCCACCCAGGCAAGGCGCCCCCACTCCAAACCTGTGCACTGAAAACAAGCCAAGGATGAGGCCACATGTGTGAGTTTGGATGTAGGTAAGCTCATCCTTTAGGTCTGGCAGGAGCCTGAGCTAGGTTTGGGAAGCCCACTGATGGTGTAAGCTTCAGTCTTCACCTCGATCAAATCACCGGACCAATGAGAGCTCTCCAACTCATCTTTAGCTGGAGATGACATGTTTGATAACTGATAATAAATTAATTGCTTTCTTAATGATGACTGAAGCTGAGTTATGATAACTCCAATCATCATAAGTGTTCCATGAGATATCATTTGGCCTTTTATTTTATTGAATTTTGATTAATTTGGAGAGTTTTAGTTTTCTCCAAAATAATCATTTTTTTTAATAAAAATCATTTTTTAATAAAAATCATTTTTTTACTAAAAATCATTTTTTTACTCAAAACTGACTTTTTTGAGTAAAAATGCATTATGTGTTCGATTGCTGATCTGAAAGTTGGCTCTGACTGGCTAGCTGATCAAGAATGATTTTTGGCTTAAGGTTAGAGCCTTCAATCACTGAATTCTGAGTCCGGATCACGAACGGGTTTTTTCCATTTAATTTATGGAAAAATTAACCCAAAAAACTTAGGAAAAATAATTAAAAATTAAAAAATTAAAAAAATAATTTTTCACCATTCGAAAAAGATTTTTTTGAAATTTTTTTATGTGTCCAGATGACTTAGGACATGACCATGATCTATCTAAATAATGTCTAGTAGGCTTATAACACTCAGTTGGGCTCTAATAACCCCCCAAGGCCTAGAATTCAACATCAGGCATTCCTGCTTTGGAGAAAGCGGGAGAAAACCTCGTCAATTATACTCGGCTGAAGGCAAAGCATAATTGTCAGGGGCAAAAAACTCTCTGGAATACCCTATTTGCGATTCTACGTCTTAGGAGACTGAACCACTTAAAAATATCCTACTAGCACATTTTATTACAAACCCCGTGGGGCCATGGTTAAAATTATTCAAATAAAAAAGTGACTAGCCAATATTGGCTAGACAAGCAGACGGATCAACTGATACACTGGAATCAAACTTTGAACAAGTCTGTCAACCGGCGGCTCCTCCTGTAACCCAACTTATGGTACAAAAAGTTGGATAACACTGCTGAATTGTTTAAAGTGTCTGCAAATTTTTAAGTTATATGCTAATGCTAAAATTCAACAATAGTGTGAACACAATGGTAGGTTTTTGGACATAATAATGTCAGCTCGTGGCCTCAAGTGAAGATTATACCCATATGTTTAACAGCACCGGCGTGTTTAGCCTTGCCTTAGGCCTACATTTCCTCTAATCTTGTCAAGACTCAAGAGTATACGAGTTCAAAATATTTGACCTTCCCATCAATCTTTTTGCTTCTCTTTGCATCATCATGAACATTGACCCTTAATTTAATTTATTGCCAAATAAATCAACCAGCACTCTATATCGTGAGATTCATGTCCAGTGTTGGCAAGAGTTTTTCTTGCCTTGCCTCTTGTTTTGTTTACTATGGACAAAATATTGCTTCTTGTTTTGGAGTTACCATGTAGTATTTCTTTAAGTCCATCTTCACTTTTGAGCTTCCTCCCATTCTTGTCTCTTTCTCTGGTTCATTGCCTCTCCTACATCCATCTCATTTTCTTTTTACTTTTAAACCCTTGGTTACTTGTGGCGCTCTTGCTTAGCCTCTAAGCACAACTTGGCTTCATTCCCATCTCCCATTTCTCCTTGTGTATCTTGATAGATTTGCTTCAGATAGTGGACTCTTTATAATTATAAATGAAGGTATTTAGAGAGTCTATTTATCAGTTATGTGATACCCTTTCAACCAATTATCCCTCATATTGGTATCCAAATAAAATCATAATGATGAGAGATGGCACTTCATTATAACTGGGATGAAGAGGTCAGGCACCACAAGTGGTCCATGCAAGTGGGTGTAGTCACCCTCGAGGGGTGAACCAATAGCAAAAGCACTTCCATTGGGATAAGCTGTGGTATGGGGTTGTTGAAGGTCAGCTATCAAATAATCTCGTGCATTTTCAACAAAAGTATTTATCCAATAGGGGGTTGCTATTTTGTGAAATCCTTTGAGGCTTGCTTTTGCCCCCAACCATGATTCATTTCTCAGGAGAATTGAACTTGTCAAGTGAGTTGACATGCCACTATCTAGACTACTGAACCACAACCTCATTGACAAGGGGTGGCACTTTTAATCTTTCATGAAATTACCTTTTACAATCATTTCTTACTGCATGGGCATATTTCATTTAATGGCTGTCATAATCTTCTCTTTTATGCCATCCTGACTAGTATAATATTCAAAGTATAGAACCTAGATTTACCTCTTCATTTTCCAAAGTGCCTACTGTTGATGTATTTGCAACTTCGAAATGTATTCACTTGTATATCTTATGTATTGTACCCCGATGTTCCTATCGGGAAGTATCAGTAATGTAAACAAGTCATGTAAAGTCATAGAGGGTAACCCTCCTTATTGATCAAGGGTTAAAATCCCCGCAGTTGTGGGGCACTAGGGTTGTTAGACTCTCCTAGAGAAGTCATCCCTGGTGAGTTAATGTAAGTCGGGTCATTAGTGCCCTAGTTGTGGTTACTCGAGCCTACATAACAGAGTCAAATATTAAAGTGAACGAGAGAACATAAATAGAGTGAGCCTCTCTATTTATCACATACACTCACTCAACTGGGGCACATGAGTAAGAGAGGAAGTGCTGGCACAAGTGAGAGAGATCAGCTGTTGGAGATCATCTTTTCTGTCTTTGGGTTTTACTGTTGCCATTGGTGCTCATTCTATCTTTGAGGAAGTTGCAGGGTTTTCTCCTTTATGGTTTCCCCGAGGAAATTTTTTTGTGTCCCTTGTCTCTTGTGATTATTGTTGTGCATGTTATTCTCTCAAATAAGATCCTAAGATCATATTGCTTAAATGATAAAAATCTAACATGGTATCAGAGCTAACCTGAGAAGAATACACTGTGCAGCTGCAGAAGCAAGCGCTTCTTACTTTTTGGGTCTCTCTCCACAATCCATCAACAAAAGGAGGTTAGGCTAACTCTCCATTGAAGGGTGCATCTTTCTGTCGAAACAAAATTTGATTCCGGGCATTTTCAGTTTTTACTGCGGGAAATTAGGGCTTTTTACAGAAGAGGAATTTTTGAGTGAGCTCAGCATAGGATTGCTCTCCTCATCAAAATCAAAGTTTGGAGAACAAGGTCGAAATTTTTGGTTGGGTAAAACTCCGAGAAAGTCAAACCCTAGTTTGACCCCGGGCCTGAAAAACCCTAAAATACTAAAACTAGTAGTTTTGGTACATTCGCCATATCTCGGGATTGAAGAAGTCTCAGGGGCTGAAATTTTCACAGACCGTAGATAAAATCCTGATGTACCCTGTGTAAAAATTTCAGCCTTAGATTCGCTATATTCCAGTGTTATCGGAACCGGACCGGAACCGGCAAAACCGGCCGGTCTGACCGGTTTACAGGGTTGGCCGGTCCGGTTAGCAATTTTTTTTTGAAAAACCGGATTTTTGTCCAGACCGGGTATGGAACCGGCCGGAACCGGCCAAAACCGGCCAAAACCGGTCGAACCGGTCAAAAACCGGCCGAACCGGCCGGTCTGGACTGGGGACTCAGAAAACTCAATTTAAAAAAAAAAAAACCAGAAAGTTGATAGGCCTAGTCAACAAGAAAATCAGTGCTACATGAAGACAGGTGACTGTAAATTTGGTTCATGTACATGCCATCCTAAAGTAAGGATCATTTCCATACCAAACTGAGTCTTCAACCCTCTACCCCTATGATGATTGCTTATTGCTTCTATCATTTTCTGCCTTATATTTCTTCATAAAATTGGAAGGAAATGATCAACCCTGATATTGCTTTGATGTATCATGTACCTTTATAAATTGTCTCTCTATACTTATAGACATTCTCACATTGCAAGACAGATATAAGAAAAGGCTCAATCAAAAAAAATCCTTGAAATAGTATACATGTATAGAAACCATGATATGATAGAAATAATAGATCTCTGATGGAAAATCTAGGATCTTTAATAATAGGATCTGATGGAATCTAGGATCTTGAACATAAACTATATTATTGGAGTGACACTCATCCTTTGAATGTCATTGGGTTTTGGCTAAGGAATCACCATTATTGTTTTGAAAGGTTATCTTTGGATTGGTTGTTGTCCATTGTTCCATTGTTATATATGTTTTTTACAAAATATGAATATTTTATGTATTTTTTAGTCAGCCGGTTTTTTACCTGGTTTTTTGCCGGTTTCGGTCCGGTTCACATTTTGGGCTTCGCCGGTCCGATGACCGGTCTGGTTCCGATAACATTGCTATATTCTGGGAGATATGTTTCCTCCAAATTAGGGTTCCAGCCTCTTCCAGGATTCATCCCTAAACAGGACACCTAGGGAGAATTGCTATATCTCGGGCTACAAAGGTCCAAATGAAATTTGCAAGATGTTCCAGATAGGGCACGGACTGTACTTTCTGTGGTAAAAGTTTCAGACCTTGATGATGAAACAGGGACATGTGGCAGTCCGAATTGGTGAAACCAATTCTACTCAAACCTGTGGTGTTGGAAAGAGGACGGACGAGGCTACCTCAATACGAAATTTCAGAGACAGAGGAGTAGTAATTTCAGAGATACTGCAGAAACAGTATCAAGCATTTTTGCAGAAGAAATTGGAAAACTAGGGCTTCCTGTTCCAGGAGTTCCCTCCACTGTTTTCAGAAAAGGAGTACATTGGACAACTTGCCTTGAAGAGGCCTATCTTTCTATATACAATCAGATTTGAAAGATTCCAAGTTTTGAAAATTATGGTTTCTCTGACACACCCTAGATCAGCCAGCTCCGGAACCAGGACGAACACCTCAAATCGGTAAGATCTAATCTTTTGCTATTTACAGTTGAGGTTCTCATTTTAAGATGACTAATCACACCAGCTTCATGACAAGCTTGGTGAAGTTGAAAACTTTCGAGCATGGAAGTATAGGATTTCACTAGTTCTTGAAGAAAATGAATTGGACACCTACACAAGTGGAGAGGTTCCAGTTCCAGAGGGAGATGAGGCTAAAGCCTTACTCAAGAAGAACTTGGTCAAAAGGATAATTGTTGATTCAATCAAGGATCACCTTATACCACAAGTGTCTTCCCTAAAGACACCTAAATAGATGTTTGATTCCTTGACCAAGCTATTTGAAGATGACTTTGAGAGACCATACAGTCATACTTTACAAGGGTCTCTAAAATCAAAGAACAACTTGAAGAAGTAGAAGAAGAATTGGAGAATGCAGAAGTTGTGATAACCACCTTGAATGGCCTCCTAGGATCATGGGATTCATTCATTCAAAAGAATGTGTGCCAGAAGGAAGTAATTACTTTCAGCAGACTCTGGGAAGAGCACACACAAAGAAGAAGCTCGACTCATAATAAGAGAAAAGAAGATGGGAGCAATTGAAGATCAAGATTTCACGATTCAAAGAAGATACCTCAAGCGATGAGGAATATGAAGAACTCAATTCTTGAAGAACTTCTTATCCATCTTAAGCATTTGGATAAGAAATGATGCTGTTATGAATGAAGAAGATGATGAAGCTGAAAGAAGGAGTCTACCCACGAAACAAATAAAGATAAGTATTCAATTGTCATTTCATGATATTGTTTTGCTATGCATTTGTTTATATTCAGTTGATGTATTATGCATGATAGAATGTTTGCATTAATGACAATATACTACTAATATGCATGTGATGGGTAAGTAGCTCATGGTGCTATACAACTCTCCATTGCTACTTATCTAGAATGAAACCTCTTTGCTGACATATTGGATTAGTGCACAATCTCAATGTTGTCCTGGTAGAGATGGAAGGCATCTAGAAAGTTTCTGTAAGATATGGATGAATGTTGTATTGGCAAAAATAGTTGCATGATTATATCTTGATACAAAAGAATTTTTCATTATGAATATATCTTATGAAATGTTTCTAACCATATAAATGCATTTGACTTGTAGGAAAGATCGCGTACAATCACCTACAAGAAAAGAAGGACGAGACTTGTTCCGAAGAACAAGTGACGACAGTTCAAGAAAGAATCCAAGATGAAGAATAATATGACGATACTTTCAAAGAAAGAAAGAGGCCTCAAAGACACTCTAGTTATGTGACACTGTTGAGCGACATCATTGATGTAGAGCCTTCCAGCTATGAAGAAGTAGCCAAGAAGAAAGGGAAGGAGAATACCAGTTCAAGAAGAATGATGTCTAGAATGCAGTATCAAGACCTGAAGGGAAGTCTGTAATGTCTTTAATATGGATCTACAAGATCTAGGATGTAGTAGATGGCAACATCGTGGGATACAAGGCAAGATTCGTAGCGCGAGGCTTCTCACGGAAAGAAGGCATAAACTACGAAGAGACATTTGCAGCCATTGGAAGTTAAGACACATGACATGCAGACTCGTGTGCAAATTAAAGAAGGCCTTGTACGAGCTTAGAAGACACCCATGGGATAACACATACATGAGGAGTTTGAAGATCACCTAGAGTGATGAAGGTCTTAACCTTTGCTACAAGGTTGAAGATGAAAGCCTATAGAGGATGACAAGCTCACAGATGGGTGCGAGAAGAACTTTTGAAAAGGTTCAAGATAGAGGATCTTGGTATCCAATGACCCTAGATGGATACATAGAATATTATAGCAGAGGAAGCTACTTGTCACTCCAGTACAGAATGTTTCAATGCATAGAGTACGAAAGGCAGAGGGAGAATGATGCTCCGCTTCAGAGGGAGTGGCTGCAGAAGATCTTGAGGTTTGATATGATACGACAGGATGGATAGCTTACTGATGGCTCTAGGCTTTACTAAGAGTAAAGCGGATTCTAACCTTTACTTCAAGGTTGAAGGCGGAAGATGTAATATCCCCGGTTTTGACCTCGGTTGCATTAAAAGATACATGATGTATATTTTGTAATTAATCGTGGTGTGGAGCTAAAGGCAAAAGCCCCACCATCGATTTGGTTGTGTATGTTTCGACAACAAGGATTGTTGCCGATGGTATATCATGTCACCCGACACATTATAGTTTTGGCATCATGTAAATATGCACATCAAATAAAATAAACCCACAGCCAGCTATGACGGTGCAACGTTAAATGAAAATGGCATGATTCCTAAGGTTAAGGGGGGGGGTTGTCTAACCCATGGGGGCCATTGGGAGTTTGCCATGTGTCGACCATCCACTAAACTTCTGCTGTTTGATTAGTTGGGAGCAATTATGGCTGGGGAGTGGTGGGTGGCAGGACTGCCAGTCTTTGCCCCACGTACACTCCACCAGCGAGCTCGCTCTTCCTCATGCGGGGGGCCGGGGAACGGTCACCACTCTCCCACTCTTCCACCCACGTGTTTGGGGGTTTTGCTCAGTCTCACGCAAGGAGATCGGTTACTCTCCTCCCACCGCGAGTCGTTCTGGTTATCCTCACGCCGAGGGAGATTCCTGTTTTCTCTCCCACCGTTGAGTTCTCCATCGTGGTTTTTTTTGTTTGGACCATCTCACGTCGACAGGAGTCTTCTATCTTCGCCTTCTCACGCACAGGAAAATCGACATTGTTCTTCCTCACGCAGGGAGCTAGGAAAGGGGGGTTTTGGTCTCACGAATTTCCTGTGCAGAAGCCATTCAAGTTCAGGGGCTGTGCGTATGTGTGTTCCCCACTTTTGGATGATTGGGGTATGTTTAGGTTTTTCATCATCGTTTTGTTCTTCCTCACTCAGTGAGTCGTTCTGTTCACTCTCCTTACTCATCGGTGGAAAATGGGCATGGTCCTCCTCATGCAGAATGCTCTCCTTTGTTTTGGGACTCACGCAGCGAGTTGGGAAGGATGTTCTGTCATCCATGATTTCATGTGAATGAGCCTTCGCGTTCTGTGCGGTGTGTAAGTTCATGTTTGTTCTCCTTATCGATTGTGGTCTGCGTTTATGTTTTTCCTTTGTCCAAGATTGAGAATCGGACTTCTCTCCTGTTTTGGGACTGTGTAATGTTGCCATCGTTTTCATTGTGAGTTCGGGGCTGTTGTCTTCCCCTGGTTTTAGGTTGCTTCTTGGTTGCTGAGGTTGCAAACGTGTTTTGGGATTGTTGCTAAGTTGTTTTGGCCACGCTAGGGCCAAGAACAACTCTGAAGCGTTGTTTGACCTGAACTGGGTTTCACCTTTTTGTTTGGGGTTGTCACCCTGTTGTCTTTACCTTCTTCACAGAGCTGTGAATTGTTTGTTTTATCGCGGCATGCAGTGGTTGGTCTTTGGACTGTTGAGAGTAGGATTAGAGGCTATGTATGCTTGAGAAAACTGGTGTTTGGAGCCACTCAGACAGAGTTAGACTGCTGGCTTTCTTCTCCACAACCCTTGAAGAGTATTGGAAAGGGAAGTCAGGGCCTGAGGGACTGTGAAGCAAAGAAAGGACTGATTCCTGGTGTCGGGTGTGTGGATGTCTTAAAAGTCAGGTTAACTCTGGTGTAGGCGTCCTTAGCTCTCCATTGAGGCCACCGGCTTAGCATTTAGCCTTTCCTAGCTCCTTAACGGCCTGATAAACCCTACTGTGTGGGCTTGGCTGATTTGTGTACCTTGGCTATGTGTAAGCTTGCTTTGACCCTTATTCCTTGAGGAATCTTGCCTAGCTCGGGGGTGGCAGTGTTGTTGAGAGATTGATGAGCACGTTGGCATATGGTTGGGTGGAACGTTGCAGCGACGTAGCTGGTTGCGGGACGAGTTCTTATTAGATGAGTATTCTTGACTATTTCGTCTCTGCATTTATATTTACTGATTAATGAATATGATAAACATATGGTATGCTTGAATGAATGTATGCTTGCTTCCGCTATGTATATGAAGGATTATGCATCTTAGTATGTTTTATGTTTTAAGCTTTTTATTTCAACATTATATGCCTGTTCATGTTCATGGGGCTATTTTGCCCGTATGTTTGGTGATAGTAGCGTCCTCTTCGCCGGTTTGAGGGTCGGGGACGTTACAGAAGACTAGTGATGCTTCTGCTATATGTCGATGACTTGTTCCTGACAGAAAAGAGGAACTCATTAAAATTGCAACAAGGAGACTTGTTGCCGAGTTTGAGATGAAGGACTTGGATATGATGCACTACTTTATAGGCATGGAAGGGTAGAAGAATACATATAGAATCTCCTTGGGACAAGGGAAGTATGCAGTAGAGATCCTGAAGAGGTTCGGGATGATGGGCTGCAAGGCCATGGCCACACCTATGGCATCGAACCTGAAGCTATTGAGTGATGCTTCATCAGAGTCGGTTGATGCCACGATGTATCGTCAGATGATTGGGTCCTTGATGTACCCGACGAATATGAGACCAGATATTTGCTTTGCTGTGAACACATTGAGACAGTTCCTGACAGATTCGAGACATGTTCACTTGATTGCTGCAAAGCATATTCTGAGGTATTCTGAGCATATTGCGACAACCAGAGTTGTGTGAAGTTGTCAGAGAACCCAGTGTTCCATGACAAGTCGAAGCATATCGAGATCAAATATCACTATATCAGAGATATGGTGCGGAGAGGAGTAGTGAAGCTCCAATATGTTGCGTCGGACGAGTAGATAGCTGATGTGTTAACGAAACCATTAGCTAGAGTGAAGGTTGAGTACTTTAGGGAGAAGCTTTGTGTTCTCCAGATCGAGATTTCCTCCAAAGGGAAGTGATGAGTCAGTGAGCCTTTCTGACATGGTTGATGTGTTCATCCCATGGTCAGATATAAGTGCAGAGCCATTCTAATGTGACTGCGGGATGTGTTCATCCCACATGATCAGAAATAAGTGCAGAGCCTGTCTTACATGGTTGATGTGTTCATACCATGGTAAGATATAAGTGCTGAGCCTTTCTGACATGGTTGATGTGTTCATCCCATGGTCAAATGTGAGTGCTGAGCCTTTCTTATATGGTTGTTGTGTTCATCCCATGGTAAGATATAAGTGTTGAGCCTTTCTTACATGGTTGATGTGTTCATCCCATGGTCAGATGTGAGTGCTAGGCCTTTCTGATATGGTTGATGTGTTCATCCCATGGTCAGATGTGAGTGCTGGGCAGGTCTTTCTGACATGGTCGCTGGATGTGTTCTTCCCATGGTCAGATATAAGTACTGAAGAAGATGAAGACGTACATGGAGGCTAGGCCTACAACCGACATGAAAAAGGATTGGCTCTGTAGAACTTCCTATGACGAGTAGAATTGAGAGATAGCGCCATTTGATCGAGATAGCGGAAGCAGTGATGTTGATCCAGTGATGATCCAGACTTGATGTTGATCCAGCTTTGATGATGATCCAGTGATGATCCAACTTCGATGATGATCCAGAGAAGAAGACTTGTGCTGATGAACTGTGTCAAGAGAATACCTTCCTAGTTAAGAGGGATTGTTGATGTATTTGTAACTTCGGAATGTATTCACTTGTATATCTTATGTATTGTACCTCGATGTTCCTATCGAGAAGTATCAGTAATGTAAACAAGTCATGTAAAGTCATAGAGGGTAACCCTCCTTATTGATCAAGGGTTAAAGTCCCTGCAGTTGTGGGGTATTAGGGTTGTTAGACTCTCCTAGAGAAGTCGGCCCTGGTGAGTTAATGTAAGTCGGGTCATTATTACCCTAGTTGTCGTTACTCGAGCCTACATAACTGAGTTAGGATTACTTGAGCCTACATAACAGAGTCAAATATTAAAGTGAACGAGAGAACATAAATAGAGAGTGAGCCTCTCTATTTATCACATACACTCACTCAACTGGGGCGCATGAGTGAGAGAGGAAGTGCTGGAACAAGTGAGAGAGATCAGCTGTTGGAGATCATCTTTTTTGTCTTTGGGTTTTACTGCAGCCATTGGTGCTCAGTCTATCTCTGAGGAAGTTGTGGGGTTTTCTCCTTTATGGTTTCCCCGAGGAAAATTCTTTGTCTCTTGTCTCTTGTGATTATTGCTGTGCATGTTATTCTCTCAGATAAGATCCTAATATCATATTGCTTAAATGATAAAAATCTAACACCTGCACATCTATTCTTTGATCTCCTTACATATTGGTAAATTTGAGTTTAGTGAAAAGGTTGGCCAATTTCCAGCTCTTAAGGGATTTCTGACGATTCCAATTTTCTCTTGCAAGACCTTGGTTTTAAACTATATTGCTAACATGGCCTCTCCTATAACTATGAAGTATGAACCTATGTATGTTGAAAATTGAGATTTACGCAATAGGCATATCTTGGGTGTAATAACAGAAGACTTGCTGCTGTCACTTCAGCTAGCATTCTCACTTCAAAACTAGTGCACACTAGTTTTAGTGGGGTATCCCTAAAGAAACTTGGAATTAAAAATTACGATTTCAGTAAAATATGATTTGTGCCTTAGTCGATTGGGTGCATGGAGAAAGAGGCGAAGAAAATCTGCAAGATAGATTTGTTAATCCTGATCTTATTGATTTAGAAAATTGTGTAAGAGGAAAAATCAGCAGGCTAGATTATATCTGCATACAAAAGTATTTTTGATAGTGAAAAGAGATATCTGCAATACCAACAGTGAAAGTAAATTCACATGCTGATAGATCATCAGATCAACTTTTCAAGCTCAACAAAATCAATCCCCTATGCTTCTGCAGTATCTCCTCTCACCTCACTCACCTCTTCATCTCTTATATATAGCGAGTATGGGAGGGTGCATTAAATGTCTCTTAAGATAGGAGTATAACTCCCATAGTTCCTAAGTGAGTGAAAGTCCCAAGTGGCTAAGCTCCGTCATTGATGCAAATTCAACTCGCTCACTCATGTGCCTTCCATGTGCTATAAATAGGTGAATGTAACTTTCCATTGGTGGTGTGTAATGACCAATTGGTGTGCCCTCTATGTCAGTGCTGTCAAGCTGACATGACTTTTCAATTTAGCTCCCTCATTGATGCAAATTTAACTCCCTCACTAATTTGCCCTTCATGTGCTATAAATAGGTGAATGTGACTTTCCATTGGTGGTGTGTAATGACCAATTGGTATGCCCTTTATGGCAGTAATGTCAAGCTGACATGACTTTTCAAAAAGTGGGCCCTCTATTGTTGACAGTAACTAGTATGTGCAATGCCTTACAGTTGTCATTAATGAATGTACGCAGCCCAAAGATAGTTGCTACCTAGCTGGATGATGAAACAAGGCACCATAACTGCTGGGTGAATGCATGCAAACAGACCTGAAAGTGGCAGCAATGAAGCTCTGAAGGTGGAAACAAAGGATAGGATCTAGCATCTTAAATGAGGTATTGTTCTTCTGGTTTATCTTCTTAAACAGTGTACCCTCTGGCTGCTAATGTTGGCATGGGAGGATCTCAGAATAGCACCCAAGGGACCTCCCTCTACTGCTGGTCTGTATGTCGTTAAAGGCTGGATTTAATCTTCAATCGGCATGTCTCCCTTCAGCTGCTCTATCTTACTCCACGCAAACAAAACTGAGCTCTGAATCTTGAAGAAGTGCTTTAATCCTTATTCAGAACACTGAAAAGGGTTTCTTCAAGCAGGTGTAAGGCTTGTATTCCTCTGGACAATTTGATTTAGTTCTCTCATTTCCTGTGCGGGTACAAAGGTTAACATTGGCTCATTCTTGGGGACAGTATTCCCTTGTGGGATGCTGAGAATCCCAGAACTCCGGATGCTGATGAAAGCAATGTTATAAAACTCAGACGTGGACTCAGAATTAGTTGAGGGTTAACTCGGACTTGGCCATGACTCGGACCTGTTTGAACTTAATGACTCAGTATACTAAAAAGTACATAAAATTTTAATGGAAAAAATTAGTTTAAAGATTCCAAACAATTAGAGACTAATTATGTAAAGTCTGCTCATGTATATATCATGTAAGGGTGAATATATCAAAATGGCACTGAGTGCAATACATATTTGAAACAAAATACATAATCAACAAAGCTTTAAATGGCCTCTAGATACCAAAACACATGCTACAATCCTACGAAGTACTAGCCTACTGCACATTGCTGATCACTATGATCAATCATGAAACCTATCACCACAGTTGGAAATAGGATCTTCGGCATGAGCTATAGGACCATCCTCTGGCTTGTCTATTTTTTAACAGGTCTACATTTTGCAGGTGGCCTGTAGTTGAAGAGTAGGGTGACATTTGGTGTCTTTTGATGGTTTAGTGGACTTGTTTTCGGTTTGGTGCAGTTCAGTTAGCTGGAATTCTGAAAATTGCTAACTCTGCTAAATTTTGGATGGCATGTGAACAGTGAAATTCTATTTTCATCATATGAGGTCCGATGAGGTTAGAACCTTTCTCAAACATCCTGAAACAAGTAGCGTTAATATAAAAAATATAAGTTATATTGTCATTCTAAGTTTTCTTCTGTCATTGTTGGACTTGGCCGAGTTATGTGGGACTCAGCTGGTTTGACCAGTTTGGTACCGAACCAGCAGAGTCAGACCAAACCGGTTGGCTGTTTCCGTACCAAACTGTTAGGCTGAGCCGGTAAGGCTCTGTTCATAACACAGGGGGGTCAACTTGGTCAACTTAGCCGAATCTGGGTCCGAGTTGACCGGTTTTTAAAACACTTGATGAAAGACCTTTGAACAAACACTTGGGAACACGGTGATGACTCAAATCACCCTCCTAGAGATGATCCTAAGGGACCTGACTTGACACACTTTGACTCTTCTATGTGAAATGTTCAATCAATTAGATGGCTTTCTAGCTTGCTGATTTTAATATGGCAATTTTGTTAATCAGTAAGATTGGGATTAACAAATCTATCTTGCAGATTTTCTTCTCTTTCTCTATTCACCGAGTCGACTAAGCCACTGGTCATCTTTTACTAAAGTCATAATTTTTAATTCTAAGTTTCTTTTATGGATACCTCCCTGAAACTAGTATGCACTAGTTTTAAAACAAGAGAAAGATAGCTGAGCTGGCAGTGGCGAGTTTTTGGTTGTTGCATCCACGATATCCTTGGTGGTTTTGTGGCAGATTATTGAGGATAATTTTGAGCGATAACAAACTGTAAATAATTTTTATTATTTGTTGCCTTGCCAATTCCTATTGGATAGGCCAGAACCATCCATCTTGCATTATTGTCAATAATCTCTCCTCCGCTGCTTTACGTGGCTTCTATTTTTCATCCCCACCAAAAACATTAAGCCTAGCTGTTGAAATGGGATTTTCTGTGGCTTAAAGATTCGTAACTGAGTCCATAGTCAGCTGCTCTTAACCACATTTTATGTTTCCCTAGATTACTGCAACAGTCAATCTTTTTCCTCCTCTCGTTATTTTTTACTTATATGCATCAAAGAGAAGAAGCATGGTGCTATTTTAACATAATTTATTTCATATTTAGAATTACCATAGTGAACCAAACACACAGTATAAAGAACAGTTAGTTTTGTTGGAATTTTAAGATGGATCTTGGCAAAGCATTCTCTTTTTTAGCTCCAAGGGATTGTAGTGACCATGCAATTATTATACCTTACATATCATATCAGTTATAATAATAATAATAATCATAATAATCTATTTTCAAGGACACAGCCAACCTAGACACCAATTTGGTGTATGAGACCCCTTTGTTTGTGGGACAAAGGACCCCCTCTGTGCAGCAATGTAACTGCTAAAGTTTACAGAGGTGTACATACCCTACCCCCCTCCAGATTTGAACCTATGATCTCGTAGGATGAAACACATGTTCTTAATTGTTAGGCCCACTCAAGCTGTAGTCATAATAATCTATTTTGAAGGTCATAATAATATATAGACATGGTATTAATACCACCAATATGGAAGGTGTTTCTTACATAGGAATCAGGATCATTTAATTTTGTTTAGAATGGAAAAATTCAAATTAAAATAGAACTTAGAAAACATAAAATGCACTTGTAAATGCAGTTAACATATGTAATGATACTGAATACTCAAAATGATCTTCCACTTTTTCTGAAGTGAGCCCTGATGAGGTACTGGGCTTTTCTTGAACAGTTGAACTCTATAGCATGTTACCCTGTTGCCAGCTGTGTTCTCTGAAGCTGAGCCTTAACATGGCTTTGCTGCTTTCCACAACTCAATACCATGTTGCTAGTACCAGGTTAAGAACAGAGTTGCCAACTAACAAGCAGGTTTTGTGATGTACCTTATGGTACTTAAGGTGCAACCTCTCTATGTACCTTGATGTTGTGGTGCTAATTGTTAAACTCCTCTATCGGGACCTTAATCTAAATGTACCCTTTAGTCAATCAAAATCACTTATTAAGAATGATTTTTTCTTCTTCTAATTCTACCTTATTTTAGTGCTTGGTTTATGAAGTTTCATCAAAATTGTAGGGTGTTGAGTAATGTCCTTTGAGGATCAACTTCGAGATTCAAGGAAGAGGCAAGGGCTAAAAGCCTAGAAGAGGCGAGCACATGCTGTTATTGATGAATAGGATCCCAATATAGGATTAATACTTCACTCTTGTATAATTGTATGTTGGACTTGAAATCCTCAAATAATGTGATGCCCTCTGGAATCATGAAGAAATAGGGTCCGCTGGTCACATTTCCCCATTACAACATCTATGCCATGGATTTACACAATGTTGAAGTGTGTTGAATCATTCAAGAATTAGACCGTATTTACAAGGAGCAACTTAAACTATATTTTTACAGGATGAATTGTTATTGCCTAGATTTATAATATTATTATATTTTTGTATAATTTTAATGACCTCGACGCCCCCTCGCCCCCCCCTGAATTTCCCTAATATTTGGGGGTGGTATCCTTACGTCCCCAACGTGTGTTTCCCTGCTCCCACGCTCCCGCGTCCTGGAAACTTGGGGGAACATTGGGATTATGCTTTAATATCTTTCTTTGGAATGATAAATTAAATTAAAATAGAACTCCAACAATATACAATGTACCTGCAAATGCACTTTAGCCTTGTAATACTGAACATGTTTCCCTGTGGCTAGCTCTGTTCTCTGAAGGTGAGCCTTAACATGGCTTTTGTGCTTTCTTCAATCCATTACCATAGTACCAGGTTTTAGGAATAGAGGATCTGCCATATGGCAAGCAGATTTGCCCCTCTTGTTTTAGTGTACCATGGTCCTAATGGCCATTGAAGGTTTAGCATTTTTTAGAACTTTTTAACCTTCTTGCAAGGTAAACTGTAGTGAATGAGCCAGGACAAAGATGATTTTAGTCAAACATTTGTTTAGTAAAGTTAGATGAATGTTTATCCTAACCATGTCATTTAGAAGATGTTTTTGCTTTTTTTAGTCCTTGTCAAAGTAGCATAAATCATTATATATCGTATCATTTCAGCAAACTTGTTTTCTCTGACTTTAAGTTGAAGATTGTATTTTTAAGCAACACGATCCTAGTGATATAACTAATTCAGTCTTTGTGCTCGTAACTTTTCCTTAACAGATGCAGTAAGGCCCTTTCTTTTTGTCATAAGATATTATGTTTGTCATCAAGTTGGGTTGTGGATTTTCAGGTGTATGGATTTTATGATGAGTGCCAACGAAAGTATGGGAACGCAAATGCATGGCGTTATTGCACAGACGTGTTTGACTACCTTACACTCTCAGCAATCATTGATGGAAGGGTAAGCTAGATTGTGTATGGTTCAATTTGTTCTCTATCTTATCGCTACCTTAGAAATCTGGAACTAATGGCGGCGGTAGNTACACTCTCAGCAATCATTGATGGAAGGGTAAGCTAGATTGTGTATGGTTCAATTTGTTCTCTATCTTATCGCTACCTTAGAAATCTGGAACTAATGGCGGCGGGAGATTCTGTGAGGTCTACACATACAATATTTTCTTTAAGAATGAAAAGGCCTAAAATATTTTTCATAAATCCAGGAGGATCCTTTGAAGTCTCATTTTCAAGTTGTCTCCCCTTAACTTGGGCTTTCCAGGCTGTGGGGACACCTTTGTGTAGAGCATTATTTTATGAATTATTACTGATTTTTTAGATTTTTATAATCCAGGTCCTTTGTGTACATGGAGGGCTCTCTCCTGATATACGGACAATTGATCAGGTCAGTAAGAAAAGTTGATGGTCAAATTATATTGTCACCAGTTTATTCTGAAAAATATGTGGCAGAGGGAGCTAAGGAATCGGGCGTGATTTCTGATTTTGTTAATTTTTCTTTTATATTTTCAGATTAGAGTCATTGAGAGGAATTGTGAAATACCACATGAAGGGCCTTTTTGTGATTTAATGTGGAGTGATCCAGAAGAAATTGAAACTTGGGCAGTTAGTCCTCGTGGTGCTGGGTGGCTTTTTGGATCTCGAGTCACTTCTGAAGTAAGAATAAAGTTGAATATTTCAGCCTAACAATATTATTTACAAATAAAGTTTGATTTGAATTGAGTATGAAGATAATGCCCTGTTTCGTAGTAATCATCTAAGTGCAGGAATTTGGCAAGTTTGTGGATATGTATGCATTAATTATTTTATAACACATCTAAAGCTTTTGCTTTTGGTCTGCAGTTCAATCATATCAATAATTTGGAACTTGTATGCCGAGCACATCAACTGGTGCAGGAAGGTCTCAAATACATGTTTCAAGATAGAAGTTTAGTAACGGTATGTAGTTGCTTCGCTAAGAATTTATTGTTTTTGTAGACTAACAAAACTTTTGAAGCTTGATCCTTACTAGCTTGCCTAATCAAATCTTTATCTGGGCTACATAAACAATACTCTTTTTGAAAAATGGCAGGTGTGGTCTGCACCAAATTATTGTTACCGGTGTGGAAATGTAGCTTCAATTTTGAGTTTCAATGAAAACATGGTATGTACTGTTGTTCAAAACGTTTTAGTGTCTTGTAATTACGATCTTTATGCACAAAATTAATTTGTAGCCATTTTGAATGCAGGAAAGGGATGTAAAATTCTTCACCGAAACAGAGGAGAATAGTGCTATGATGGGCCCAAGGGCTGGGGTTCCATATTTTTTGTAGATTAAACTGTATAACCATTCATTGGCTGTGTCTTTGTGTAACTTGTAAATTAGATAGACTGAGACACTCCAGTCTTATTTCTGGAATAAATGTCACAAATCAATGAGAATATTTTTAGTAAATTGCCAGCTAGAAATTTATCCTGTACTTCAGTGGAGTTGTAATTTTGATGATTCTTTGTTGCATGCATGTCATCTTGTATTGATTTAGATTTTAATCATGTTTACAATATCTTATCCGTCAAAGTCAGTAGTACATCATTATTTTTTCTGTAGAGGGGAGCAAATGCTAAGGCATTGGTCCATATTTCCTCTGATACATTGTTTTATTCAATATTCACAGTATTTACGTTTGACTGTTTTGTTGATTTTTTTTCAGCAGTCCCAATATTGAGGACTGTTGTCCTGGGCTGCAGGTGTAAGGCATCTTAAGAGCAAATTATTAACTTTGAGGAGTTAAGCATCAATGAGGTGGTGGGATACATCAGATTGCTAAAATTCAGGGAGTCAGTTTTTCTTTGGTACTGTGGGTAAATTGTGTTTGAAAGCATATCTCTATGGACACGGTTCTATTCTAAACAATTCCCTGAGAAGCTTCCCTGTAAAGTTGATGCTTTCTGTTGGAATGATGCATCGCTTGTGTATCCAGCTGAGCTTTTCTCTAGCAAAAATGCATGTAAAAAAACCTTGAATGTATTTTAAAATTTGAGTTCATCTTGATTTAAGGTTAGGAGTAGCAAATAATATTTCCCCACTTAGCTATAGCATTCAACATACCTTTGGTATCTGTTTTTATTTGTTTATACTTGTTCTCTTTATTGGGTTTTCTGGTTTTACCTCTATTGAATGGCTGTGAGCCATGAGACGTTTTATTAAGCTTTCTTATCAGAGAAATCCCTACTCCCAAATGGCAAGTTTGGGGATATACCAGACACAAAGTTCGATTATGTTTATTTCTCATGGTTTCATGAAGGCGTCTCCCAGATTTTTCTTGGCAGTGGCGACAACATAATTGTAGAGATCGCAAATAGCAACTGTTAAGAGCTGAATTTATCATTCATTTGTAAACTAATGTGTGTCTAATTGTTATTGAAATGTTTTAAGATGTTGGACGGCTGAGAAAATTTACAAGGCTGGTAAAAAAGGCTCATGCACTCACATAAATGCAAGCGTTCCTAAACAATCCAAAATATGGTTGTTTCCATCTCCTCGAACAACCGCCGGAAAGAACTACCTAAACACTAAGGGTCCTCCATTCCTCCACATTGTCTTATATAGGAACATTATATTTGTTCTTGCCTTGTAAAATTTCAAAGCAGCAAAATGACACACACAATGAAAGTGCTTGAAACTAAATTGTCTCATTAACATATTTTATATATATCACAAAACCTTGTACTGTTAGATCTTATATAATCTGATTTTATCAGAGCTTATCTTATCTAATTGATTTGTACATGTGATTCTAACTAAGTTGTGGGTAGCATTTTGTTGAAGTTGTGCACATAAATTCCATAAAGATTGCATGCTTTAGATCTGCTCCAAATTTGTTAATCTTTATCCTATGCATAAAGATATGAATTTATCAAAGCTTATTGAATTGTACATGTGATTCTATCTAATTTTTGTGTAGTATTTTGTTGAAGTTGTGCACATGACTAATTTCATAAAGATTGCATGCTTTAGATCTGCTCCAATTTTGTTAAACTTTATCCTATGCATAGAGATATGTCATATGGTGATGTTTCATTGATGAAATGGCAGATGATATACAACATGGGCGATATTTTAACAGCCAGCAAAATGGCACACACTATGAAGGTCCCTGAAAACTAAATTGTCTCATTACTATGTTTTATATATACCACAAAACCATGTGTTATATACAACACAAAACCATCTTTTATACATGCCACAAAACCTTATAGTATTAAATCTTATATAATCTGATAAATTTTATAATCTGAGTTTATCAGAGGTTATCTAATCTAGTTTCTATTTTATTTGTGTAAAATCATACTCATTGTATTTCGTTGAAGTTGAGCATGTGTTTAATTTCATAAAGATTGCATGCTTTAGATCTGCTCCAAATTTGGTACACTTGATCCTATGTATAAAGATATGCCAGATGGCGGTGTTTCACTGAATATATGGCAAATGATATATAACATGGGAAATACATTTTAACAACCCCTCGTGTCTATTTCATTCATTCACATGGGTCTTTGTGAACCTTCCAAAATTGTTTTTGCTCAATCCCTTGGTGAAATTTTTTTGTGGGTTGATCTTTAGAATTATTCTAATCATCCTGTTTTCCCTTGCTCTTTAATACAATCACAATGAACTTTGTGTTTGGTTTTATCATCAATTATAATTCTTTTTGGGTTAACACTTCAATTATCAGAAGAGAGGTGTGGCTGGAATTTGCAAATTGTTCAAAACACCAACAATAGTTTGGAGCTTTATTATTTCATATAGTGCACTAATTGCTTTTCATACTCTACTTTGTGGAGGATTGATTGATTTTTTTATACCATTAAACTGCCTGATTCCGATGCAAAATGAGTGATATGAAGTAGATATCCTTTCATCTATATAACCTACATGATCTCAATTTGTACAAAAATATCAATTTAAAGGTATCATTGTGTATACACTGCAATGTTGCTTTCACCTGCTTCAACACTGTTTTTACTGCTTTCCAATGAATAGCTTTAGGGAATGTTAGAATCTGTGATATAATCTTGAAACTATTACCTTTAATTTGGCTTGGTAGGGGTAAGGTAGATTGGACTCCCCATATGCTTTGTGGCTACATGAGTTGATTAACTTCAAACATAATTCAGTAAGAAGAGTTGTACAGTTACAATCATTGGATGTAAGATCTTCTTAGTATGTATGTCTTGTGCATGCTTAGTCTTGGGCGTTGTTGTCACACAATCTAGTAGTCTTATGATTGCAAGGATGCCTATTAAACTGCTGGAACCTCAAGACAATACCCCTAAGTGTCACATGGGTAAGGTATTCTTTATTTGGACTTCCCAGATTCACCAAGTAGATTTAGACTAACCATGGGAGGTGGTCCCAGTTAAGCTTTTCTGGGTACTTGCCAATAAAAACCAACTTTCCCACAATACTCACAAAACCGATTTTGTGAGAGATAAAGTGCTTTATAGTTTAGCAAATGGAAAAATGTGGCACCTTGAGGGAATGCTAAGGGGGTTTGAGATTAATGATATTATAATGACTCCTAAAGCATTGAAAGAATTAGCGAAGGTCACTTAAGATTAGTGACAAGCTATTTACAGGATTTTCTCAAATCAGCAGCTAGGCAATAAAATAAAAGACTATCCTAAGGTTATAAATGGATGAAAATGGGTTTTCCAAATAGCAACGGAAAAGTGTGCCTAGAATGTAAGTGCATGTCACTAATATATTCAAATGCCGAGTTAAAATGATTACTAGCAATAGATTTCATTTTAAATTTTAGTTATTATTGGTTTCAAAGCTTAGATTTGAAAGTTTCAAATGTATTTAATATGTTGAATTGTTTCTAAGGTATATCTCAGCATAAAGATAGGGTTCTGGCTTAAAAATCAGATTTGAAATTAAAATGACAGCAAGATAAAAATGCAAAAGAAGCAAGTGGAATTTCTATTAGACTGAAATATTATAAATCTTAATTTAACCATGCCTAAGGGTTTTGTATGATTTAAATTTTAGATTTCGGATTTATTTCTTATGATGCAAAAGATTCGAGCCAAGTAAAAGTTTCACTTGATTCAAATGCATAAGATGAAGGAAAATAAGTATAGGTCAAATTGACTAATGGAGGACAACAACCACAAACTCATAGAAATGACTGGCCTAATGTCTTAGTTGGGTAATGGAGTAATACCACTCTTCCTAGCAATGTTTCTAAGGTATATCTCAGCATAAAGATAGCTCTCTGGCTTAAAAATCAGATATGAAATTAAAATTACAGCAAGATAAAAATGCAAAAGAAGCAAGCGAAATTTCTATTAGATTGAAATATTATAAATCTTAATTTAACCAGTGCCTAAGGGTTTTGTATGATTTAAATTTTAGATTTCGGATTTATTCCTTATGATGCAAAAGATTCGAGCCAAGTACAAGTTTCACTTGATTCAAATGCATAAGATGAAGGAAAATAAGTATAGGTCAAATTGACTAATGGAGGACAACAACCGCAAACTCATAGAAATGACTGGCCTAATGTCTTAGTTGGGTAATGGAGTAAGACCACTCTTCCTAGCAATGAAATTTGTAAATGGAAAGTTAGCTTGTAGAGAGCTTGCTGAGCAATATCTCCAAGTGATTAAGATGAGATGCCCTTCTCAGTTCAATCTTCTTCCAACTTGCAAGACAAGAATAAAATTAGTGAATGCGAATCATTTTTCAAAATCACAAAAGTCTAAATAGCAAGAAACAAACCCACAAAATTCATGCAAGATTGCAAAGATGATTTCACAAGTAAATTTATCACCAAGAAAATCCAAGGTGCACTTGACAGTTGAGAGCTTCAATATTATACATGAAAATAAATTAGATATTATCTCAAATTAATCTACAACCGTATACTCATTCAAGGAGGAAAGCAACAAACAAAGTCCAAAGCGACAACATGAGATTCAACTAGAAAATTTGCAAAGAAAGATTTATGTGTATTGCTGTAGCGGATGCCCCAAAAGTCCTTTACAAAATGTTGCTCATCTCTTTTATAAATTAAGAATGATTCCTTATTCATAACGTTTGATGATTGATATTAGAAGTTACAATAGGCCAATCAATGGCTAAGATCATTTCACTCTTACATTTTTTTATTGCTGGAAAATGCAACCATTTTGGGAGGGACAAATTGGCCTCTTTGAGCTTTTTAGCAAATAAAAATCACAAAGAAATATATAGAATGCTAAGATGGAACCACGAGTAGGGCCCCGTGAAGATCTTTTCGCTGAATATTGAGCATTGGATGCAAAAAGAACAACTGGAATGATCAAGTGCACCCCCTAGGAGAGAAGTGCAACCATGTTAGCATTTCCCTATGGTGCCACACTTTTCCCCCGTGCTAAATTATAAGGCACCTTATACAAATCAATTTTGTGAGTACTATGGGAAAGTAGGTCTCAACCGTAAAGTATTAAAAAAGCTTGATGGGGCCACTTCTGGTGGTTAGTCCTGATCTACCTTGGTGGATCCAAGAAACCTAAAGAGAGGACCTTGCTCATGTGGAACTTAGGGGTATTGTCCTGCGTTTCCATTGGGTATTTTCTTGACCCCCAATCATTTGTTGTAGGCTCAAGACAAACCCATTCATTTGTTGTAGGGTCTTTATCTTGAAGGGTTGACCCCCATTCATTTGTTGTCGCCTTACATGGGCTTCATATGCTATTTTGACTCAAATATGGCCATATGAACAATGGGCTTCATGTGCTATTTTGACTTGATTATGGCCATATGAATAGTGAAGATCTTGTCAAACTAGAGAAATTTTAGATCTTGGGGTGGAGGCCAACCTCCATGTTGTTCATGGTGTTCATGAACAACCAAGCTAGGAGTGAGTTGAATGGGCCAATGAATGCTCATTAGGGGGACCTTGTGCATGGTACAAGGCACCTTAAAAGAAAAGTCTAGTAACCAACATAGAGGAACCACCTCCCTCTTCACCTTGCTCATGTACCTAGAGTTGCAAGAGTAGATGGACACATTAGGGAACCATCATTGTTGTTGTAATTGTAACTTTGGAAGATATTTTGTTGTATATTACTATTGTATATTATTGTACCCCCATCTGACTCTGTGTATTCCTCCTTTCGAGATGTCATCATTGTGTATGGTCACTGAGCTAAACCCTCTGTTGTAAGTTGGGGAAATAGTCCCCAGGTTAAATAAAGGAAAATATATTTATGTGTATTATTAGGTAGGTCGGCCCCACAAGTAACCTGGCTGACCTAGTGGTTGAGATAACAACTCAACGGAAGAATATAAATAGGGAGGCACCCTCCTCATTTGTCACACTTCACTTGCTCTCTCATGTGCGCTTTAGGAGAGAGAGGAAGAGGAGGGACAAAGAGCCGCTGCAGACATATTGTTCTTGGGTTATTATATCTTGTCATCTTATCTTTGTGACAGAACTATTTCGAGGATGTTTGCGGGGTTTTCTCCTTTATGGTTTTCTCGATGAAAATCTTCGTGTCTTGCGTATCTTGTGTATCTTTGATGTATTGTTGTGCTTGTTATTTTTTCAGATAAATATCCTAAGTAAAATAACTTAGGAAAAATAACATTGTATCAGAGCCACCCTGAAAGAAGGCACTGTGCAGTCGAAATACAACTACAATGGCAACTATTATAAATTAGGGTTTCATTCTTGAAAACCCTAGAAGATTGAATCTAGTCACCTTGGCACTTTCGCTATAACTCAATATTGGAGAAGGATCAGGAGCCAAAACTCTTACAGGTCGAAAATGAAATCTTTCTGTACCTTGTGTAAAGTTTCAGCCTTAGATTCACTATTTTTCAGGAGATATGATTCCTCCAAATCAGGGTTCCAGCCTCCTCCAGAATACAGTCATAAACATGTGACCAAGGGAAAATTGCTATATCTCGGGCTAGGAAGGTCCAAATGAAATTTTGAAAGATGTTGTAGGTAGGGAACAAACTGTAGTTTCTGTGGTCCTCTTTTTAGACCACGAATGTGAAACAATGACATGTGGCAGTATGTATAAGTTCTCTATGCTAACCAATCCTCAAAACAGCTACTTTGGGAAACTCAACATAAGTCCCACTTGTAGAATCCAATTCTGCTCTAACCCATGGGGTTGGAAAGAAGATAGACCAAGATACCTCAGTGAAAATTTTTAGACAATGATCAGAGATACAACAGAAGCAATATCAGACAATTTTGCAGAAGAAATTGGAGAAACTAGGGCTTCCTGTTTCGGGAGCTTCCCACCACTGTTTTCAGAAAAGGAAAAGGAGTACATTGGAAAACTCACCTTGAAGAGTCACATATTTCTGTCCAACTGTTTATCAACAAGCTCTGGAACCAGGTCAGACACTTCAAATTGGTAAGATCTAAATCCTTGCTATTTCCATTTGAGGTTCTCATTTCAAAATGATTAATCACACCCAGCTTGATGATAAGCTTGCTGAAGATGACAAATTCTGAGCATGGAAGTATAGGATCTCCCTGATCCTTGAAGAAAATTACTTGGATCAGTATATCAGTAAGGAAGTTCTAAGAGCCCGAGGGAGATGAGGCTAAGGCTAGAGCCAAGAGAGTCATTGCAGATTCTATTAAGAATCATCTCATCCCTCATGTGTCATCCTTGAAGACACCAAAGGAAGTGTTTGATGCTGTGACGAAGCAGTCGAAGAATAAGAGATTGCTATAACCACCTTGAATGGTCTCCCAAGATCATGGGATTCATTCATTCAAGGAATGTGTGCCAGAAGGAAGTTGATTACCTTCAGTAGACTCTGGGAAGAGTGCACACAAGAAGAAGCTCGACTCATAACAAGATAAACGAAGATGGGAGAAATTGAATACCAAGCTCTCATGATTCAAAGAAGATTCCTCAAGTGATGAGGAATATGTACTTTAATCCAGAAGGATTCAACTCATGAAGAACCTCTTATCCATCAACATTTGGATAAGAAATGATGCAGTTGTGAATGAAAAAGATGATGAAGTAGAAGACTCCAGGACATAAGGATCAAGAGGGAGTCTACCCACCAAACAAACACAGATAAGTGTTCAATTGTCATTTCATGATATTGTTTGGTTGTGCATTTGTTTATATTTAGTGGATGTATTATGCATGTTTGTGTGTTTGCATGTATACTATTAAATTGCACATGATGGGAAAGCAGTCAATGATGCTGTACAACATTCCATTGCTACTTATATAGATTGAAATCTCTTTGCTGACATATTAGGAGTTGTACACACTCTTAATAACATTGGGGTATTAGGCATCTAGAAGTTACTGTATGTGTATAGGATATGGATGAATGTTGTAGCATTGGCTAAGATAGTTGCATGACTATGTGACATAAATTTTTCACTATTAATATGTTTTTAAAATTATGAGATGTTTCTAATCATGCAACTGAACTTGACTTGTAGATCATTCCAAAGAACAAGTAACGACAGTTCAGGGGAGGAACCTGAAACTCCCCGGGTCAGAGACACCGTGGCGAAAGAAAGACTGTGTCGAAAGAAAGAGATTCAAAAGAATATAAAGAGAATGGTAGATCCACCTCGAGAGATGAAGACCATCTTGGGCATGCGAAATAATCCAATATGAAGAATAGTATGACGAGACTTCCAAAGAAAGTAAGAGGCCTTGGACACACTCCAGTTATGTGACACAGTGAGTGACATCATTGATGCATACCCTTTCAGCTACGAAGAAGTAGCGAAGAAGAAAGGGAAGGAGACTATGATCAAACGTTTCAGTGAACCCACCTGGGATATACCTTGATCTATGAACCCAGAAAGGAGTTAGCCCGGAAAAGTCAGGTTACAGGAAAACCAGCTCAATGGAAGGCCAGTGCTAGGGCTTGGAGAAGCAGATCTGTAGTTCTAGGGTCACCTGAAGGCTAACAACTCAGCGTTGAAGGAGAAATGAGGTCAGGGTGACCTGATCTACAAACCCAAATCAGAAAATCAACAGAAAAATCAGATCTGGAAAAGTCAAAATCTGATGAGGGGGCTAGGGGGGTTGAGAACCAATTTTTCAGATCTAGGGCAAACCGGAAAGAAATAGATCAATGTTGGGGGTGTTATGGAGTGCTTAAGCCCTGATCTATCAGCCTATCTTGTCAGATTTCAAAAAAAGTCAAATTCAGAAAAGTCCAGTTTTCAGTGAGGGCGCTAGGGCTATTTCAGTTAAAAAATCAGATCTAGGTAAAACTGCCAAGAATTTGGATAGTGTTGGGGTTGATTTGGACTGTGTGGGACCCAATCTATCCATTTGTGAAGTCAGAATTCAGAAAAAGTCAAAACCCTAGCAGGTCAAATTTTCAGTGGGGGGTTTTTGCAGTTTTCTAGCTAAAAATTAGAACTATGTCAAACCAACAGGAGTTTGACCAGCGTTGCAGCAGATTTAGTGAAGGGGAGGCCCGATCTATGAAACCCAAAAATGGTTTGGCCAAATATCGGACTATTCCCAGATTTAGTGCTTTTTAGGGTTTTTAGTATTTAGGAGTTTTTCAGAAAATTTGAAGTAAAGCAAGGTACAATGGAATAAGATATGAAGAGAAGAGACTCACATGTTAGATCTTACCTGGAAATGCTTGTATAAGTCTTTAAAAACGATGATATTTGCTATCCCGATCAATTCTGGAAGATTCCAATGATTTCTATGAATGATGTAAGCCACAAGCCACCAATGCGCCCCCTATCCTGCATGAGCAAACGTCAACAATATCAGATTTGCCAATACGAGATAAAGAAACAAAATGCTGCAAGAAAGTAAAATGAAGTAATCATAGATCACAATGAAACTAATGAAATCCCCCTGATCTAAGACGGAGAAAACCAAGCGAGTTGAGGTCTCCCTGCAAAAACGCTCCAGCCAAAACGCCCTCCTGTAGGAAAAACAATGATAGCAAAAAAATATAGATCTCACAAGAATTTCCACAATTATAGGAGGCTGAATATTGTCCAATCACCATTTGAGAACACCAGATGCAAAGCAGATCCAGAAAATATCCACAAAAAAGTCTTTCTATTATTCAGATCCAAGAGCCAAAGACACCTTACAAATGAGAAGCTCTCTCCTTTAAATAGAAATGAGAGAACCACAATCACAACCGAATCCTAACCACTTTCAAAACTAGTGGCTAAGATTAAAAGATAAAATGTTTTAATCAATGGTTGAGATGAGCTCAACATACAATACATGGATCAATATAACTAGAAAGTACCAAAGTGGACTAAATCACCCATAAAGAGGGCACCCCACTCAACAAGAAATAAATGAAGCACATGGTGGGTCCAAGGAGTGTTGACTAACTCCCTCTGGGTGTCCCCATGGCACAATAAAATCATATAATATTTTAAGTCTTTGACTTTGTGCCTCCCTGAAGAAATCGTGAGCCTCCCAAAAGCTCCAGAATATAATATAAAAATGCCCAAAAATAGGTGTGGGCCCAATTAGGTGCTGCAACTGCTAGAGAAGGTGTGGAGGACATCACTCTTATCATTATGACTCATACCATGTCATTTCCTTGCCTCAGTGGCCCAAATCGATTTCTTCAATAACCATTTAATCAGTTTTTAATCCGTCTCAAGAAACGTGAACCTACCAAAACAGACTCCTAGGGTGCTTGCGTTGTCAAACTGAGCCCACCAGGATCTCTGGGATGGTGTTACTATGGTACAAACAAATGGCTGCACCCCCTATGGCCATACAACACCCTAGGAGATCCAACTAAAACATCTCCCTGCTCAGACATATCAACCTGTGAAGAAAAACTGCATCAGAAAGGCAGAATGAGCCTGGTCATATCTGCAAGTGCTCGAAACTAGAAATAAACTGTCTCATTAGACTTAGAGAGTATACTCATACCTCTCACAGGTGTATACTCATACCCCTCACAGGTCTCTATCTGATCATCAATCATATCCAATAAACAATATAACCATCTGTAAATGATCAGACACCAATAATAACTCAGACTATCATCCATCTGCTGCAAGTGTTAAAAGGCTAAGACATGCTCTACAACTCATTCAAGCAACAATCATAACAAGTAGCAGTCATTTCACTGGTGGTACATCAACAAATATATATATAAGGCTTTATTTATTATTACTCAGACTTAGACTTTCAGGACTATACTCACTTCATAGTTGTAGTCAATTTGCTAGTGAAGGGTGAAGGATGAAATTGACAAGGCTAAACTTAACAGATGACTTCCTGCTCAACATCATAACACTTTGGATAATGGAAAGGGAATACTGACTATAACCAATGTTGGACAAACAACAACACAAGGAAAGGCAGTGCCTCACAAATGGGTGAGTTGTTTAGAGAGTGCTTATTCAACTTAGGCATCATGACTACATCAAGATTGATCCAAGTTCATTAGGACCATCATTTTATTCCATGGCCTTTTTGGCCTATATGACCCTTTGGGACTTCACCAGTGCTTAAAAGCACAGCTAATCGCAGCTTTCATCCGGGACATATTTTTATAAGGTCAGCATATTTTTAATCATTGCTTTTTTTGGACCTTTTCTTATACTCTTCAAGAAGTATTTTAGCACTTCATTGCTCTTTCCCCCTTTACATATGTTAAGAAACACAGTTTTATAATTTTCATTTTCCATGGGCGCATATTCAATATTTTCAATACAGGTAGTACATGAGATTTCAGTTTTAGCCAACACCGTCTCAAGTGACCAAGGGGAGTTCTGCACAGTGCCAAACATCGAGACAACCGAACCGAATGATTTAGGCATACAATCCAACTTACCAAAGGCAAGTTTTGTCACCAACTCAGAGCCGAGACACAATATAAACAGGGAGGCTTGTCCAACAAAATTTCTAGCGGGGAAAAAGGTCCTCCATGCCATAAGTCAAGAAGTCAGTTGGGTTGAAAAGTAAACTGGAAGGTAATGGATGGGTGGAGACAATGAATGATGGAGCCAACACTAGCAAGCCAAAACAATGGTGGGAATGACTACCTCTATTCTCCCTAAGGAGGGTAAAACCAATGAGTATAGATCAGGAACTTCAAAGTCAGAGTAGGGACATCAATACATAGTACACAATACATCCAAGTCCATATAATTATGACCGCCAGATCATGATACCACAAGTTAATACATGTCACAAAAATCAGTATCAGAGCAATGATAACCATAACACAATATAAAAAGATGAGTCATAATCATGCAATATAATCCATCTGAGACACCATCTGTCCAATGAGAAAGAACTGATATAAAACTGGGCATCAATGACTGCTCTGTAATGACATAAATGGCTATATCGGTCCTCAAATCTGAGTGTCCTGAGACTCAGTCCTGACATGCGAGAGTACAATAGTCCACTAATAATAATGATCCATCAAAAACTGCTCATCTCAGCATCTCATATGTAAGAGATTTGGCTGGAAAATGTACTGTGTCTGAAAAATAGAATATGGTAGCCTGGCTACTATATATGTGATAACATCTGTCTCCAGCTGGGACAAGTGCTCTGCTGAAAAGAGCACTTGAGAACCTCAGAATCTCTGGTCCTCGCACTCTGCTTCTCACATCCTCTATCAATCCATCCAGCTCTGCAACCGCTACCAAGAATGTACCTAACTACCTGCAACATGTCCAGAGCTATACCAAACTCACATACTGGTCGTCAGAACAATATGTGGATAATATATAAAATACTGAAAATAAAGATGCATGAAACTGAAAAGCAGAAAATAAATCTAATCTATAACCACAACTTTCAATAAAAGTTTGATTTTTTTATTTTTGCAGGATAACAAAATTACACTAAGAGCTTCAAAGACAAGCTTCAAGGAAAGATGCAAGGTTCTACACTACTGCCGGGAAAGGCTTATTCATGTCCTACCTACCCTACTCTAACCAATTTTGGCAAGTGTTAGGTAAAATCATAAATCCAATGCAACCACTTGCTGAACAAATCTATTGAGATTTCTTTACAGTTAACGATACAACAAGTCAAAGATAGGTTGTAAGAAATGTGAATGAAAATTGAAGCTATTGTAACTTGTTGTTTGAAAATCAAAGAAAGATATGGATAAAGAGAAATGAAATCATGCCAGGGATGAGATTTATTGTTGTAGACTTCTTCCATCCATAGATCGATAGGATCATAAAATTTATGCGAGTTTAAATTTGATGAAAGGAACGAATACGATACATAATTCATCCCTCCTAGGCCATCATTTTTTCCCTCATCTTTTTGGTCAGCATACTCAATCATTCTCACATTATGATCAATGATGAAAAAAAATAGGGACAAATTAGAAATCTTTAAACCAGAAATTGAGATTAACCCCATTTGGTGTTTATAAAATGAGAAAATATGGAATTGGTCTTTATAGAGCTTCTCATTCACCCAATCAAAGAAATTAGCAAAGTTGAAAACATTATGCACCAAGGATGAAAGGAGATAAAATGCTTTACCATTGACCAGTTGGCACTTTCTAGAATCTGTACTGCATGATACCATAGAGAAGGACATCAAGAGCTGGGATGGGAGGGTGGATTGACAATTGTTTTGTATCGCGTAAAGGTGTTAACACCAATCTTGCATGTGATATGGGACATTTTCTAGAGAGATTGGCAAGATTGAAACTAACCTCCCAAGAACTAGACTCACTATGATTAATCTCCTCTACCAAATCACCTTGATCAAAAGTATGATGGGGAATAGTAGCAGCATTACAAGAATCATTCCTTGGAGGCTCTTGATGATTATTTGGACACAGATTCCAGTTCAACAGATGTGACAAAAAATGTTCTAGGTCAAGCTCGCTCACTAGTATATCATCATCATGTGGTTGTTCTTCTTGAGATTGTTCATTACATTCAACTGAGGATAAATGATCATCATCATTCATTTGATAAGGAAAAACATCACTATGTTCATTTCTATCCTCACAAACTTGGTCTTCAACTACAATATGAGCACATGATTGCTCTTCAATGGGAGTTTTATTAATTTCAACATTTTCTTCTTCTGCAGTGATATGATCAAGGTCTGAATCCAGATTTGGATAGGTTGGATACTAACTCAAATTATCATCAATTAGGCAATGACTATGGATTTGCTTTTTTAAAGGCTCTTTAATGACCTCACCAATGGAAGGCTCAACTATAGATGTTTCTTGATGGTGCATGTTAGGTTCCCTTCCACGGATTAGATCTAGGATTTGCTCTGTGACTGCTTCAGGTAATAATAGCAGAGTATCTCGTATGATTTGATTGATATCCCTCTTAGTTTCATCATGAGGTTTTGAAACATTATTCTCGAAGTACTCTGTAACATTCTTATGGATTGCAGGTACACTCATAATTTGGAACATATCAGGAGAGGAATGGTCCAATTGAGAAAGCACTTCGTCAATATATTGATTATCAATGGTATAATCATTGCTAGACTGACACTCTAAATTTTTATCAGTGTTCCTACTCCAACTATAAATTAACAAATCTGTGAACATGTCATACCCAGTGATGGATGCTAAATAATCAAACCATAGTTGAACATCCCCTTGCAAGGATTCTCCTAAGGCTCGCATATAAACATCTTCATTGTTTGCACCTCTGGATTCCATGTAATCCCACAGAATATCCAGATGAATTTCAATAGATATATCCTTATTTCCATTGAACTGGGGCATCCTCCTAGTGTAATTGTTTGGCATAGGATGAGGTGTCCCTGATATTTCAAAAAATTCAAAAGGAGATTGTCTGTCTTGTTTTTTCACAACTCGGGTTACTTGGCTATAAGGATTTGACTGGGACTGACTTCTAGGTTCATGTTGACTTACAGGACCACTCGGGATGTTTGGGAAATCTTTGTTGCATGGGTGAGGAAGTTGATGGGTATCATAAAGATTGTGATAACTAGATTCATACCCATAGTCATGCTCGAGATCATCCTCATACCCATAGTCTGACCTCCATCTATCCCTTTCGTTTATTTGTTTGCTATTTTCAATCATGTTCTTGGTTACTTCCTTCACGTGCTTCAAAAATACATCTGAATTCATTATGATTTATGGTATACTCTAAGAACTTAAGATTAATATGTTGGGTATGATCCTCAGTGGAGTCGCGGGGTGGAGTTGCCAGGTGAACCATACAAGTAATTCACCAATAAAAGATATGTCGTAGGGAAAGGTGAGGTAATTTTAACCAAGGTAGGCCTCTACCTCCTCGGCAATGACGCCAAAATGTGGCAAAGAGAATGGGAGGAGAGCCAAAAGATAAATGTCGGACCAGGGTAGGCCTCTCTCTCTCTCTCTATATATAATTAGTCCTTACATATATATTTATATACGTGTGTGTTCCCATGTTGATATGATAATGTCATGAAGCATGTGAGGTGCACCTAGGCGGTTCTCCTTTATTGGTAGAACATAGGTTGACCGTGGAGAGACATAATGCACTGAGTGTGCTCCTAGAAGGTTCTCACATACTGGTAGATGCATGATTGTCTTGGTGACATCCTGACATGTTCTTATGTTGATAGAACGAAGGTGGTCTGCATCTGGGATGTAATCTATGTGCTTTGTTTTGTTTTGTGCAGGAGAAAAGAGATGATATGGATACGAAAAGATAAAGGTAGGAAACAAAGGTTATTGCCATGACAATGTAAAGAAGGTCCTGGAATGTACCTACGCATCGACAACGAGATGATGGTAGTAAACACAGGTTATTGTAGTGGAAATGTAAAGAAGGTCCTAATGTTGTACCTACACGATGATCTGATACGACGAGAAGACGATAGGAGACACAGGTTATTGCAGTGGAAATGTAAAGAATGGCCTATGTGATGGATTGCTCATGGATATGATGAAGACCTGTTTATGTATTTGTAACTTCAGAATGTATTCACTTATATATCTTATATTGTACCTCGATGTTCCTATCGGGAGAATCATTTGTATTTCATTGTACCCTGATGTTCCTATCAGGAGAGTCATTAATATAATAAAGTCATGTAAAGTCAAAGAGGTTAACCCTTTGTTGTAAGTCAGGGAAACAGTCCCCACAATTGAGTTGAGGTTAACCCTCCTTGTTGATCATGGGGGAAAAGTCCCCACAGTTGAGGGGCACTATGGTTATTAGACTCTCCTAGAGATGTCGGACCTGGTAAGTAATTGTCAAGTCAGAAACTAGTATAAATAGAGAGTGAGACTCTCTATTTGCAACATACACTCACTCAACTAGGGCGCATGAGTGAGAGAGGAAGTGCTGGCATAAGTGAGAGAGATCAGCTGTTGGAGACCATCTTTATGTTTTTGGGTTTTAATTTTGCTACTAGTGCTCATTCTATCTCTGAGGAAGTTGCGACGTTTTCTCCTTTATGGTTTCCCCAAGGAAAATTCTTTATGTCTCTTGTCTCTTGTGATTATTGCTGTACATGTTATTCTCTCAGATAAGATCCTAAGATCATATTGCTTAAATGATAAAAATCTAACATGGTATCAGAGCTAACCTGAGAAGAAGACACTGTGCAGATGGAGAAGCTAGGGATTCTTATTTTTTGTGTCTCTCTCTGTAATCCATCAGCAAAAGGAGGCTAGGCTAACTCTCCATTGAAGGGCGCATCTTTCTGTTGAAGCAGCATTTGTTTTCGGGCATTTTCAGTTTTTGCTGCGGGAAATTAGGGATTTTTACAGAAGATAAATTTTTGAGTGAGATCAGCATAGGATTTCCCTCATCAAAATAAAATTTTAGAGACCAAGGTTGAAGTTTTTGGTTGAGTAAAAATCTGAGAAAGTCAAACCCTAGTTTGACCTTGGGCCTGAAAAACCCTAAAATACTAAAACGTGTAGTTTTCGTAAATTCGCTATATATTGGGACTAAAGAAGTATCAGGTTCCAAAATTTTCATAGGCCAAAGATAAAATCGTGATCGACCATGTGTAAAAATTTCAGCCTCAGATTCGCTATATTCTGGGAGATATGATTCCTCGAAATAAAGGTTCCATCCTCTTCCAGGATTCATCCCTTTACATGACACCTAGGGATAATTTCTATATATCAGGATACGAAGTTCCAAATGCAATTTCAAAAGAAGTTCTAGATAGTGCACAGACTTTAATTTATGTGGTAAATGTTTCAGACCCTGAAGGTGAAACAATGACATGTGGTAGTCCGTACAAGTTTGCTATGCTGAACAGTCCTGAAAGAAGTCACCTTGGTAAAAATATATTAAGTACCACTTGGTGAAACCAATTTTGGTAAAAACCATGGTGTTGGAAAGAGTAAAGATGAGGCTACCTCAATACGAAATTTCAGACACATAGGAGTAGTGCTTTCGGAGATACCGCGACAACAATATCAGGAATTTATGTAGAGGAAATTGGAAAACTAGGGCTTCTTGTTCCGGGAGCTTCCCTCCACTGTTTTCAGAAAAGGAGTACATTGGATAGCTCACCTTGAAGAGGCCAATATTTATATCCAATCATATTTGAAATATTCTAAGTTTTAAAAATTAGGGTTTCTTTGACAAACCCTAGATCAGCCAGATTCGAAACAAGGACGGACACCTCAAATCGGTAATCTAATATTTTTCTATTTACATTTGAGGTTCTCATTTCAAAATGACCTATCAGATGAGCTTAATGACAAGCTTGGTGAAGCTGAAAACTTCCAAGCATGAAAGTATAAGTTTTCACTGGTTCTTGAAGAAAATGAATTGGACACCTACATAAGTGGAGATGTTTCAGTTCTAGAGGGAGATAAGGCTAACGCCTTACATAAGAAGAACTTGGTCAAGGACAAGAGGAGTATTGCTGATTCAATCAAGGATCACCTTATACCTCAGGTGTTCTCCCTAAAGAAACCTAAAGAGATGTTTGATTCCTTGATCAAGATTTTTGAAGAGAAGAACATAAATAAGAAGATGACTTTGAGAAACCATTTGAAGAATGTAAAGATCCAGAATGGAGAGACCATATAGTCATACTTTACAAGGGTCTCTCAAATCAAAGAACAACTTGAAGCAGTGGATGAAGAAGTAGAGAATGTAGAAGTTGTGATAACCACCTTGAATGGCCTCACATGATCATGGGATTTATTCATTCAAGGAATGTGTGTGAGAAGGAAGTGATTACTTTCAGCAGACTCTGGGAAGAGTGCACACAAAAAGAATCTCAACTCATAATAAGAGAAAGAAAAGATGTGAGCAACTGAAGATTAAGCTCTTACGATCCAAAGAAGATCGCTTAAGCGATGAGGAATACGAAGGACTCAACTCTTGAAGAACCTCTTATCCATATTAGGATTTGGATAATAAATGATGTTATGAATGAAGAAGATGATGAAGCTAAAGGATCAAGGAGTCTACCCACGAAACGAATAAAGATAAGTATTCAATTGTAATTTCACGATATTATTTTGCTATGCATTTGTTTATATTCAGTTGATGTGTTATGCATGATAGAATGTTTGCATTAATGACAATATACTACTAATATGCATGTGATGGGTAAGTAGCTCATGTTACTATACAACTCTCCACTGCTACTTATATATAATAAACCTCTTTGCCGACATATTGGATTAGTGCATAATCTCAATGATGTCTTAGTAGAGATGGAAGGCATCTAGAAAGTTTCCGTGAGATATGGATGAATGTTGTATTGGCTAAAATTGTTGCATGATCATATATTTATGTATAATAATTTTCCATTATGAATATGCCTTATGAAATGTTTCTAACCATACAAATGCATTTCACTTGTAGGAAAGATCGCATACAATTTCCTACAAGAAAAGAATGATGAGACTTGTTCCAAAGAACAAGTGATGACAGTTCAAGAAATAATCAAAAAGGAATAGCATGATGAGACTTCAAGAGGTCTCAGACACAGTGCAGTTATGTGACACTATTGAGTGACATCATTGATGCAGAACCTTCCAGCTATGAAGAAGTAGCTAAGAAGAAAGGGAAGGAGAGTACCAGTTCAAGAAGAATGATGTCTAGGATGCAGTATCGAGACCTAAAGGGAAGTCCGTAGTATCTTCCATATGGATTTTCAAGATCCAACATGTAGTAGATGACAACATCGTAAGGTACAAGCCAAGATTCATAGCACTAGGCTTCTCACATAAAGAAGGCATAGAATATGAAGATACATTTGCATCCAGTGGGAGTTGATACACATGACAGACAAACTCATGTCTGCAAATTAAAGAAGGTCTTGTATCAGCTTAGAAGGCACCCATGGGATAACACCTACATGAGGAGCTTGAAGATCACTTAGAGTGATGAAGTTCTTAACCTTTGCTACAAGGTTGAAGATGAAATCCTATAGAGGATGACAAGCTCATAGATGGGTGCAAGAAGAACTTTTGAAAAGGTTCAAGATAGAGGATCTTGGTATCCATTGACCCTAGATGGATACATAGAATATTAGTAGCAAAGGAAGCTACTTGTCACTCCAGTACAAAATGTTTCAATACATAGAGTACAAAAGACAGAGGGAGTATGATGCTCCGCTTCATACGGAGTGACTGCAGAATATCTTGAGGTTCGACATGATACGACAGGATGGACATATTACTTATGGCTCTAGGATTTATAGAGAGTAAAGAGGATTCCAACCTCTACTTCAAGGTTGAAGGTGGAATACCAGTGATGCTCTTGTTATACGTTGATGACTTGTCCCTGACAGAAAAATTGGAAAGAAGGAGACTTGCTGCCGATTTTGAGATGAAGGACTTGGATATGATGCACTACATTCTAGGCATGGAGGTGTGACAGAATGCAGATGGAACCTCCCTAGGGCAAGAGAAGTATGCAGTAGATATCTTGAAGAGGTTCAGGATGATGGACTGCAAGGCCATGACCACACCTATGGCATCAAACTTGAAGCTATTGAGTGATGATTCATCAAAGTTGGTTGATGCTACGATGTATCATCAGATGATTGGGTCCTTGATGTACTTGATGAACATGAGACCAGATATTTGCTTTGTTGTGAACATATTGAGCCAATTCCTGACAGATATGAGACATGTTCACTTGATTGCTGCAAAGCATATTCTTAGGTACTTGAAAGGTACAGTTGATTATGGGCTCAAGTATGAGGCAAGTTAGAAGATTAACCTGGAGGGTTATGTTGACTCAAATTGGGCAGGCAGTGCCATTAATAGGAAGAGCACTTTGGGGTGCTACTTCAGTATGATATCAGGTGTGATCTCTTGGTTTAGCAGTAAGCAGTCCTGCGTGGCGCTGAGTACAATTGAGGAAAAATATGTTGCCACTTGCTCGGTTATTTTGGAGGTAGTATGTTTCTTTTGAAAACTACTATTTGATTTGATTGATCTAACTTGCATTTTTGTATGATTTAGAGAGGAGTAGTGAAGCTCCAGTATATGATCCAAATCGAGCTCTCTCTAAAGAGGGAGTTCTAGCATAGCCGGTGAGACAGGTTGTCTGAGCATAAATCCTGGCGAAGCTCGTAGGTTGCTCAGATGTAATCAGTCCTGTAGGTTGTCCTCTGATGTAATTGGTCCTAGCGAAGATCGCAGGTTATCCTTGGACGAAATCAACCCTGATGTGATTCTATGCTATAAATGGCTAGAGTGAAGTTTGAGTACTTCAGGGAGAAGCTTTGTGTTCTCCAGATCGAGGTTCCTTCCAAGGGGAAGTGATGAGTCAGTAAGCCCTTCTGACATGGTGGTAGGAATGGTTCCTCCCATGGTTGGATGTAAGTGCTGTGCCTTTTTGACATGGTGGCAGGATTAGTTCCTCCCATGGTCAGATGTAAGTGCTATGCCTTTTTGACATGGTGGCAGGATTGGTTCCTCCCACGGTCAGATGTAAGTGTTGTGCCTTTCTGACATGGTGGCAGGATTGGTTCCTCGCATGGTTAGATATAAGTGCTGTGCCTTTCTGACATGGTGGCAAGATTGATTCCTCCCATGGTTAGATATAAGTGCTGTGCCTTTCTGACATGGTGGTAGGATTGGTTCCTCCCATGGTCAGATGTAAGTGCTGAGCCTTTCCCCGGATGGTAGTAGGTGTGTGCTACCATGCCGACGGATGTAAGTGAAAATCCATTCCTTGGATGGTAGTAGGTGTGTCCTACCATGCCGACGGATGTAAGTGTAGAGCCCTTCCTCGGATGGTAGTAGGTGTGTCCTACCATTCTGGCTGATGTAAGTGCAGAGCCTTTCTCTGGATGGTAGTAGGTGTTTCCTACCATGCCAGTAGATGTAAGTGCTGGGGCCTTTCTCTGGATGATAGTAGGTGTGTCCTATCATTCCAGTAGATGTAACTGCTGGGGCCTTTCCATGGATGGTAGTAGGTGTTTCCTACCATGCCAGTGGATGTAAGTGTTGGAACCTTTTCACATATGGTAGTAGGTGTGTCCTACCATGCTGGTGAATGCATGTCCTGGAGCCTTTCATAGATGGTAGTAGGCATGTCCTACCATGCCGATGAATGTAAGTGATGAAGCCTTTCTCGGATGGTAGTAGGTGTGTCCTACTATGCCAATGATATAAGCGTTGTTGATGAAGACCTACATGGGGGCTAGGCCTACAACTAGCATGAAAAAGGGCTGGCTCTGTAGAACTTCCTTGGTGAAGTTTGTAGGTTATCCTTGGACGTAATCAATATCGAGACGGGTTATCCAAATGTAAATATGAGCCCTAGTGTGGTACACATGTTATTCAGATGTAATAAGTCTTGTGGTTTGTCTGAGTGTAAAAATGAGACCTGGCGTGGTACGCAAGTTACTAGGATGTAATATGCCCCGAAGCTTGTATGAACAGAAAAGATCCTAGACACAAGTTGTTCAGATGCAATAAGTCCTTAAGGTTTACCTAAAATGTAAAAGTCCTGATGCAACAGGTTGTTTGGCTGTAATCAGTCCTTACATATATATTTATATATGTCTGTGTTCCCATGTTGAGATGATAAGGTCACAAAGCACGTGAGGTGCACCTAGGTGGTTCTCCTTTATTGGTAGTGTTAGCATTGGAAATGAGCCAAAGGTTGTAGAAGGCCCGTTCACAGGTAACATCAGAACCACTTTCGAAGAGAGAACTGGCCTTTTGCTCTTCCGAGAGGGATCTCTCACCAAATATTAATAATGCCATATATGTACAAGTGAAACTATAAATTGCTTGTAAAATTGGTTGAAACAAGACATAGAACCATTGGGTGATGGAGTCAAGAAATGTAACAGAAATGAACATAACTTATGCAGACGATTTCAACACAGAGGCAAGATAGCCATTCAATCACAGTCAAATTATAATTGTCTGGTGGGAAAGAAGAACATGAACAGACCATCAACACAGAGCATTGGAAAATGAATTCTGTATTAAATTTAGAAGAAAGCTTTGGTGGATATCTGAAACAACAGACAGAGCATATCATGTATGGATTCCAAACTGTTATATGCTTATTTCAGACATGAAAGAAAACATAATGGAATAGATAAATTGGAAAAACATTCACATGAGAAAGGAAGCAACAGACTGTAATACAAACAACACATGAATCCCTGTGTAAAACGCCGACCTCGGCTCTGCAACTTTATTAAAATACTCTTGAAATCATACACTGCAAAATTACATTGGTTTCAACCCTTCCTCCTTATTTAGGAGGTATATTTATAATACTTTAGTGCCGAGATTACTCTCCGAAACAAACCTAAAAAACTGTTTCTAGTCACAATCATGCGTTAACAGTCTAGAGAGTGGAACTATTGCCAAGATTTACAAATATAAACAAACATCATGGAGCAAGTGGGTGCACTTCGGCCTGAGTGACAGCTTGATGTGTTCGGCTACTATTGTGGACCCTGAGTATGATGCTCTTCCATTTGTTTCCAAGTGAGTCACCATTTACTGGGTTTTGGACCTTTCAGCCAGGTGGATGAGTCAACATAACACCCTTGTCTTGTCCAAAATGTGTGCTTCCGCCGTGTTTCAAATGCAGCTTTCCGCATGGGCACACACTGGCAGGGTAGTTTGCATCTTTCCCCTACTCAACCTCATCTGCCACCTCCTTCCTCTCCGAGTAACACTGTTAGCTGTGGGGTCTGGAAGAAGGGCCGCATTGCTCCTGGCTGAGGCAAGCCTGTGAGGTGGCTTGTCATTCTTGTACTTCTCACCCCCAGTGAGGTGGGATCTCCCATAGGAAATAAGGTGTAGCGTATCTACACCAGCCCATCACCCTTTGTAAGTGGACTTCACAAACGTGGCTGTGCGGGCTTTAGACTCCTGATGCTCCCATCCGAAAAAATGCCTATACAGGGAGTAGCCTAGGACTATCTCCTTCTGTGGAGGCTTTGGGGGCAGCGATGGTATCAGGGGTTCCTGAAAAAACACTTGCGGGGAGTAAGTGTCTAGGCACCGCATCATCGGAGGTGCGGGTATCTGAAGGTGGGTGTATCTCTCAAAATTATTCACGTTTGGGCCTCAATGGCTGGTGTCATCCTTGGCATGCAATACCAAGGTGATGGGTGAGTGTGGAAATTTTCTCACCAACCATCAGCACACCCAGATGGATAAGATTTTTGAACCAGATCGCCATCGCCAAAATCTTTGAGCTTCTGTGGATTCGTGATGAAGCAGAAACTTGGGATCTGGAAATATGTTAGCTCATCCATAGCATTTCGAAGGAAGTATATATAAGGATTCAAGACTGACCTTTGCAATGACTAGTCAACATTCCTGCACATTCTATCATCGAGTGTTTTTTGGTATCAGCATGTGTGAGGGTGGGAGCAGAGTGATCCTTTACTTGCTGGGGATCTAGTCACGTTGTTTTATCGGCCGCAGCACCTTATCGTTTCCTGTGGGAAGTATTTTTGGATGCCACCTTGTATAGTTGATCCATGCTGCGAAGCTCATGAAGTGGACGCTCCCACGCTTCCTTGCTCTTGTGATGTAGGAAATGGAATGATCTCCCCCTTCGTGCTGGCCTTGCCTCGTGTGAGTAACGGGTTCACTGGTTACTTTCCTTACTTCTGCAGGAAAAATCACACAAAAGCTGCCTATCTTTATGCAATACGACTCTTCCACATGGATGATTTCACATGTATGCATGCTACGAATGGCGTCGGGGAATCATCCAATATACCGGGAGGAAGATTACATGTATGGACGTCCCTTCCCTTGTCACCTCCGCAATGGATGCGACACCTATAGCCTTGAGGCCTCCTCAGCCCTTCGATTTGGGGGAACCTTTCACATCCACTGTCCACGTTTCTTTACTTATGCTACCAATTTCTCCTTTCTTGGTACAATGGGAAGCCTTAGATCGTGGCGTGTTCCTACCCGTCGATTGAGATCGACCTCTCCATGCAATTGTCGATCCAAGTGGGTCCTACCACCTCTTTGTGAATCGGGACCATGACGTTGCCCGGGCTAGTTCGAATCACGAAAAGAACCTCGACCGTAGATCTATTCCCTTCTTCGTCGTGACCGTTGATATTCACAGCCGGTACCACTTTTCGCAATAAAAAATTGCTACTTCGTCCTTGCTAGTCCGAGATGCAAAATCGCTTAGGACCGTGGATCTCCTTGGATCCCAACCTTGGCCGTTAGATGCCTCCACACTTTAACCCATTTCATAATTTGGAAAAGTGGCCTTGGCCGGGCATGTTCGTCATGCAAAATGTTTTGACGCTGTTGATCTGCCATCCGATCAATCTCATCCTTCAATTATGACTCCCGTTTAATCCCTTCAGCGCATCTGACGTTCTCTTCTTTACCTTGCATCCCCGATCCATAGACTGTCTTGTCGCTTTCGATATTCACCACTCCAGACCGGGGCTGCCAATTTACGCTATCCTTTCCTCCATTTGCACCATGGCTTATTCCAGTGGCTGCATGCTATCTTGTATATGCCATCAGCCCCTCGTGCAAACGCTAGGCTATATTCCCAACACCTCAGTGGCAATGTAAAGAATGGTCTTGGTATATACCTACGCGATGGATTGCTTGTGGATATGATGAAGACTTGTTCATGTATTTGTAACTTTGGAATGTATTCACTTGTATATATTATATTGTACCTTGATGTTCCTATCGGGAGAATCATTTGTATTTCTTTGTACCCTGATGTTCCTATCGGGAGAGTCATTAATATAATAAAGGCATGTAAAGTTAATGAGGTTAACCCTCCGTTGTAAGTCAGGGAAATAGTCCCCACAATTGAGTTGAGGTTAACCCTCCTTGTTGATCAGGGGGGAAAAGTCCCCACAACTGAGGGGCACTAGGGTTATTATACTCTCCTAGAGATGTCAGCCCTGGTAAGTAATTTTTAAGTCGAAAACTATTATAAATAGAGAGTGAGAGTCTCTATTTGCAACATACACTCACTCAACTAAGGCGCATGACTGAGAGAGGAAGTCCTGGCACAAGTGAGAGAGATCAACTGTTGGAGATCATATTTATGTTTTTTCGGTTTTGCTTTTGCTACTAGTGCTCATTTTATCTATGAGGAAGTTGCGGGGTTTTCTCCTTTATAGTTTCCTCAAGGAAAATTCTTTGTGTCTCTTGTCTCTTGTGATTATTGATGTGCATGTTATTCTATCAGATAAGATCCTAAGATCATATTTCTTAAATGATAACATTCTAACAAGACCTAGATGAGGTCTAGGCCTACATCCAACATGAAAAATGGCTAGCTCTGTAGAAACTTGCAATGATAGATAGATGCAACAAATTTGATAAGATGAGGACAATGGCAACAAAGACGACGATGACTCAGTGATGATGAACAAATATGTTGATGAGTGTGGCGAGATAATACCTTCCTAGTTAAGAGGGAGTGTTGTTGTAATTGTAACTTTGGAAGATATTTTGTTGTATATTTCTATTGTATATTGTTGCACCCCCATCAAAGACATGTTTTCCTCCTTTCGAGATGTCATCATTGTGTATGGTCAGTGAGGTAAACCCTCTGTTGTAAGTTGGGGAAATAGTCCCAGGTTAAATACAGGAAAATGTATTTTTGTGTATTATTAGGTAGGCCAGCCCCAAAAGTAACCTAACCAACCTATTGGTTGATATAAATAGGGAGGCACCCTCCTCATTTGTCACACGCTTCACTTGATCTCTCATGTGTGCTTTAGGAGAGAGAGGAAGAGGAGGGACAAAGAGCTACTGCATACATATTTTTCTTGGGTTATTATATCTTGTCATCTTATCTTTGTGACAGAACTATTCTGAGGAAGTTTGTGGGGTTTTCTCCTTTATGGTTTCCCCGATGAAAATACCTGTGTCTTGTGTATCTTTGATGTATTTCTGTGCTTGTTATTCTTTCAGATAAAGATACTAAGTAAAATAACTTAGACAAACTAACAATCATGCATGGTAAAAGATGTGTTGTGTTGTGTCCATTCTTGAATGAATATTCATTTGTTGTTTTCTAAATGTAAGTGATATAAGATATCCACTCTAATTACTTTCTATGTTATGTGAAACCCAACAACCATGAGAGCATCTTTCGTTTCCAAGGAAAACCTTGTAGGGAAACCCAAGGGATGCTTCCCCATATTATTGGATGGTATCCCTAGTAAACCCATAAATGTAGACAAGTCCATCTCACCTAGGGGGATTTGAACTAGGTACCAACAGACACAAAACTATCCAAATCCCCAATAATGGAAACAACTAGTTTAGCTAACTTCTAGGGTAGAAAAAATGTTTGGAACTTCTCATCGCACCCTTAAACACTTAAGTGAGAGTGATATCCTTGGTAACTCGCAAACCTTAGAAATCCCACCAATGATAAACATGTCATAAGCGAGGTTTGAATCTTTCTAGGTAGGATACCACTTCTCTCTACCACCCAAGATGGACCCAATTGATGAAAACATATGTTTAGAACATCTAATTCCACACTCAAGTACTTAAATGGGAGTGATATCATTGCTACCTTGTGAACCCAAAGTGACTACAAGGGGAAAACATGCCACAAGTGGGTTTTGGACCTTATTGGGGAGGATAACAACTTCTCTTAAACTAGATACAATCAACATTATCCCATGAGAGTATATCTCTTCAGGGGCATATTCTAGGAAATGGGAGGCATGAGCATTTCAAGGAAAAATTAAAAGGCTCAACCCAAGCAAATATAAATATATAAAACAAGAAGAGGGTTTTATAATGGTTTCATTATTTTCATAGAGGGGGAATTTTAGTTGTGACACTCTTAGTATTTTAAGTGTCATATGGATACGTTACCATGCAATAGGGACCAAAAAAAACAATTTTAACGGGGATTTCCAAATGGGATTTATCTTGTAAATCCAAGTTTTATTATTATACTTGATTCTCCAATTCTTATTTAGTCTTGTTTCCAATAATATATTTTTCATGTCCCCAAATAAATAATTTTCAAATAAGGATACTTGCAAATAATGTTTCACCAGCCTACTACTTCCCTAGGTTGAGATGGAGACATAAATTTTGTAATAAGGGGATATGGGACCCAAAATTATTTTAGTTTATCATATTCACATTTAAATGGGTCACATAAATGATAAATGATAAGAAAATAAGGTGGCATGGATTCATGGAGACACTTGGAAGCTTGTGGAGCCTTTGGGTGACTAGATTTCCTGCACACTTGGCATGATATTCATCCAAATTCGAACACATGGGTAATGTAATGTTATTGGATGGTGATGTGGTATCAAATATAATATAATGAGACAAAGTATTCTAATTTTTAAAGGATATTAAATCCCATAAAAGAGGAAGAGACTAGAAGACAATGTGTGCCAATGGGAAGGAGATTCCATGTGCTCTATGACAACAAATGATGGAAGATTCTATGAAAAGTATAGAAAAATCAGACCTGATTGCTGACATATGAAAAATATGGCATGACAGGGATAAAAATAGCCACCAAGAGGTCGAATTTTGGATTCATAGGTAACCATTCGAATTGGGGAAATAATTGGAGCATGAAGAGGAAGCCAAGTGTCATATGAGTTACTAATCCACTAAGGTGAGTTGGAGGAATCCCATGGAGAGGAATTTGACCTTAGTAGGCCTCATGAAGTTAATAAAAGGATTTCATGAGGAAGGAGAGGATACTTTTGATCATTTTTTAATTTTTCCTTCGGCATTTTGGAGAGCTTTTTCTTGCCCATTGCACGGTGAGTGTTCACTCTCCCAGCTTGTGAACCAATTTCGAGGGAGTTGGATTCCTTTCCAAGTTGGTTGATGGAGAGGCCATTAAAACCTATAATTGGATATTAATGAAGGATTTTTAGTTTCAGGTTGAAGCTCCATACAATCAAATTCTCATCTATCTCCCTATTCTCTCATTCCTTCTTCTCCATTTCCCCACACTCACATTTGATGGCGCACTTGTTGGAGTGATTATTGCGCCTTGATGAGGATAGTTTATGCCCAAGATTTGATTTATGATGTATGTATATGTAATCTAATGTCCATATGATATGTAATTATAAATATCAAGAATACACATGTTAGAGACTTGCATTCCCATGTTCTTGAATAACTAGTTTTCATGGATTTCACTTCAATATTGATGTAACTTTATATCAGATTTGTATGAGGAAATTTATACGATTTTTATCATGAAGGGGAAGAAATATATGATTTATTCTCTGTTATATTATTTCCACATTCTCTTTAAGTTTAAATATCATAAATTCATGTATGAAAAGCTTGCATACTCATGCCCTTGTATCACTAGTCTTCATTGATTTTGGCTTCAATCTGGAAGTAGTTTTATACCAGATTTGTATGAGAGATATTGTATGAATTTGAGGATGTTAAAAAATAAAAATATGATGTATTAATCTGTAATTTAATTTCCATATCCTCTATGGATCTAAATCCAAGAAACTCATGTGTGAAAAACTTGCATTCCCATGCCATTGAATCACTAGTTTCCATGACTTTGGATTCAATCTTGGAGGAGTATTGTATCAGATTTGTGGGAGGGTTTTCCTTCGTGTTTTATGATGTTTGGGAATAATTTGGTATTCCATATATTAAAAAATGTTTCATATTAATCTCAAAACCATATATTATACCTTTCCTATGTCAAAGTCTAGCTAGCAATGCAATTTCCCTTAGGCAATTTCTATGAAAGTTACCCTACAAATGTTGCAGATCATAAGCCATTTGAAGAACTTAATAAAAATGATTAATGAAAAAAATTGATGTTTTATATTAATTCCCATACTCTTTTCTTAAATTTGGGATGGTATTCCTTGATTTGGAGAGCTAGTTTGGCCATCACCCTTGGGGGGATTTGTGCACAATTTCCTAGTAAAATTGCATTGTTTCACCTTAACCCAAAAAAAGTTTGCAGAGGTATAAAGTCTGATACAAAGTTTCCATATACCATATTGGTATGCTATAATACTCATCATACCATTACATTTCAAATTCAAGACCATTTGGTGAAAGTTGGAACCCTCTAGAGTCATGACTGGTTAAGCTCGATTTTTGCCCAAATTGTAATTTTCTCCAAAATTCCCCAAAAAGGAAATTATAGTGGTATCAGAGCATGGTATTGGAACCTATTTAAGTTATGGATGATTAGATGACCAAGAATCTTATAAAAGGGTTCGAATTGATGGCTAACCAACTTAGGGGTAAGATGGCAGCAGGGGGTAGTAGAAGTTTCCATCACGGAGAGACACATAAGACCAATCCTCTTGAAGACTTTGGTGATTGGTTGAATGGATATAGGAAAAATAATTCAAATGTAAATTCCTTAAGGAACAATCAGAAATCCACAAGTAGGGAGGAGACCAAGGATCCACCATGTTCTGTGGGCGGTGAAACATAAAAAACATTACATTATACGGATCGAAAGTCAATCCCAAGTGGATTTGAAAAAGATGAGGAAACATCACATGAGAATGAATAATATTCCCTTGAAAATATATAATATCATTCTGAGACACATTATATTGTGGACATGGACCAAAGGGCATCTACTGATGGATTCTTGAACTATGAAAGAGTACCTACTGATGGGTTCTCACAAATCTATGTTGGTGACATATAGATCATATGGGAAAATGTTCCTATGATACAAAGTTATCATATGCATGAAGATGGATAAATTGTGATAGATAATTGAGAAATAAGATCAACTTCCCCATCACCACTTGAGCTTCAATAAGTTTATCAAATCAAGCAGAAAGAGGAAGAGGAGGTTCGGTCTGATGAAACATACTTCATTGAAGGGTATTTGAATATGAGTTAAAGGGATATCCATGATGCCCTTAGAATACTCCATGAAACTCAAGCATTGATATCAAATTCTTGTTGGAAATTTTATTCATTGGAGGATCCATCCTTGAAGAAATGGAGAAGATTCAAAGAGCAACGTGTTATCTCCCAAAATAAAATAAATTTATTTTTGATAGTATGAAGAATTTAAATGATGCAATGAAGGATATGAAGATCACTAACAGTTTTAAAGACCTCTATTTTTGATGCAAATTTCACAAAGTTGTGGCTTCGGTGGCTTAGGTGAGGAGAGGAAAATATCATTAGCCACCGAAATATGGAAGATAATAGCAGGTGGAAGACCCGTTCGATAGATAGGCGTATTGCTGAAACATTTTTACACCATCGAAACATTTTTCAAACAACAATCGGAAGTTGTGAAGACTATAGATCGGCGATCTAGTTCCCAAAGGCGCCGCAACTATGGAGGAAATACAGACTGAGAGTTTCGATGGAGAGAGGTTTTTGGTTTCGATCGCCGACGAAATCAGTTCGGGACTTGAAAAATTTAACAGACCGGAGAGTTAGTTCCCAAAGGCGTCACAACTATGGAGGAAATACAGACTGCGGGCTCCGTGAGCAGAAGAAAAATTCGGTGTTGGAGGTGCTAAAGACTAACCAGCGGGAAAATAGTTCATTGCGGAGCCGCAACTGCGGAAGGAAGAAAGACTACGACGTCCGAGAGCAGATGAAACTTCGGCGTCAGAACTTGAAATCACTAGCCATCAGCAAGGATCATTCTGACAGCGCAACAATAGATGAACTCTTCGGCGATCGAAGGAACTAAAGACAACCAATCGACAATAGATGATAGTCCCCTAAGGAGCCGAAACTGCAGAAGACAAATAGACAAGGCCTTCGTGACTAGATGAAGACATCGGCGATTGAAATAACTACAGAGTACGCGGCGGAAATTGCAAACACTAATCGTCGGCACAATAGTCCACTTGTGAGCCGCAACGATGGGAGGAAAACTGACTAAGGCTTCCGATCAATCAATAGATAAACTCTTCGATGGTCGAAAGGACTAAGAACAATGTAGTGGAAAAATAGTCCACTAAGGAGCTACAACGACGGAGAAAACAATGATTAAAAGTTTCAATGCATTATTTACTACATCTCCCGATCGTTGATGAGTTAGTTATGGAGAACCTTTTCGGCAGATCAACGTATCGCTAAAACTTTTATTGCCTATGGAACAGTTTTAAACAGGGATCGAAGGTATAGTCCTCTATTGTGCCGATGTTGCGGAGTCTTAGTGCACTTCGGCGCTGCAACTGCGGATAAGAGAATGATTAAAGGCTCTGATGGAAACTCCTACTCACCTCCGACAACGACGAAATTAATTCAGGATTTGAAAACACTAAGGTATCGGGGAGATAGTCAGCTAAGGGGACGAAACAACGGAAGAAAGATGGACAAGGCTTTCGATCAATTGAAAGAAAATCATTCCGATAGTGCAACAATGAGAAATCATCGGCGATCAGGAAAGCTGAGAACTACAGATTGACGAATTTAAGACTAAACTCCTCCGCAGTGTCGGCAACATAGAAGACTAAAGATCCGATTCACACATCATCAATCAACTTTCGGCAACGTTAAATTTAGTTCGTTTTACCTCTAAAACTGCAGCAATGTTAAGATAAAGGTTCTGATGCATTATTTACTACAGCTCCCGATCGCCGATGTGTTAGTTATAAAGAACGCCGATGCACTGAGATTAGGAGCGCAGATTGGATATAAGAAGAAATCATCGCAACATTGGTGATCTAAGGAGCACCAACACTGCGGTGACAAAGAGACTTGGAGCACCAATGGAACAAAGGAAAAAGCCTCTGATCAGCAACCACGGGGGTAAATTATGGAAAAATAGAGATTTGGAGCGCCGAATCTGCGGTAACAAGATAAAGGAAAATCCAACGGATTAAATGAGGAAAATCACTTTAGTAAACGCAGAGACACTGGTTGTTGGCGGTAATTTCACAGCAAACCAGTAGTGGTGGTTATCTGCTACCACTTCAGTCATTAAAAGATCGCACAGTGAACTAGATCTTTGCATTAGATAAACAAACAGTTAGCAAGGGTTTGAAGCCCTAATATGGAAAAACTATTACTTTCAATTAATTTTGATGTAAACAGATTGAATTTTTAGGATCTGTAATTTTTGTAAGAGGCTATAAAACCCATGATTTTTTGATTAATAAAGGTTCAATTCTGGGGATTTGTAAGTCCATCCTATTAGCAAGCATCTCATTTGGTTTATTCATAATATGAGCTCTTTTGTTGTGATTTGTTCAACCATCTTCTTTATCATTACTGTACTTAAGCCTGAATGTGCATTTAGGTGATTTCAAGTTGATTAAAAGCCAATAGCTGTCATCCTATTGGTAAGTTTATGCGATTTGATTGATAAGTACCATCCTTGTCAGGTGTTAGCCATTTGTATGCATGTGTTATGCATGTAAGTCTGCTAGCTTGGTGAGTTCTCCATTCCTGCACCTTTTTGTCAAACTACTGAACAAGTTCTAACTAAAAGCCTTGTGATTAGTGAGCCTCATGCATGTCTTGAGAGTGGGAGGTTATATAGGTTATCCGGCTTGATCCATACTAGAAAACCCAAAAACATTTTAAGTTACCAGGAATCCTCGATCTACAACCTAGAGGAGTTTCCTGGAGTGATAACAAAGTGGCACCATTGCCGGGGAGAGGAGATTGAAGTTCAACTTCCCTAGGAGACGACATAGATCCATGCTTTGATGATAGACAAGGCTTGGACATTATTATGGTTGTAATAATCTATCTAGTGACTCCATTGAGATAAGGTGGCTTCAAGAAGACCAAGTACCAGAGCAAACCCAAAGGGGCCACCAGCAACACTCGTTTCAGATGCAGAAGAAATCTTGAGGAAAGCTAGGGATTTACTAAGACAGACCAGCAGTGCTGCATAGAATGCTACATCAGGTATTTCAAGAAATATTTCTGCTATTATTTCTTCTGTTGAAACTCTAAATTCCCAGGAATTTTTAGATACATCGGTAAAGCCTAGGGCTTGGGCATCTTCAAGCACTACTACTTGTGAAGATACAATCCCTGGTAACTCCACTGGGATAAGTATACCATAGCCTTCTCAGCAAATATCCTCATTAGTGCTACCTTCCACATCCCTCTCCATACCCATTTTCAATATGGTGACCCCTCAGCTGTCCAAGATGGAAAGGATCCTAGTAGCTAGGTATGCACCCCTAGTTTTTCCAAATCCTCTCGTAGCCATGCCTACCGGGGATTGCCTCAAGTATATGGTTAAGTTTATAGGGGAAGGGGATTTCATTGCTGAAGAACATCTAGAGGCTTTTTATAGCTATGCTAAAAATATAAATATAGAACAAGAAGACGTATGGACCAGAGTTTTTGTGCAAAGCCTAGATGGCCTGGATAGAAAGTGGTTTAAGGAACTTCCTGCTGGGTCAGTGGCAGGCATAGAGTCCATAGATGATGTTTTCCTAAAGCATTGGGGAGAGAGGAGAGACCACCTCTACTACATCACAGAGTTCAACAACCTGAAAAGAGAAAATGGGGAGTCTGTCTCAACCTTTACCAAGAGATTCCACAACATGTACAGCAAGATCCCCACTGAGATTAAGCCCACTGGTACCTCAACTATGATAACTTATGCAAATGATTTTGACTCTGACTTCTACCTACTTCTCAGAGAAAGGAGCTCTACCTCCTCATCACTTATGCAAGATGCTGCCCTAGAGGTAGAGTCAAACATTATGGCCTCTCAGAAGGTAAAAGGGAAGGTAGACAAGAGAAGGAAGCCAACAGACTATGGTGGGGCTTCAGCATTAGAGAACTATGGAAATTGAACCCAGGTGTTAGCACAATTACACTCACAAAAATTGCCAATTACACATGCAAATTACTCACAAAGAAGACTGAATATGGAGCACAACACTAATCTGTATTGAATAAGTGTACAACAGCCAACACTGTGAAGTCATAGGCTGCCAAAATAAATAATTACATGAGAGATTCGAATGCATAAGGATGCCATTCGAATTTGGTAAAAAGCAGGCTTACTAAATCTAAGCAAATCCCCCATAGGTTCATAAAGCACTTTCCAAAACTGTCTAGGAGCTCACGAATTGGCAAAATCAATTAGGTAAGCTAATAGATGGTGGAGGGAAAACTCATACATGCTTTTCATAGGAGAAAAGAGTGGAGGATGATGAGGACAAAAAACAAGTTAACTTCACCTAGTCAAACTTTCCCAACTGCCTCAAAACTCAGAAAAACCAGGCAATA
>LPNX010750153.1:43905-130117 GCA_001517045.1 Pseudotsuga menziesii | reverse complement strand
ACTTGTTCTGAAGATGAATAGAAGAGTAGGTGAATGGTGCCATCATGCACAAGCTGTCTGATGTAGTGCATATGGATCTCAATGTGTTTGGTTCTCTGCTTATGAACTAGATCATTGCAGATTCGAATGGTACTCTGATTATCACAATAGATAGTAGTTGAGTATTCTGATTCGAATCCTCACTCTCCAAGTAACCCCTGCAACCATAAACATTGAGTTGCTGCATTTACAACTCCTCTGTACTCTGCTTCTGTAGATGAGAGTGCAATGGCACTCTATTTCTTGCTTGACCAGCTGATTGGCCCTTCTGTAAGCATGAATACATATCCTGATGTTGAATTTCGATCTGTGCTATCACCTGCCCAATCATTGTTAGTAAACCCAATCAAATCAAGATCAGATTTAGCTTTGTAGAAGATCCCATGAGTCCTTGTTCCCTGAACAAAGTTAAAGATCCTTTTGGCTGCTCTCCAATGGATCTCATGAGGCTGATCCATGTATATTGAAGCCACACTTACTACATAAGAAATATCAGGTCTAGTATGTGTAATATACAACAAACATCCAATCAATTTCCTATACAGTGTATTGTTTACCATAGGTGAAGAATCAGCTTCTTCAAGCTTAACTCCTAAAAGGAAAGGAGTCTTGCTTGGCTTGCAATCCTTCATATTGAATTTGTTCAGAAAATACAAGGCACACTTGGACTGATGTACTTTGATTCCTTCTTTGGCTTGAGCAATCTCGAGCCCCAAGAATTGGCTCAATAAGCCCAAATCTGTCATTGAGAAGGCATGGTTCATTGCATCCTTCAAGGAGGCAATTTCATCCTTTGAGCTTCCTGTAATGAGAAGGTAATCAACATACAAAACAATGATCATTAATGAACCATGAATCAGCTTCAAATAGACATTTGGATCTGACTTGCATCGAACAAAATTCAGTGATAGCAGAAAGCTATCAATCTTGGCATACCAAGCCTTGGGGGCTTGCTTAAGCCCATACAATGACTTCTTTAGTCTGCACACAAGAGATGGGTTAGTAGCAAATAATTGAGGCTACTGCATGTAAATATCTTCAGTGAGATCTCCATTCAGGAAAGCACACTTCACATCCATGTGGTGTACCTCCCACTGCTTTGAAGCTGCAATGGCTAAGGCTAGCCTGATGGAGTCCATCTTTGCCACTGGTGCAAAGCCTCTCATTGTAGTCTATGCCATGTACCTGTAAGTAGCTCTTGGCTACCAATATGGACTTGTACTTCAGAGGTGAACCATCAGCAGCAAATTTGGTTTTGTATGCCCACTTACACTGAACTAGCTTCCTCCCTGGGGGAAGATCAACCAGCTCCCAAGTGTTGCTCTTCTGGAGTGACCTGAAATCTTCTTCCATGGATGTTTTCCATCTTGGATCATTTGTTGCATATTAATATGTCTGTGGGTATGATTCAACCATCAGATATCATTTCTCTGCAAACATAGGATCTTTCATGCACAAAGCACTCTCAAACTGAGATCTAGTCCTCCTAGGATCATTAGGATTTCCAGCTAGTTCTCCAGCTGCATGAATGGTATTGGCTGCCCATTTTGGTCTTGTAGGACTGTTAGGATTTGCAATCAAATCATCATTATCAGAAATTTCAGAATCAGCATGTTCAACTATCTCTTCACTTACATTCAGAGGTTCTGGTGGTGAAGAGGATTCTCCAACTTCCACTGTTGCTAGGGGCTCTTCTTGAAACTAAACACACCTTTCAATGAAGGATTTGTTTGTGCTCAAATTGATCAGCTTGTAGCCTTTTGAATCTTTAGAGTACCCAACAAATAGAAACTCTTGGCTTTGGGGCTGCAAAGCCTTCCTCTTTTCTGTTGGAATTCTAGCCCAAGCCCTTGAGCCAAAAATCTTGAAATGGGTCACATCTGGCTTGTGCCCACTCCATGCTTCGAAAGGAGTCATACTATCAAGATGTTTATGAGGAACCCTATTCTGGATATAGGATGCACCGTTTATAGCTTCGGCCCAAAACTTTGGTGGCAAATTCTTAGCCTCCATCATGCAGGTTGCCATCTCTTTCAGTGATCTGTTCTTCCTCTCAGCAACACCATTCTGCTGTGGTGTGTAAGGGATAGAATGCTGCATCTAAATACCTGCATCTACACAATATTGAATGAACTCATACTTGACATACTCACCACCATTGTCATATCTGAGGACCTTGAGTTTCCTCCCAGACTGGTTTTCAACCAAAGCCTTAAATACTTTGAAGAGGCCAAAAACTTCAGACTTATGTTTCAGGAAGTAAACCCAGCAATACTTGGAAAAGTAATATATGAATGTCAATGCATATTTGGCCTAAATCATTGACATATGAGGAAATGGGCCAACAACATCACTATGGATCAACTCAAGAGGTGCAGAGGTTCTCTCATGACTAGCTTTCTCAAATTTATGCTCTGGGTGTTTTCCTAGGATGCAACCTTGACAGACTCCTTTGGAAAACTTAATCTTTGGTAACCCTATGACCATTTCTTTTTCACTAAGATCAGAAAGATACTTTTAATTTAGGTGGCCAAATCTTTCATGCCAAATCTTGCTTGCCTCATTAGCATGAATCAGAAGAGCATAGGGGTTTGAGTAGGGTAGGAAGTGTGAGAACATGTATACCTTCGGAGTGTGATTTGCAACTCCTTTTGCAATGAATTTACCACTTGAGATCTCTGTGATCTCAACTTCGTCAGGGGAGAATATGACCTTCTTTGGAGACCCTGTGTGGGTCATCTGATACACTGATAAGAGGTTAGAGGCAAGACCTGGAACATACAACACATTGCTGAACTTACCATGGTCAAGATCAATCCTCCCTTTGCCCAAACTTTCAGTGAGAGAGTGATATCCCAGTACTATTGGTGGACCTTTCGACATGTCAAGTGGGATGAATGCCTCCTTAGTCGAAACCATATGTCTTGAAGCTCCAGAATTAATGATGAAACTAGGTGAGCTTGATGTACCAGCAACCAATGCATGGACTCTCTCTCTGTCTTCTGAATTTGATCCTCCTTCCCTTTTCTTTGAGCTGTCTGGAAGGGAGATGCCATTCTTCTCAAAGAGTTGGGTCAGCATGTCTATTTGCTTCTTCATGCATGAGCTTTCAGAATGATTTCCCTTACTACAGTATGTGCACTTGCTCATTTCTCCTTTGTTCTTCTTCTTATGGGGGTTCTTCTTGGAACCTTGAGGCTCCTCTCGAGACTTGTTCTTATCTCTCTTTTGCTCAGGTGGATTTTTAGCTTTCTTCTTGCTTTTTGAATCCACCCTCGAATCTCCTGCAACCAGAGCTTGGTATTTGGAAGGTTTGATGGTGCCCATCATCACCAATTTATCTTGTTCTTGTGTGAGAGATTCCATGAAATCTGCAAGGCTAGGCATTTTCCAGGCTCGAGATGTCAACTTTGTGGCATAGAAGGTCGAAACAAAAACTGAATAGTTAGGGCCAAGCTTCAAGAGTATGGACAAGACCAGCTGATCATCCTTCTTTTTGATCCCACATTGTTTTAGCTGCAAAACAAGTGATTTGAACTTGGAAAAATAGAGTTGCAGGGATTCAAAGCTATTGGGACTTAGGGAGATCAATTAATTTTCAATTTGATGTCCCCTCATCTCATCTGTCTTAGCAAAAAGATCAAAAATATTCTCCCATACTTCCTTTGGTGATGTCAATCCATCAAAATGGAAAAGGAGGTCTCTGGATATGCTCAGACACAGGAGACCATAGGCCTCATCCCTCCTGTTGTGCCATTTAATATTCTCTACAGCTGCATTGGGATTTGCTTCTGTTGCCATAGTCACTCTGTAGAGGCCTTTCTCTCTCAACAATATCTCCATCTCTACTTTCCATTCAAAGAAGTTAAATGGAGTCAAGATGATCTTCTGAGATTGATCCATAGCTCAGAAATTGTCCCTTCAGTCAGCAGAATGCTCCCAGTCAATGATGTCGAACCTGCAATAACAAATTGGAAGGAGAGAAATTGATCTACAAAGGCTCTAACACCATGTGGAAATTGAACCCAGGTGTTAGAACAATTACACTCACAACAATTGCCAATTACACATGCAAATTACTCATAAAGAAGACTGAATATGGAGCAGAACACTAATCTGTATTGAATAAGTGTACAATAGCCAACAATGTGAAGTCATAGGATGCCACAATAAATAATTACATGAGATATTTGAATGCATAAGGATGCCATTCGAATTTGGTCAAAAGCAGGCTTACTAAATCTAAGCAAATCCCCCACAGGTGCATAAAGCACTTTCCAAAACTGTCTAGGAGCTCACGAATTGGAAAAATCAATTAGGAAAGCTAATAGATGGTGGAAGGACAACTCATACATTCTTTTCATAGGAGAAAAGAGTGGAGGATGATGAGGACAAAAAACAAGTTAACTTCACCTAGTCAAACTTTCCCAATTGCCTTAAAACTCAGAAAAAGCAGACATGCGCTAGGGAGGGCAGGAATAAAGCAGATTTGATTCCAAGAGGTTTCCCAAGTGCTCCATGACTCAAATTTAGCAAGTTTGACCACTATGGATGTGTGGAGGACAACTTGCATAAGGTGGAATATGGAAACTAGGCAAATAAGACAAAAATTGGATTAATTAAGGTCTAAGGTAGCTAACTATGGGTTGATTATTCTAACAAGAACAAGATTGAAAAAATGACCAAACTTTTAGACAACCTGACTACTGAAATGTCTAAGTTTGAAGGACCAAGGACAATTGCCAGTAAGTGGTAAGGGGCCAAGTGACTTTGCTCCTCGAAACCCAAATTTTGTTCCTTATAGAAGAGGAAACCCCCCTGTTCAGATTCTCAGAAGGGAGAGAAATCAAGGGGAATACCAGAGGATAAGAGCTCCATTTCAAAATGCTGTATTAGAAGAAGAGCCAGAATTCATTGAAGATGAAGGAGAAGCTGAAGACAATATCCACTGCATGGAGGATGAGGTGGATTATTCTTTTCTGACCCAGGTAGAATATGAAGAAGCCCTGATTGATGAGAATATCACTGAAGAGGTTGTCTATCAGGATGATAGTCAGGAAGGTTCCCAACTGAGGTCTAGGTTGGTTTCTCCCCTCAAGAAGAATGCTGCACCTGTCAAGAAGCTTTCTGCACTTGCTAGAAAGGCTGCTGTTTTACCAAAGAAAGTGGTTGTTTCATCCAAAACATTGCTTAAACCAGCACCTTCAGCCCCACCTGGTCAAGTCCAACTCAAACCTACAACTCATGAGGTAAGGTTTCCAGATAAGCTGCTTTATGCTTTCGACCTTGAGTCTGAAATTAAAAAAATGAAAATTCCTTTCCCTTTAATTGAGTTGATGAAGAATGATGCATTTAAAACCTCCATTCGAAATTCCCTTCATCCCAAGGTGCACATAGACAGTGACTTTGTAAATCTGCAAAATGACAAGCCTGTTGTAACCCTGGGCCCCGTGATCAAAGACCTAAAGGACTCCTGCCCACCATTCTATATCTCTTTGAACATCCATGATAAAATCCTCCATAACTGTCTGCTGGATTCAGGAGCCTCTCATAACCTAATGCCTAAGGATGTGATGGATGAAATCGGCCTCATCATTACCAAGCCCTACCATGATTTATTCTCCTTTGACTCCAGGAAGGTCAATTGCTTGGGTCTCATCAAATACCCCCCTGTAAACCTAACACATCTACCTTCAAAAAGCATAATGATGGACATCGTGGTGGCTGATATTCCTTCAAAATTTGGCATCTCGCTGTCCCAGTCATGGAGAAAAAGATTGGGAGGCACCCTTCAGATGGATCTCACATACACCACCATTCCCATGTTCAGAGGAGAAACTAAGAGACTGTATAGGGAAAATCAGCTAGCGTACATTATAAGCAAGGAGAGCCGCTCAGTAAATCACCCCATCTACGCCGTGGACACTGATTTTGGATCTTCCATCTTGCAAATTGATGATAATAAATAGACATCAGTTCAGCTCACTGAGCCCACCTGTTCCCAGCCTAAAGAAGTCACAACAGGGATCTGGACCATGTATTTCGATGGGGTAAGTGCTCAAAACTCAACAGGCGCAGGTATAGTCTTGATATCCCCAGCTAACGAGAACATTCACTTATCTTATAAGCTCGATTTCAAAACCATGAACAACGTAGTAGAATATGAAGCCTTGCTTCTAGGAGTTAAAGCGGCCAAGGAGATGGGGATCATGTGCGTGAAGATTTTTGGGGACACAGAACTCATTATACAGTAGGTAAACAACACTTTTCAGGTGAAAACTACCAGATTGAAGGCCTACAGGGACGAGGTATGGAAACTTAGAGACTCATTTATGTTTTTTGAACTGTCATATATTCCTAGGGATTTGAATCACCTGGTTGATTCCCTGGCTATCTCTGCAAGTCTTTTTGTTCCTCCTTTGCCCCCTAAGCTCAGCTATGATGTTCAGGTCAAGTACAGACCCTCTCTGCCAGACAATGTAAAATTTTGGAGGGTGTTTGAAAATTATGGGGAACTTAGTAAAATCCTTCGGTTAGTGGATGAATTCTCTGATACACATAGACCAGGAAAACCTTAACCTGGAGGAATCCAAGCAGCTCAAGCTAAAAGATAAAGTGACTGAGCAGAATATAGTCCAATTTCCCAGCAACTACATACCCCAAGGTCTAGTACCATTGGAAGAACTGTTTGACCACAATGACATCCCTTTCAAGCCTACCAACAAGGAGCTAGATCCTGCTATCCAAGAGCACAACATAGGCAGCCAGAGCCATCCAAAACTGATAAATCTATCCACTGGGCTGACTACTGAACATAAGTCTGAATATTGTAGCTTGATAGAAGAGTTTGCTGATGTCTTTGCATGGGAATATAGTGACCTAAAAACATATGACACCAACATCATCTAGCACATGATTCCTTTGGAGAAGTACACCATTCCTTTCAAACAGAAACTGAGACCCATCATCCCTCTTCTACTACCACTGATTGAGAAAGAGTTCCACAAACTCCTCAAAGCCAAGATCATAATCCCCATCAGGTATTCCAAGTGGATTGCAAATCTAGTAGTGGTGAGAAATAAAAATGGAGAAATCAGGTTGTGTGTGGATTTTAGAAACTTGAACAAGTGTTCCAAAAAATACAACTACCCACTGCCCAATATGGAACATCTACTGCAGAAAGTCTCGGGGGCCAGGGTCATGTCCTTCCTTGATGGCTTCTCTGCATACAACCAAGTTGTTATGCATCCAGATGACCAAGAGAAGTCTACATTTACCACTCCCCGGGGCACCTTCATGTATGCTAAAATGCCATTTGGGCTAATGAATGTTGGGGCTACTTTTCAGCGAGTTATGGATCTAGCTTTTGTAGGGATAAAAGATAAATTTGTGCTGATATATTTGGATGACTTAACAGTTTACTCTCACATCCATCATGATCACTTGCAGCATTTAAGGAAGGTATTTCTGAAGTGCAGAAGGTATGGAATATCACTGAACCCCAAGAAGTCCCAATTTGCACTCAATGAAGGAAAGCTCCTAGGACACATAGTCTTAGCTGAAGGTGTAAAGATCGACCCGGTAAGAGTAGAAGCAATTCAGCAGCTATCAAAACCAAGGTCAAAAAGAGACATTTAGTCCTTTTTAGGAAAGATAAACTTTGTCAAGAGATTCGTTCCAAATTTCTCCGAGCTGGTAAAGCAAATAATAGCCATGCTAAAAAAGGATGCAGAAATAAAGTGGACTGACCAGGCAAGAAATTATTTTGAAGACATTAAGAAAGCCATCATGGAGGCCCCAACCTTGATTAGTCTTGACTACACCAAGGGTTTTTACATTTTCTCTTTTGCATCTTATGACATAGTGGCAGTTGTACTATTACAAAAGAATGATGAAGGTCTCGAACATCCACTTGCTTTCTTCAGCAGAACCCTGAGAGATGCTGAGCTGAAGTATGAACCAATTGAGAAGCAGGCTTATGCTTTCATAAAATCTTTGAAGATTTTCAGAATCTACATTCTCCATGCAAAGGTCATTGCATATGTCCCTTAATCTGCTGTGAAGGATGTTTTGACTCAGCCTGACATTGATGGGAAGAGAGCTAAGTGGATTGCCAAAATCATTGAGTTTGATATAGAGGTTAAACCCACCAAGTTGGTAAAAGGATTAGGTTTGGCCAAACTTACGTCCAAAGAAAACTGTGAACTGCTGGGAATGAATTTCACATATGTCAGATCAGCAAAGGTGCAGACTATGGTAGCAGCTGAAACATAAGTAAATCAAGATCAGAATAATAGTCCAACAGTAGCTGAGAACATATCTTCATGTGAGTGGTATTCAGGTATCATTCAATTTTTGCTTAAATTAGAAGTTTCTCCTGATCTCACTTCTAACCAAGCACGAGCTCTTAAGTTGAAATCTGTTAAGTTTTGCATAATTGAAAAACTGCTCTACTGGAGGGATCAGTCTGGAATTTTGTTAAGATGTCTAGATAAAGAGGAAGCAGAGCAGGTCATGCAGCAATTTCATTCCAGTACATGTGGAGGCCACCAATACTAGAAAACCACAACCCACAAGATCTTAAAAGTAGGATACTATTGGCCAGTCCTTTTTCCTGATGTATGCACTTTTTTAAGGGCCTGCGACCAATGTCAAAGATTTGTAGGGAAGCAGCAGCTCAAATCTTTGCCCCTTAGGCCTGTCAGTGAATGGGCCTTTCTAGCAATGGGGTCTATATTTCATAGGTGAAATAAATCGATCTTCCAGTGGATAGCATAAATGGATCTTAGTAGCTACTGACTACTTTACCAAATGGATAGAAGCAATACTCACCATAAATGCTAATCATCAAGTCATCATGAGATTCTTATATGAGAACATATTTAGTAGGTTTGGTTGCTCAGTAAGGTTAGTAACTGATAATGCACAAGCCTTTAAAGCTGGGACATTGGTTAAATTGTGTGAATCAATGGGTATTCAACTGGTTCACTCCACATCCTATTACCCACAAGGCAATGACCTGGCTGATTCATCCAACAAAAGCTTAGTCCGGATCATTAGGAAATTGCTAGAGACAAATAAGAAAAGCTGGGTTTCAAAGCTTAAGTTTGCTTTATGGGCTGATAGGGTGATAGAAAAAAATCCATAGGGACTTCTCCATTTAAGTTAGTTTATGGCACTGAGGCCATCTTTCCTATATAGCTCACCCTTCCAGTGGCAAAGTTATTTCAGGAAGAGGAAGATGAACCAAATGATATGATGAGAAGGATGATGGATTTGGTGGAGTTACAACAGATCAGGGAGCAAGTTGTAGAAAAATCAGAGGCTCATCAACAGAGGATAAAGGGCATGTTTGACAAAAGAGCAAAGGTAGACAACTTCCAGGTCGGAGATTGGGTCCTCAAGTGGGATGCTGTCAGACAGGACAAGTGGAAACATGGAAAATTTGACTCTTTATGGATTGGCCCTTTTGTTATAGACCAGGTATATGAAAATAACACCTTCAAATTGCAGAATCTGGAAGGTGAAGAGGTATTCGATGGCCCAGTAAATGGGCGGTTCCTAAAACTCTATTTTATTTGAGGCTCTGAGGCTTTATGATTGTAAATTAGTAGATAGTAGATTGTTTTTCTTTCAGAATAAGACTCCATGCCTAATGGAACAATAAAGAATAGTGTTAAGTTACTTAGTTGGTTTTAGGGAAAGGCATTTTGGTCTGGGGTTTTTGGGACCTCACAGGGAGGTTCCCATCCCCGAGTAGGAGCCAGATGTTATCTCCCAAAATAAAATAAATTTATTTTTGATAGTATGAAGAATTTAAATGATGCAATGAATGATATGAAGATCACTAACAGTTTTGAAGACCTCTATTTTTTATGCAAATTTCACAAAGTTGTGGCTTCGGTGGCTTGGGTGAGGATCAGAACATCTCACTAGCCACCGAAAGATGAAAGATAATAGCAAGTGAAAGACCCCTTCAGCAAATAGGCGTATTGCTGAAACTTTTTAACACCATTGGAACGTTTTTCAAATAGCAAGCAGAAGTTATGAAGACTACAAATCAGCGACCTAGTTCCCAAAGGTGCCACAACTTTGAAGGAAATACAGACTGAGAGTTTCGATGGAGAGAGGTTTTTGATTCTGATCATCGACGAAATCAGTTCGGGACTTGAAAACTTTAACATATCATAGATTTAGTTCCCAAAGGTGCTGCAACTACGGAGGAAATACAGACTGTGGGCTCCATGAGCAGAAGAAAACTTCGACGTCGGAGGTGCTAAAGACTAACTGACGGAAAAATAGTTCACTGCGGAGCCGCAACTGCAGAAGGAAGAAAGATTACGGTGTCTGCGAGCAGATGAAAATTTGGCATCATAACTCGGAATCACTAGCCGCCGGCAAGGATCATTCTGACAGCGCGAAAATAGATGAACTCTTCAGGGATCGAAGGAACTGAAGACAATAGATCGGCCAGATAAAGCTAAAGGTTTCCGCAGTGTCGGCTTCGAAACTTGAGAGAACTAGCGATCGGCATGATAGTCCCGTAAGGAGCCGAAACTGTGGAAGACAAATAGACAAGGCCTCCATGACTAGATGAAGACATCGGTGATCAGAATAACTACAGACTACGTGGCGGAAATTGCAAACACTAATTTTCGGCACAATAGTCCACTAGTGAGTCGCAACGACGGGAGGAAAACTGACTAAGGCTTCCGATCAATCAATAGATAAACTCTTCCGTGGTCGAAAGGACTAAGAACAACACAGCGGAAAAATAGTCCACTAAGGAGCCACAACGGTGGAGAAAACAATGATTAAAAGTTCTGATGCATTATTTACTACAGCTCCCGATTGCCGACGAGTTAGTTATGGAGAACCTTTTCGGCAGATCAACGTATCACTAAATCTTTTACTGCCTACGGAACATTTTTAAACAGGGATCGGAGGTATAGTCCTCTATTGCGCCGACGTTGCGGAGTCTTAGTGCACTGCGGTGCCGCAACTGCGGATAAGAGAATGATTAAAGGCTCTGATGGAAACTCCTACTCACCTCCGACAGCGATGAAAGTAATTGAGGATTTGAAAATGTTAAGGTATCGGCGAGATAGTCAGCTAAGGGGCCGAAACAGCGGGAGAAAGATGGGCAAGGATTTCGATCAATTGACAGAAAATCATTTCGATAGTGCGACAATGAGAAATCATCAGCGATCAGGAAAGATGAGAACTACAGATCGGTGAATTTAAGACTAAACTCCTCCGCAGTGTCGGTAGCACAAAAGACTAAAGCTTCGATTCACACATCGTCAATCAACTTTCGACAGTGTTAAATTTAGTTCGTTTTGCCTCCGAAACTGCATCAATGTTAAGATAAAGGTTTCAATGCATTATTTACTACGGCTCCCGATCACCGATGTGTTAGTTATAAAGAATGCTGATGCACTGAGATTAGGAGCGCAGATTGGAGAAAAGAAGAAACCATCGCAACGCTGGTGATCTAAGGAGTGCCGACACTGGGATGACAAAGAGACTTGGGGCACCGATGGAACAGAGGAAAAATCCTTCGATCAGCGACCACGGTGGTAAATTGTGGAAAAATAGAGATTTGGAGCGCCAAATATGCGGCGACGAGATAAAGGAAAATCCAACGGATTAAAGGAGGAAAATCACTTCAGTAAACGCAGAGACACTGGCTGTTGGCGGTAATTTCACAGCAAACCAGCAATGGTGGTTATCATCTACCCCTTTAGTCATTAAAATATCACACAGTGAACTAGATATTTGCATTAGATAAACAAACAGTTAGCAAGGGTTTGAACCCCTAATCTGGAAAAACTAGTACTTTCAATTATTTTTGATGTAAACAGATCGGATTTTCAGTATCTGTAATTTTTGTAAGAGGCTATAAAGCCCATGATTTTTTGATTAATAAAGTTTCAATTTTGGGGATTTGTAAGCCCATCCTATTAGCAAGCGTCTCATCTGGTTTATTCATAATACGAGCTCTTTTGTTGTTATTTGTTCAGCCATCTTCTTTATCATTACTGTACTTAAGCCTGAATGTGCATTTAGGTGATTTCAAGTTGATTAAAATCCAATAGCTGTCATCCTACTGGTAAGTTTATGCGATTTGATTGATAAGTACCATCCTTGTCAGGTGTTATCCATTTGTATGCATGTGTTATGCATGTAAGTCTGCTAGATTGGTGAGTTCTCCATTCTTGCACCTTTTTGTCAAACTATTGAACAAGTTGTAAATAAAAGCCTTGTGATGGAGTGAGCCTCATGCATGTCTTGAGAGTGGGAGGTTATATAGGTTATCCGGCTTGATCCATACTAGAAAACCCAAAAACATTTTAAGTTACCAGGCATCCTCGATCTACAACCTAGAGGAGTTTCCTGGAGTGATAACACAATGTACAATAACAAAGGTAATTTCATGTCTTTTATTTTTGATAGAAACAACGTGATCGATATTAGTGAATGGTTACATGAATCCTACTTGAAGAATAATGAAGATATTCATAAGATCAAAATTCAAAATGAGCAACTTCTTGAGAGGTTGCAGTATACTTGTTCTTCCTCCTATGTTTCAGATTGTCATATGGTAGATTGCTTGGAGGATTCTCATGACATCATGGATCATGAGAAACATAAAAAAATTGCAGGTTCTTGATGTGTTTGGAGATGATATTAATGAGAGCCAATCACTTGTTGTGGTGGAAGAGGAATTTGAGTTGCATGTTGAAAATGGTTACACACTTTTTGAATAAGTGCATGATTCCACCACCTTGGAACAAAACCCGTGAGGAAAGTTTTGCATTTTTAAGGGAGGTGCATAATACTACCCCTATGGATCCTTCACATGATGAATTTTTTTCACTTTCAGATCATTTGTGTGAGTTAGTTCTTTCTCCTACATCCTACACTTCCAAATTTTGCAGCATTCATCCTAAAGAAGTATGGGTGAAAGGTTTCTTTTTTATGGTGCCACATGAAGAGTATGGACTTTCTATCTCTCCTTTTGATGGTGACATGATTAGAGAACCACATTCTTTAAATTTGCAGCAACATCCCTTGTTACATTTTGATGATACACATATACATGATGCACCTATGGTATTCACTTGAGTCACTTGGAGACTCATGATTTTTGTTGCTCCTTGCCTAGTCCATTAGATGTTGGAGGAACTTCATCCCACACTTGGGTGAAGAGATATATGATTGAATAAAATTATTGTTCGTAGCAACATCCTTTTTTATTTCATGCTGATATACATATTCATGGGTGTATTGATGAGACTTCATGGAGCCACTTGAAGTCCTCATGTTTTCTTTGCTCCTTATTTGGTTCAGATTTTGGTGGAGGCTCTTCATCCACTTATTGGATGAAAGAACACATGGCTGATTATATTGATGCACATTATATTATTTTGGAGCAGAATTATGGGACATGGGATCCTCACCTATGTCATTGGGGCAGATCTGACATAATACTTGATTCTTGTGTGTATAGGATACATGATGAACTACTTACTTGGATGTACAAGCACTTTCATGATTATTTGATGAGGTACCTTATTGATGTACATTTGTATGATGTTTTCATGTGATTTAATGATATATATTTTGTACTCATTATGTTTGGAAGGGTACAATACAAGAAATGGGATCCCGGTATTGATTGGTTTGATCTCACTTGGAGTAACAGTTCGATTGTTGGTTTGAGAAAGCAAACCAACCTTCAGTTGTTTGAGTTCGTCTTTGCAGAGCAATGTTCTAGTTTCTTGTGTGGGAGACCTTTTGGGAGATGGATTCAATTTTCACATGCTTTTTGTTCATGGAATTTCATCTAGACATTTTACACCATGCATGTATCGGGATCATATGGGACCCTGGGATCATTTTTGGTCTCATTGGTTTCAATTTTGGGGGAAACAAGCAGCAATGGAGATTTAGTCACCACTTGAGAAGATGATTGTAATCAGAGTAGTGCAGCATCAAGAATGGTGGTTCCTCTCTAAATTTTTCTTGGAATCTTAAGAAAATCACTGTTTGGTAACTCAGTACCAACTTCAAAGAGTTATACAAAAGCAAAAAGGGATGAAAGTTAAGAAAAGGTTTCCAAAATATGGAGGTAAATATTATTTGTGCCAATTTTGTTTTTATGGATTTGATTAATTTTTTTGGTATTAGTGGTTATGTTACATGATATATCAATATAAACAATCCATATCTCTTTACTTTTGGGAACAAAAAATTGCAGTACATGAGTCCCACTACTCAAATTGCAGCTAAAGAAAATTAATGAGCAGAACCATAAGAGAGCACTTGGTGCAAAGAAAGGAGTACCAAATGAGGATTCCACTTAGGAATATGAAATTTTTTTGCAGCATCCAAACTTTTAATTTCTTGAGGACAAGCAATATTGAGTGGCTTTCATGTCTCCAATTAAATAATTTCCAAATAAGACTACTTCCAAATAATGTTTCACCAACCTACTAGTTCTCTAGGTTGAGATGGAGACATAAATTTTGTAATAAGGGGATATGGGGACCAAAAGGAATTTAGTTTATCATATTCACATTTGAATGGGTCACATAAATGATAAATTCTAATAAAATAAGGTGGCATGGATTCATGGAGACACTTGGAAGCTTGTGGAGCCTTTGGGTGACTAGATTTCCCGCACAATTGGCGTGATCTTCATCCAAATTCGAACGCATGGGTAATGTAACATTATTGGATGGTGATGTGGTGTAAAATATTATATAATTAGACAATCAATTTGAATTGGTAAAGGAGAGTGAATACCATGGAATAGGAAGAGACTAGAATACAATGCGTGCCACTTGGAAGGAGATTCCATGCACTCTATGACAACAAATGATGGAAGATTCTATGACAAGTATGACAAATTCAGACCTGATTGCTGACATATGAAAAATATGACATGACAGGACTAAAAATATCCACCAATAGGTCTAATTTGGGAGTTATAAGAAACCATTCGAATTGGGGAAATAATTGGAGCATGAAGAGGAAGACAAGTGTCATATGAGTTACTAATCAACTAAGATGAGTTGGAGGAAGCCCATGGAGGGAAATATGAATTTAGGAGGCCTCATGAAGTTAATAAAATGATTTAATGAGGAAGGAGAGGATATTTTTGATCATTTTTTAATTGGAATTTAGCATTTTGGAGAGCTTTTGCTTGTCCATTGCATGGTGAGTGTTCACTCTCCCTACTTGTGAACCGATTTCGAGGGAGTTGGATTCCTTTCCAAGTTGGTTGATGGAGAGGAAATTTAGAAATAAAATTGGATATTAATTAAGGAGTTTTAGTTTCAGGTTGAAGGTCCATACAATTGAATTCTTATCTATCTCCCTATTCTCTAATTCCTTATTCTCCATCCTCCCACACTCACATTTGATGGTGCACTTGTTGGAGTGATTCTTGCACCTTGCTAAGGATAGTTGATGCCCAAGATTTGATTTATGATGTATGAATCTATAATATCATGTCCTTATTCTATATAAGTCGAAATATCAATAATACACATGTTAGAGACTCGCATTCCCATGTTCTTGAATAACTAGTTTTCATGGATTTGGCTTCAATATTGAAGTAGCTATATATCAGATTTGTATGAGGAAATTTATATGAGTTTTATGATGAAGGGGAAGAAATATATGATGTACATATCTGTAATATTTTTTCCACATTCCTTGTAAGTTGAAATATCAGAAATACATGTATGAAAAGCTTGCATACTCATTCCCTTGTACCACTAGTCTTCATGGATTTTGGCTTCAATCTTGAAGTAGTTTTATACAAGATTTGTATGAGAGATATTCTATGAGTTTTAGGATGTCATGAAATAGATATATGATGTATTACTCTGTAATTTCATGTCCATATCCTCTATGGATCTAAATCCAAGAAACTCATGTGTTAAAAGCTTGCATTCCCATGCCATTGATTCACTAGTTTCCATGACTTTGGATTCAATCTTGGAGGAGTATTGTATCATATTTGTGGGTGAGTTTTCCTTTGATTTTTATGCTGTTTGGGAAGAAATTTGTATTCCATATATTAATGCATGTTTCATATTACTCTCAGAACCATATATTATACCTTTCCTATGTCAAAGTCTAGCTAGTAATGCAGATTCCCTTAGGCAATTTATATGAAAATCACCCTACAAATGTTGCAGATCATAAGCCATTTTCAGAACATTTTTTTTTGTAACTAGGGGAATAAAAAACTGGAGCTAGGCTAGTACTCATGTGACATGGGGTCCAGGGATCCATTCTTGCTACCACTATACCCCTAGGTGCCCCACACCTGTCGCAAGACATGGGACACAAGTAAATCCAGGTGGGATTTGAACTCGTGAACTCCAATTTACAACAAGTGACTTCATAACAACTGAACCACCAATGAGACAAAACCGTGCGGGATTTTTTTTTTTTTAATTTTTCTTTTTGTTTTTTTTGTAAGTAAGTACTCATGGTGGATTTGGAATTTTGACCTTCCATCTACAACTTCTCATCTCAATTGCTCATAACCAATTTCTCTAACCCCATGGGTTCTAATCCATTTTCAGAACTTAATAGACATAATTAATGAAATTAATTGATGTTTGATACTCATTCCCATACTCTTTTCTTAAATTTGGGAGGTCCGTACTTGATTTGGAGAGCTAGTTTGGCCATCACCTTTGGGGGGGATTTAAGCACAATTTCCTAATAAAATTGCATTGTTTCAACTTAACCCAAAACAAGTTTGTATAGGTATAAATTATGATACAAAGTGTCCATATACCATATTGGTATGTTATAAGACTCACCATACCCTTACATTTCAAATTCAGGGCCATTTGGTGAAAGTTGGAACCCTCTAGAGTCATGACTAGTTAAGCTCGAATTTTGCCCAATTTTTAATTTTCTCCAAAATTCTAGAAAAGGGACATTACAAGCTTAGCATATTGTTGTTACATGAAATTTCCTAGTCAAATTTTCCTCAAATTGAATATTAGATATATATTAATGGTTAGCGCAACACATGATAGTCAAAGGTGAAAATGTCAAGTTCTATCTTTTTAGATCCAATGATTGATATTTTCATGAGATCGACATCCTAGACTTATTGGGGGTTGCTAATCTACTTTACCTATAAATTTTCTTCATTGATCCACAACAACAAACCACTCTTATACGTGGCTGTCCTACAATCATTGTGGGTTGAAGAGGAGGTTTTAGAAAACCACATTCTCATAGATCCAAAACCACTTAATTTAAATAAGTGGTATGGGATGACATGACAATGATGGGCCAAATAGGATCATAGACCAATTGAAAATGGAAATGTATTAACCCCAAATCCAAAATCCCATAAAAAATATATTACTTAAATTCCAAGCATCTTTCACCAAAATCAAAGAGGGTGACACATCATCAACATAAGTCAAAATATAAGCATATAAGCGGTTCATGTAGTTGGAATTTAGGTATTTCCACTCTCTTGAAAATCAATCTCACATTCTCATATTATTCAAATTCTATTTCATGGAAAGAAACAAATTTCATCAGACTTACATTACCCTTTCCTCCTCTATACTTCTTCTTTTCATTTTCTCATCTCAAGGATGAATTCCCCTTGGCACCCACAATCCTTCCAACACTACTAGCCGTGATCTCTAATGAAAACCCTTTCACCCACACAGATGGATTTCAAGTCATCTATACATGTGGTTATATCCATTAACCCATAGACTTCATAACTATATTACCTTTAAAAAAAATTATGTCCATTTTCACTTTCAAGTCGAGAATTCGATCTCTAATCTAACATTGATATCAAGGCATGTGTTAACACTAAAATAGTTGTTTTTGCATTCTATAACATGATAAAATTCCATGTTGCAACAACCATTGTCATCACTGTTTGGAGCTGTAATTATGAAAAACATAATACAATTAAAGCTATAGAAAAGAAGTATAACGAAGGAAAATAAATCTAGAGCGAGGGATCAACATTTTTTGGAGGAGTGGGACAATTGTTAGATAACAGGGATTAATGGAAGACAAGGAACAATAAATTATCCTATTATTTAGAAGAAATAGGACACTTAATCCCCGAGGCGTCGAGATTCCCAGGTCTTCCTATTTGCATACTATTTTTAGAAAAATAGTTACACAATCATAGGCAAAAGTTCAACATCCAAAGGGATAAAGAGAAACATTCAAGAAGAGAAAAAGGAGGGGGAGTATTTTGGTAGGAAAAGGTTGAAATTTCACTGGGAGGCCATCGTCCTTTGTATTCTTTAAAGACCAAGAACTTGGAAATTGCATTCAATTCACTTATGCAGAACTTGTTCCCATACATTTTTTTTGTTTTCCCTTCTCACTTATTCACATGTATTCTTTCTTTGCATTGCTTTAATTACTTGACCATACTTTCCTATTTTCAAGATTTGTGAAACCGGTTTGTAGTATAGATGGATTTCTATTTTTGATTTTTGTAATGAAGTATTTATGAAAAATATAAAGCATAATGAAAGAACTTTGAGTTATTTATATGCAGTCTTAGATATTCATTATCACAATGGTTAATGGATTTTACTCTTTCCTATACCTTTGTAATATATTCAAAGTAGTAATTTTTCGTAACTCTTTAAGTACCCATGATATCTCTTCATCTTTGACCAACAATGATTGGCTTCCTCATTGTTGCTTCCAAGATAATTTGTCATTCTTAATTTCTTAAACATAATTTGTTTTAATGTAGTCTACCAAAATTTTCCTTCCATGTTCATTTGGTTCTTATTCACTAAAATCTTGAATTCGTTTTGAAAATAGTTTCAAGCTTCTACTATTGTAACTTTGGGAAGATATCCCTCTATAAGTTTATGAGGGTTACCACCTTTGGTCCAAGAGCCAACTTGATGCGTAAAGTAGGAATTTGATGCCTTGGAAGAGTTCCTAAGAAATTAGGAACATATCAAGGAACAACGTCAAATTGGCGCCATTGTTGGGGACTGGAGTTTAGAAATATTTTTTTCCTCGGGGTACACCAAAGACAAGTTCTGACTCTTGAAGGTGAACAAGAATTAGGAACATGATGTACAATTATTTTCAAGAACAATTTTTTTTTTTTCAGTTAAATATTTCACCTCGCGAATCCATGAATTGGTGACTACACATTGTCTTTATGGAAAACTCATTTAAATTATGGATAACTACAAGGTATGCTCCATTTTATTTTTTCTAATGTAACCGATTTTCCTAATCATATGCTTGACAAGAAATAATGGGAGTATTTCCTTCCTAGGTTTAGAGGAGATGATTTGGATAGTTCAAGGCAGGATTTAAAATATTTTGATTCATGCATGCACCAACTGGGGATTTTCGATGAAGATGTGCTATGAAGTTGTTTATGTTATCTCATGAGAAAAGTGGAAGACCATGGTTTAGAGGTTTGCAAGATTCTTGCATTCCATAATTACAAATTTTCATTCTAGATTTAGCACATATTACAATGGTTTTTATCCATGGGAGTTTCTTTTTCAAGACTGTTGCATTAAAGAAATTGAAGAACACAATTTTTGTTGTAATAAGGATGATGAAAAAGTTGCTATTACTGAATATTTTGAGCATGATACTAATTATGAGGATGCACATTAATATTTTCAAGAGGGAATAGTATCATATCTTACTCCAATAGATCAAAATCAAGTTTTTGATAACATATTACTGCCTCCATTCTTGGTAATTATCAATAATCTCAATTGCCTTCAAAGTTTTAAGAAATTTAGGAGATATCTAGGACATTGTCCAAGAAGATGAATGTAACACCCCGGTTTTGACCCCATGGTATTATATTTCATATGATGTAAATATTTTATTAAATGATGGTGTGGAGCTAAAGGAAAATACCCCACCATGGATTAGTGTGTTATGTTTCGGCAATTAAAATCGATGCCGATAGTTTATGTGCTAGCCAGGCACAATGTGTTGGAAACATCATGTAAAATGCAATTTAATAAAATACCACAACTAGCTATTCACCGCAATGTTAAAAAGATGGGGGCATGATTTCACAAGGAATAGGGAGGGGGGAAGCATTCAAACCCTTGAGCCATTGGGGGAAAGCGAAATGTCAAGGGGAAAACCCATCAGGTTGTCAACTACTCTTTTTGTCTTTTATGCCCAGTTATCTAAGTTGGTAAAGGAAGTTATTGCTTTGGGGATTGGGAGGTGTCAATAGTCGTCAATTCTAGGTAGGGTCGTCAGCCTTTGACCGCACGCATGCCCAAGGGGAGAGGATTCACCCATTACCCATCACGTGGGAGAGAAGGGAATTCCTTCCTCATGCAGCTGATTTTCTTCACGCAGGGGGAAGGTTACAGAGCTCTCCTTCCTTCATGTTTTGTTGCGTTGTGTGTGTGATTCCTAAGGATATCCACATTTTTATCTCCCTTGTGTCCTTGGAGAGGCCGTGCGTTTTCCATTCACATTTTTGCAGTTTCCTGGTGCTTTCCCCATGCTTGGGAAGTGGTTTTGTGAACATTCAGTGGTTGGGATATCTACAGGGAATTTTTGTTGTTTTCCCCAGTGGGAAATTTTGTTGTTTGGTTGCATAGTGAATGGAAGAGAAAACCCATGAATTTTGGGTGGTTGTTAAGGCCGTTTTTGGCCCACGTAAAGCCCATAAACGTTTCTGAGTTCGAATCCATGCGATGGGGATTTGAGAGGTTCTTTTTTTCCTATGTGAATCCATTGAACCATTGTTGAATTCAGGTTGCTCATCCAAGGGATAATTTTCCCCATTCACCTAATCGTTTTTGGTTGAAAAGCGTTTCCTTCATACCCAGGATGTGCATTTTTTTGTTGTGGGCATCCTTGTGATGGATGGACTGAATAAGTATGAGAAACCCATATGTTAGATGGATTCCTGTGTTCGATTAGCAGGTTGGTTTGGCTAGGTAAACCCAAGGAACCGTCAGTTAATTGGTTGGCTGTGTGTTTGATGAAAATTTTTGTTTGGCTTGGATGCGTAAGTCCAAGGACCCCTCCATGTTATTGGCTTGTTTCCTTAACAGTCTGTGAAACCCAACTATGTGTTGGTTTAACTGTGGATGTATGGTTTTGGCTATGTGTGATCCTGTTGTTCCCTAGTGCCTTGTGGAATCATGCCCAACTCGGGGGTGGTGGTGATGCTGAGAGATTAATGAGCACACTGGCCTATGGTTGGGTGGAATGTTGCAGTGACATAGCTAGTTGCAGGCCATCTTCCTTTCAAGATAAGTATTCTTCTGCTTAATCTCTGCAAACTATTTGTCTTATGAATTAATATGAACATGTTGAATGTTTGAACGAATAAATGAATGCATTGCTTCTGCTGTGTATTAATGCATATGTGTATATTCTTATGTTCAATACATGGAATGCTTATATGGATGATTTGATTCCGCTATATAATTGCAATTGTTGTGCATCTAGTATGCTTATAATCCAATGCATTTTTATGTTTATGTTCATGGGGATAGATCACCCATTTGATAGCAGGAGCAGTGTAGTCGCTTCCTCTCTATCATTGGTATGAGGGGTGGGGACGTGACAGTGTGGTATCCGAGCTCATGTTCTAGCTTTGGGCCTCCATGGGCCATGAAGAATCAGCATATGTGTCCATATGGAAGCAACCACAATAGAAAAAATGAAATTTTTTCTAAGTATTGGAGAAAAATTATCCTTTGTAGGCTAGGATGAAAGAAGCAGTTGCGATAGTGTCGACTAGGTTGGCAGATTCGAGCCGATACATTAGCTAGGTTGACTGAAGGCGAGCCAACATGGATCATGGCCGAAGCACGTCGAGGAAGTTGGCAGATTTGCATCAGTAGTGTCAGCAAGAAAGATAGAAGGGAGTCGACGAGCCAATGGCGTCAGCAAGAGAAGGGAAAATGTTTCTCGCAACGGTGGGAGGCTCGGCGAGATGTGAGACGATGCATGTCAGTGGGAAAAGAATATTGGATCCGATGTGTGTCGAGTGAAAGGGACGAAATATGCTGATAGCATCAGCGATAAGAGATGAACAGAGCCGATGAAAATCGCCGCACCCGTGTCGTGAAGGTTAGCAGAAATTCACCGACACATCGGAGGTGGTCGGCTGAGTTTTGACGATGACAGAGAAAGATGGGGAAATGTATTTGAAAAGTTTCTAAGTTTTTTCTAGTTGAAGGAAAATAATATGAAGTTTGAGCCGATATGACAACTATGTTGCCTTCATTTTGCCGACATAGCAGACAAAGTCACCTAAAATTTTTTGACGAGGAAATTGGAAAAGTTCTGCCGGCTCAGTTGGCTGGAGCTAAGTTGCTGCATATCGGCAAAAAGAGGAAAATAAAGCTGATGCGTGTCAGCAAGAAAAAGAAGATAGAGCCGATGCATATCGGCGAGAGAAGGAGAATTAACCCGATGTGTTTCGGGTAGAAGTTGAAATTTTTTCCAACAAAGAGGAGAAGGGAAATTTTTTCGAAAAATTTCGTAAGTATGGGAAAATTGACAAAATTTTGCCGATGCATTGGTTGAGCAATATCAAGAGAAAATTGGAAAGTTTTCCGCATCGACAGATGGAAGTCAAATTTTTTTTTCGACGTGGCGGATGAAAATAAAATTTTTTCCGACGCAGCGGATGAAAGTCGAAAAGTTTTCCGATGCGACGAAAGAAACCCTGGAAGTTTTTCGATGCGACACAGCGAAGAAAGTTGAAAAGTTTTCCGACACAGCGTTTGAAACTCAAAATTATTTCTGCAACAATGGAAGAGTTGGCAAGTTTTTTCCATCGGAAGAAAAGTAAAATTCTTTCCGCAATGGTGGAGGGCTTGGCCGGAAGAAAGATGGAAATTTTTCTGCAACGACGGAGGATGTGGACGAGAGAAATTCAAAAAATTTCCGATGCAACGGACGATCCGATTGGATCTAACCTTGGAATTTTTTCGACGCAACGGACAATCCAATCGGAAGAAACTTGGATATTTTTGTGACGTAGCGGAAGGCTCATCAGATGAAATCAGGTGAAGGATGCTGATACGTGTCGGATAAATTTGGGAAATTTTTTGGACACGTCGAAAGGAAACCTGATCGGAGTAAAGCCAAAAAATTCACCAAAATAGATATTTTAGCAGGTTTTTATGTGGGTCTAAAAGTAGGGACCATTCCTAAAAATTGTGCAGTGTTAGAAGACCACCAGGCGTGTCATAACTCAATCGTGGTGGAAGTTGAGGGTGAGATTGCTGAGCAAATGGTTATGTTCCGATGAACCCGCTATATCACCCTTGGATTTGTTGAGATGTGCACTTTGAAGAAGTCAAAGTATAAAGGATCATGGTTAGTCCAACTAGCCACTAGAACCCAAAGGAAAGTCAGTGAGGTGGTAAGAAGTGTCCATTGGTCATGGATGGGTTAGTCACTTGGGAAGAAATGAATGTTCTGCCACTTGGATCCTATGATATACTCATTGGAATGGATTGGTCAGAAGCACATAGAGAAAATATTGATTGTTACAACAAGACTTTTGAGTGCTTGGATGAAGAAGGCAACCTAACGGTTGTGAAAAGATTTCCAAAAAGTGATCTTTGGAAGGAAGTCTTCAGCAATACAGTTGAAGAAGTTATGTGTGAAATGTTGTAGAGTGTATGCAGCTCATGATTTGGAGGAAGCAGAGAATGATACTCCTAGGTTTGGGGGTTGTCATGTGGTACAACAATTCAAGAATGTTTTTCCTGATGAAATTTCAAGGCTTCCTGCAAAGAGGGACGTTGATCTCACAATCGAACTTGTGCCAAGTAAAGCACCAGTGTCCAAGACACCCTACAGGGTGAGTACACTAGACTACTAGAGCCAATGATGCAACTTCAAGAGTTGTGGAAAAAGAAGTATAATAGGCCAAGTGTGTCCCAGTGGGGAGCACCAGTTTGGTTTGAGAAAGATAAATATGATACACTCTGATTGTGTATTGGTTCAGACAGTTGAACAAGGTCACTATGAAGAACAAGTATCCTTTTCCTAGGATTGATGGATTTTTTGATCAAGTGAGAGGATCCAAGGTATTTTACAAGCTTTAATTGGGGTTTGGTGACCATCAAGTAAGCGCCAAGGGTGAAGATGTTCATAAGACAACCTTCAGGGAAAGTTATGGTTCTTATGATGTTGTAGTTTGGTTTCACAAATGCACCAGCTAAATTTATGTGCCTCATGAATAACATTTTAGTAAGTATCTGGACATGTTTGTTCTTGTTCTCCTTGATGGAATTATTATGTATTCTAAGAATGAGGAAGAACATGTGGAACATTCGAGACTGACTTTGAAATTGCTCAGGAAGCATAAGTTGTATGCAGGTTTGAGAAAATGTGACTTCTATGAAGATATAATTCATTATTTCCGTCATATTATCTCAGATAAAGGAATATCTAGAGACCCTAAAAGATTGATGCCATGATGAGTTGGTATGCTCCAAGAAAGTTAGCAGATGTAATATCTTTTGTGGGACTTGCAGGGTATTGCAGGAAGTTTATTGAAAAAGATTTTGTAGGCAAAGTTGAGTCTATGTATAGGATGAGGGAGCTTGCATGTCAACTTGTATTTCCATGAGGAAATGGCCCTTGTGTGTATGGGCATAAACATGAGGACTTCCTGAAGACTCAGGTAGAATGACCTGAGCAGAGTAGTGTGGTTGTGCCAATAAAACCTAGGGAAGGAAGCCGCCATGTGCCATGAGAAGGATCTCATGACTGAGAACATATTTTGAAACTTCAAATTGCAAGTTTTTCATTTGATTATGGGAGAATGTGATCTCTTGTGATGGTTTTGAATCATGCTAACCATGGATATGCTTGTATTGCATTGCTGGATGTTTGAAGTTTCATGTTGCTAACTGTGATTATTTGGTTGATTAAAAATTATGTCAGGACGACATATTGTATGTGGATGTCCAGGTTTTGGGCATCATGCTTAAGTAAGGGATGAATGAGTACTCCACACTTGCAAAATCCAAACAACATGAGGATGGACTCATGGTTTGAAAAATCATATTTTTATTTGAATATAAATGTTATTGATCGTTTAATATTTGGGAAATCATGTATGCATGAAATAGATTTGAAAATCTATGATTAAAATTTTATGATGACATCTCATGTAAACTGCATACTTGTATGTAACGTAGGTGAGATGGTGAAAGTACGCCCTTAGAGTGCATAGCTTCTAGGAAGGATGTATTTGGGATACATATTTCCTCGGAAGGATGTACTGGGTTTACATAGCTCCTCAGAAGGATGTCTGGGTGTACATAGCTTCTCAGAGGGATGTGTTTGGAATAGGTTTGAAAACCTATGATTACAATTATTTTTATGATGACATCTCATATAAACTCCATGCTTGTATGAAACACAGGTGAGATGATGAAAATATATACTGGATGTACATGGATCCTCAGAAGGATGTACAGGGTGTACATGGATTCTCAGAGGGATGTGTTTGGAATAGGTTTGAAAACCTATGATTGCAATTATTTTTATGATGACATCTCATATAAACTGCATGCTTGTATGAAACACAGGTGAGATGATGAAAATATGTACGGAACGTACATGGATCCTCGAAAGGATGTATGGGGTGTACATAGATTCTCGGAGGGATGTGTTTGGAATAGGTTTGAAAACCTATGTTTGAGATTTTATATTGACATATGATGTAAACTACATGTCTATATGTAATGCAGGCGAGACGATGAAAACATGAACAAGGAGTACATGGATCCTCTCAAAGGATGTATGTGGGTAAATAGCTTCATCCCCTCTTCCAGCTAGGCACCTGTATGCATCAATGGGGACACCCAGGGTGTAAGAAATCCGGTTAGACTTCCTTCCACACACATTCACGCCATAAAGGGACTGTCACGAGAGTGGGGGTTCCATGAAGAGAATAACCCCTAGGCATTATGATGTCTAGAAAGTAAGCACATGAGCATTGGTAAGCACTTGGAGGAGGTGCTGGGCCCTTAAGCTAGAGCTGTCATTAAGCACCCAAGAAGGTGTTAGGTTCTGAAGCGGGTTGATCGGATCTTGGTTAAGAGATGATATACAGATAAGTATTTGATTACTTGGAAAATCCTGGTTGACTTTCTATAATTACACATTTGCATAATGATTTAGCTAATATTTTTGAAAATCTTGTTTATTAATAAATCCTATGAAAATGAATTTGACATGTGAATTAATCTGTTATGGTGCCTGGAAAGGAAGTGCTTGAGCAGTGGTGAGCACTGAAAGAGGTGCTAGGCTCGTAGACTAGAGATGACATTGAACACCCAAGTAGGTGTTAGGCTTTGAAGCGAAGATGATCAAATCTCAGTTGATAGATGATATATAGATAAGTATTGGTTTACTTATCAAACTTTTGTTGTTGTTGATTTTCTGCAAATATACATGAGCATATGATGCTTCCATGATTTTGAAAATCTTGCTATAGATTGCATCCTATAGGAATGTATATGACATGTGAATTGTTCTGTTGTGGTGTTCAAAAAGGAAGCACCCAAGATTGGTAAGCGCCTAGAGAGGTGTAGGATCTTGAACATAACTACCATTGAAGCACCCAAAGAGGTGTTAGGATCAAGAACAGAGTTGTTAGGCCTCGGTTGGGAGGTATTTTCAGGCGATCTGCGACTTACAAAAATTTGGCTACCCTTTAATGCACACCGAGGTGTGGGGTGGGGCATGGTTGTGAGTGTCATGTTTGTATAAATCCTAGTCGGACACCTGTGGAACTAAAAGAAGATACTTATGCAAATGAGTATTTGGTTCACTTGGAAAATTTTGTTTATTTTTATGTCAATATACATGTGCATGTGATTCATCTACGATTTTTGAAAATATTGTGAATACTGACATGGGAATTGGCTCATTGTTGGGACTTGAGCATAGGTATTGCAGGTTTCCAAAGACACTGGAAATGTTCTAAGCTGAGGAGAAGGATTCTCCAAGACCAGAAAAATATCCTGTGGTGTGTGCTGATGCATGCAAGCAAGGACTTGGACGAGTTCCAAATCGTGCCATTGGATAGATAAAGGTGCAGAGGAAGCACTGCGGTCCTGAAGAGGCTACATGGGAATTGGAGGATTCCATGCAATTGGCACACCCAGTTTTGGTTCAATTTTGCAGAGCACTGAGGGTGGTGCCAGTGTAGCCATTGTTAAAATTTGTAAAGCATTGAGGATAGTTCTATTGAAGCAGGAGGGGAATGTAACACCTCGGTTTTGACCCCATGGTATTATATTGCATATGATGTAAATATTTTATTAAATCGTGGTGTGGAGCTAAAGGAAAATGCCCCACCATGGATTTAGTGTTTTATGTTTCGGCGATTAAAATTGATGTCGATAGTTTATGTGCTAGCCATGCACAATGTGTTGAAAGCATCATGTAAAATGCAAATTAATAAAATACCACAACTAGCTATGCGCCACAACATTAAAGAGATGGGGGCATGATTTCAAAAGGAATAGGGAGTGGGGGAAGCATTCAAACCCTTGAACCAATCAGGGAAATCCAAATGTCAAGGGGAAAACCCATCAAGCTGTCAACTACCCTTTTTGTCTTTTATGCCACAGTCATCTAAGTTGGTAAAGGAAGTTATTGCCTTGGGGATTGGGAGGTATGGGAAGCCGTCAATTTTGGGCAGGGTCGTCAGCCTTTGACCGCATGCATTCCCGTGGGGAGAGGATTCACCCATTACCCACGCAGGGGGAAGCTTACATGGCTCTCCTTCCTTCATGTTTTGTTGAGGTGTGTGTACGATTCCTGGGGAGATCCACATTTTTTTGTCCCCTGCATCCTTGGAGAGGCCGTGTATTCCCCATTCATGTTTTTTTAGTTTCCTGGTGCTTTCCCCATGGTTGGGAAGTGGTTTTGTGAACATTCAGTGGTTGGGATATCTGTTGGGAGTTTTTGTTGTTTTCCCCAGTGGGAAATTTTGTTTTGTAGTTGCACATTGAATGGAAGAGAAGACCCATGATTTTTGGGTGGTTGCTGAGGCCGTTTTTGTCCCATGTAAAGCCCATAAACATTTCTGAGTTTGAATCCATGAGATGGGGATTTGAGAGGGTCATTTTTGCCTATGTGAATCCATTGAACCATTGCTGAATTTGGGTTTCTCACCCAGGGGTTGATTTTCCCCATTCACCCAATCGCTTTTGGTTGAAAAGCATTTCCTTCATACCTAACATGTGCATTTTGTTGTTGCAGGCATCCTTGTGATGGCTGGGATGAATAAGTCCGAGAAAACCATCTTTTAGATGGATTCCTGTGTTCGATTAGCAGGTTGGTTTGGCTGGGTAAAACCAAGGAACCATCTGTTTATTGGTTGGCTATGTTTGATGAAAAGTTTGGTTTGGCTTGGATGAGTAAGTCCAAGGACCCCTCCATGTTATTGGCTTGTTTCCTTAATAGTCTGTGAAACCCAACTGTGTGTTGGATTGACTGTGGATGTATGGTTTTGGCTATGTGTGAGCCTCTTGTTAGGCTAGTTCCTTGTAGAATCATGCCCAGATCGGGGGTAGCAGTGATGCTGAGAGATTAATGAGAACATTGGCCTATGGTTGGGTGGAACGTTGCAGCGACGTAGCTAGTTACGGGCCAACTTCCTTTCAAGATAAGTATTCTTGTGCTTAATATTTGCAAACTATTTGTCTTATGAATTAATATGAACTTGTTGAATGATTGAACAAATAAATGAATGCATTGGAGTCTACTGTGTATTAATGTATATGGCATATATTCTTATGTTTAATACATGGAATGCTTGTATGGATGATTTGCTTCCGCTATATAATTGCAATTGTTATGCATCTAGTATGTTTTTAATCCGATGCATTTTTATCTTTATGTTCATGGGGCTAGATCACCCATTTTATAGCAAGAGCAGCGTAGTCTCATCCTCTCCATTGTTGGTATGAGGGGTGGGGACGTGACAATGAAGGGTTCTTTCCTACCTTAAGAATTACATATTATAAGACTGACAATGATGTGTACAAATCAATAAACAATCAGCTGTGTAGTTTTGGCTTGTTGTTATCGTTTCCTTTTAATCATATCTCAAAGGAAAGATGATGCAATGAGTATGAATTTGAAGATCACGAGCATCAAAGTTTAGAGAATGTTAGAGATGTCAAGAAATTTAAGATATATTCTCTTCACAATATTCAGAGTGATGAAACTATTCTTTTAACATATAAAGGGGATAATATTGAGAAGCTGGTATATGATTTTGAGTTTTATACTTACAACACAATAGAGAATTCATCTGAAGAAGGAATAAGTTTTGAACAATTGGTCAAGAAATAAACAATACATTTAATTGATATCAAACAAAAATTTGATGATTATGATGATTTATTGATTCTAATTTTCAAGCATTCGTGATATTATTCCAAATTTGAAACAATATTCTAATCAAGATGTTGTTGTTCTTAAGCATTGCCAAGAAATCACTCTCTAGGGATAAAACAATCAAATTCAAGATGATTATGTAGTCCAAATTGGGTGATTATAAACTTCATATTCAAGAAATTATTAATGATAAACAAATGAAGAATCATTTTATTGACTTAGGAAAAGGGGAAGAGTAAATTCCTAAACTAGCATCCATATAATTTTTCAATAGTAAACTAGTGTATGATAATTATGAAGATGTAGAGTGAGGGTTTTTGTATTCTAAAACATGTTTGAATCTATGTCATGACATGGTTGAAGAAGTTGTTGCAATAGATTATCATGATGAGTTTAATACTTAAGAATATCAAGAAATCAAGATAAGTTTAATACTCAAGAATATCAAGAAATCAAGACATGGCTGAAGAATCTTGAAGGAGAAGAAGATTTCCCTATTTTTAAGCATAGAGAGGTGGAAGTTAATAGTTAATGAGAAAAGATTAGTGGTAGAGATTAGAGATACTAAACATAACCAACTATTTCTATCTCTCTCCTCATTGGAATCACATGAATAAATTTTCAACATCATCAATGCAACAAAGAAATCAATAGTCACACAAAAGCAATTAAGTCATCCATACAAGAAAGTGGGTTTCTCATCTTCTACTACTGATCAAAAGGTATTTTTTTCATGATTTTTATGATCATGTAGCAACCGAGTTGCATTCTTTAAACAATTTAAGCTTGGCACTTTATCTACACAATGACCATGGAACCAATTTTCTTGTTAAGTTACAATTATCCATTCTACTTTCTTTGATAATTAGAAGCTTGTATACGGCTTACTCATTTTCTCAAACGATCTATTGGATTCATTGGAATTCGATATTAGAATAATGTATACATTCTAGATGTTATTGAGTTGTTGTGTTGTGCTTAGTTGTATGAAGGTTCTACATGTCGATGGGCAAGTGTGGAGTGAAGTATAAATGTATGCTTGTGTTTATTCACTAAACAAGGGGTTGTGGCGTGAGATCATTTGATCTCTCAATTGTACAATTTTTTTATTGGTTTGTCTTTTGTATTCTGTGGTTATGGTTATAAATATGAGTTTATTGGTTTGTCGTTTGTATTCTGTGGTTATGGTTATAAATATGAGTTGGTATTCTGTGGTTGTGGTTATAAATATGATTTGGTATCACAGCGAGTACAACCTTGACTCTCTGACAAGAGAGGATGTGACCCTGGCCTGCCCTGCTTGTCTTTTAGCAGATCCAAAGCTTTAGTTTCAGTGGCTTAGATTCTCTCCATTTGCTTTCCTGGATCTGAGTTATTCTTTGCTGGTCTCTACCTTGTGCTTTCGTGGCTGATTGAATCCATATCGTGGACTCAGATCCGCGGTTTCCATTACGTGGATACATTGTTTTGTTTTGGTAGATTATGTTTGCAGTACTTTGGATCGCACACCTTGCCTTGTCTTTGACAGTTGCATATCTGATGTGCGTGCAATTTATTTTGCTGAGAGTTTCCTTGGTTAGTGCTCTGCATTAGAGGTGACAACATTGTGGATCTTGTAGCCAGATCTGTCATCTAGCTGCCGCAAAGACCTCTTTGTTTTCCATGCTATTAATATTGTGGCAATTGTTACATAATAAACGATTGGGGTGTTGTTTCTTATCTGAATATTTTTTGGCTTATTCATATCTGTAAGTTTTGGTGAAGATCTTGGCTTACAACAAGCTTTTGCCATCTGAACGTTGTGACCAATGCTCTTTCTCCAATCCCTGCGGGTGAGGGGATTTTAAGTTGTTGGTGAAACATATTTTCAAAGGAAATATGAAGACCATTCTGATCAAGGGTGAGTGCAAGATCTGCATCTTTGTAGTGGTAAATTCATTTTTTGTTTGAAGTTGCAGTAAATTTTAATTTTTGGTACAATGTCAAATCCACTTGCCAAAACATATTTTAATGAATCCTACAAACTCAATGGCGAGAATTATGTTGATTGGAAGTTGAAGTTGTTAACTGTGTTGGAAGGAACTAATTTATGGTCGATAGTTAGTGGGTATGAGGCCAATCCCTCCCGTACTACTCCTCTAATTACCGATCGGGAAAAGTGTGAATCAAAAGCGAAGGTGCTTTTGAACAAGTAACTGAAATACAACATAATCCCACACATTAGAGACTGCAATACATCCAAATAAACGTGGGACGTTCTTAAAGAGTTATATGAGACATCAAATGCCAACTACATTCTTTACCTGAGAAGAAATCCTTGTACATCAGAATCGAGGCACAAGAGAACATAACCACCTACATTTCCAGTATCAAAGATCTGAGTGATCCGGTTGGTGCAATTGGTGAGAAGGTATCCAACACTGATATGGTAACGGTTAATTTAAAATGTTTAATTAAAGATTATCAAGTGTTCATTTCAAGTCTTGCATCCAGAGCAAAGCCTCCTACTTTTACTGAATTGACAGGGATCCTCTTACAAGAGGAAGAAAGAGTGAATACTTTCGAGTTAGATGATTGGTATTCAAATTTGGCACTTGTAGCAAAAGGTAAACAACCATACACGGGCAAGCCATGGGAGAGAAGTAAAGGAGGTAAATTTCAAGCAAAGCAGAAGGGTATAGCTCCATCCAAGTTTGAATCTAATGCCAAGAAGAATGACGACTATTTTTATTGTGGAAAAACTGGTCATAGTAGGTATAATGGAAATTTTGTGAATAGTGATACCTTGATCAATGAAGGTTTTAAAAACCTTAAGTTGTTCATCTCTCAAGATACAAGGTTTGTAGAAACCGATGACAAGAATGCTTGGTATGTTGATTCTGGTGCCTCTCCTCATATGTCATGTAATAAGGAATGGTTTGATGAGTATTATGAGAATATAGGTGGTAATTATGTATATTTAGGAGATGACAGATCACTGAAAGTGCAAGGTTATGGAATGGTATGTATAAACATTCCTGATGGTCAGATGAAAGAAATCCATAATGTTATGTATGTCCCTGAAATAAAAAATAATTTAATATCTGTATCTTTAGTTAGTGATCAATATCTAAAGGTGGAGTTTGTAAAGTCAGGATGTGTTGTGAAGGACATCCATGATTGTTACAGGGTGATTGCAAGAGGAACCAGAGATGGAGGATTGTACAAGTTGGATGTGACAAAAAATCACATCATGCGTTGGCATCTACAATAATGTCAACATAAGAACTATGGAATAAGAGGTACGGACATCTTAATCAGAATGATTTAGTGTTACTTTAAAAGAAATCAATGGTTGAAGGACTTCTAGTCCTAAAATATGAACATTTGGAATGTGAAGCATGTGCTCTTGGTACACAACACAAAGATGAATTTCCTGTTCACAAAGAGAAAAGGAAAATGGATATAGTTGAATTGATTCATATAGATGTGTGTGGACTGAGGAAGACAAGATCACTTGGAGGTGCATTGTATTTTCTTATATTTGTTGATGACAGATCTAGGTATACATGGGTTTATTTCATAAGGAAAAAGAGTGATGCATTCTAGTACTTCGGAGAATTTAGAATCATGGCGGAAAAACAAACATGTAAATGCATCAAAATCCTTAGATCCAATCAAGGGGGAGAATACACTTTAGAAGCATTCAATAATTATTGTAAAAGTCATGGAATTATGCAACAATTCACAGTACCAAACACACCTCAACAAAATGGTTTTACTAAGAGAAAGAACCGAACATTGGTGGAATGTGCTTACAACATGTTGAAAGGTAAAAATATTTCAAATGGTTTTTGGACAGAAGCTATTAACGCTGCAGTTTATTTAAAGAATAGAAGTCCGACTAAATGTCTAGATGATAAGACACCATTTGAATTTCTTCATGGATACAAACCTGAAGTGAGTCATCTTAGAGTGTTTGGATGTAGGGAATTTTCCCATATTTCCAAAGATGAGAGAAGAAAACTTGTTTCAAAGTCAATTAAATGCATTTCTATTGGCTATTGTGATAATCATAAGGCATATAAATTGTATGATACTAGATCACATAAATTGATTGCAAGCATGGATGTGGTGTCTCATGAGAATACATATGAAGATAATTCTGTATGGAATGGTTATTTTAACAATGATGATTATGTTAAATTTGATACAAGTGCTGAACAGGGAAAGGAATAGGACACTGAGCAAGATAAGAAACATGTACAAGTTCAAGGACAATAAGCATCAAGAAATCAAGGCACTCCCAAAAAAGGAGAAGAAGATGAAAGCATAAAAACACCAAGGAGGTCATCTCGACAAACCCAACCACCCTTAAGGTACAAATACTATGCATTAGTGACTCATGTTATGGATGTGGTTGAGCTTGTAACATATGAAGAAGCGAAAGAGCATAAAGAATAGAGAGATGTTATGAATGAGGAATATGAGTCTATAATGAAGAATAATACAGGGGAACTAACTGAATTTCCTGAAAACAAAGTTCCCATAGGGTGTAAATGGATGTATAAATAAAAAATTAAGGTTTATGGTACCATCGATAAATATAAGGCTAGACTTGTTGCTAAAGGATACTCACAGAAATAAGGTATAGATTATGTGGATACATTTGCACCAATAGCAAAAATGAACACAATCAGATTAATGATAGCAATAGCTACCAAATATGATTAGGTACTGCATCAGTTAGATGTAAAACCTACCTTTATAAATAGTTAATTGAAAGAGGAAATATATCTTGAATAACCAGAAGGATTTGTCAAACCAGGTCAAGAACATCTAGTGTGTAAATTAAAGAAAGCATTTTATGGTATAAAACAAGCTCCTAGATCATGGTATACAAAAAATGCTAATTTCTTCATTCAACAGGGATTTCAAAGAAGTAATAGTGATCCTAATTTGTATGTGAAGAAATATGAAGATGGGAAAATAGCCTTAGTTTCATTATATGTGGGTGATCTCATAATTACAGGAAGTGTTGATGGATTAATTACATCCATAAAAGAGCAATTGTTTCAAGAGTTTGACATGAAACAACTGCATTATTGTTTGGGTCTTGAGTATGGAGGGACAAAGGGGAGACTCTAATCACTTAGAGCAAATATACATTGGATATTCTCAAAAGGTTTAGGATGAATGAATGCAAGAAAATATCTACTCCTTTGATGCAGAATGAAAAACTGAACAACAATGTTGAATCAAATGAAGTGGATGGAACTTTATATCGACAATTGGTGGCAATTCACAATTATCTCACCAATAATAGACCAGATACTGCATACTCAGTTAACATGCTTAGTCAGTTTATGGCCAAGACTTGTGGGATTCATTGACTAGATGCAAAAAGAGTGTTTCGTTATTTGAAAGGCACTTATAATTATGGAATTGAATTTACTGATAATTGTGATGTTGAGTTGATATGATAGTCATATTCAGACTGGGTAGGAGATGTTGATGACAAAAGATACACAACAGGTTATGTGTTCAATATAGGATTAGGTGTCTTCTCATGGAGAAGTAAAAAGAAACCAACTGTGTCCCTATCATCCATCGAAGCAGAATATATATAATTATGTAGCTCTAACTGTGGATTTGTTTGGTTACAAAGAGTTCTTGAAGATGTTGGAGAAAAGAAGGAGGTCCAACTGTCATCAAACGCGACAACCAAGGTTCAACCAAGTTGGAAGACAATCCAATTTTTCATGCAAGATTAAAGCATATTGAGAACCATCATCATTTTGTCAGAGAAAAGATTCAATATAAAGAAATTAATCCGATGTATTGTAACAATGATGAAAATGTGGCTGATATGTTTACTAATCCAATTGGCAAGGCCAAGTTTGAAATGTTTAGGTCAATTTTAGGACTTGTTGAAAATCCATTTCTCTATTAAGTGGGACTATTGGAATAATGTAGAAATGTCTAACTGTCAGTGAGTTATTGTTGTGATGAGTTGTTGGTGTGTTTTTCTTAGTTGTCTGAAGGTCAATGGTCAAGTGTGGAGTGAAGTATAAATGTATGCTTGTGTTTACTCAAGAAAAAAGGGGTTGCGGTGTGAGAGCATTTGGTTTCTCAATTGTGCAATTCTTTTATTGGTTTGTCTTGTGTATTCTATGGTTATAAATTTGAGTTTTGATTATACCTAATGAGATGGGTTCCACTGATTAGTGTAGATAATATTGTACATAAATAATCTCTGTTTTGAGCACCTAGTTCAGTTTTTGTAGAAGTATTTGCTGTATTTGAAAAACTAGTTTGTATTCTATGAGGTGCAAGAAACAAATAAAATAGTTTCAAAAATATTTTTACAGAGTAGGTTCTTGTATTCAAAGGTTTACAAAGAGATATTAGTTTAGAAAAAAATGAATCCATGCCAAATAAGTGAAGGAACGCGTTTGTGGTTCTTGGCACCTTGCAAGGAGTTACCATCCCCAAGTGAAAGAAAAATAGTGTAACAAGAAATGTACTTGTCAATTATTTTTCAAATCAAATATTGGATATAAATTAATGGTTGATGTAGCACATGATAATTGGAGGTGTAAATGACTAGGTCCATCTTCCCAGACTTGATGGTTAAAATTTTCACGAGATTGGTGGCCCAAATTTATTGTAGTTTGTTGATCTGCTCGAGATTTAAATTTTCTTCATTGACTTGTGTAGCGTCCCCATCCCTCCGACCGGCGAAGAGGACGCTACCATGGCATTAACCATCTGGGCTACCAGCCCCATGAACATGTGAATTCATAAAATGCAAAAATGATGAAAGAAAATGCATTGAAGTAGAACATGCATAATGCAATTGTTTATCATACACAGCGGAAGCAACATACATTCATACAAGTATTCATTCAACATGTTCATCACATTCATTAACAGTAATATAATTGCAGAAGTAAAATATACAAGGTTACTTATCTTATGAAGAACTCATTCCGCAACCAGCTACGTCGCTGCAACGTTCCACCCAACCATAGGCCAGTGTGCTCCTTAATCTCTCAGTAGCGCTGCCACCCCTGAGCTGGGCATGATTCTCCAAGGAATAAGGGAACAAGCAGTCTTACACATAGCCAAGGATACACAAAACACAGCCAAGCCAACACAGTTGGGTTTGTCAGGCCATTAAGGAGTTGGGAAAGGATAAATGCTAAGCTGGTGAGCCCATTACAGAGCCAAGAACACCTACACCAGAACTAGCTTGGCTTCTAAGACACCCACACACACCCAACACAAGGAATCAGTCCCTTCTCTGCTACACAGTCCCTCAGGCCCTGCATTTCCTTCCAGTGCTATTCAGGGGATGTGAAGAAGAAATCCATCCCTCTAGCTTTGTATGTGTGGTTTCCAGCCACTAGGTTTATCAAGCAAACCAAGCCCCCATCCCTGCTCCCAATGCAGTCCGAAGACCAACCATTGCACACATGCAACCAAACAGCTGTTACAGCTTAATAGGGAAAACAATTCCTAAGTTGTTCTTGGCCCTATCGTGGCCAAAACGACTCCCAAACGAATTACAATAGTCCCCAAATGTAACAACATACACAGCTCACGACATGGAAAAACAACAGTCCCAAAAAAAAACGTATCAGCATACACTCCCAACAAACGTGGGGAAACAACAGTCCGTTTTACACAATCGAAGCCACTGGGGAAAAAAATACACAGACCACGCTGGGAAAGAAATTACAGTCTCCCGACCTGTGCATGAGTAACAACAATGCCGAACCCACAAATCAGCCCGTGAGGAAAGGATACAGCCACATCATCCGCAATCCGCAGAGGAAAAACTACGTGGGTAAAAACCAGGAAAATCCTATGCGTGAGAATAATGAACAAACAATCAGAAGTGTGTGAATGTCTTAGCACAGTCGTGGAGAGAATAGTGTGTCCACGGGAGTGATGGCGGTGGTTTTGCTTGCCATCGTGAAGTCAACAGTGGTGGTGGAGTGTGCGTGTGGGCAAGGACTGACAGTCCTGCCACACTCCACTCCCAGCCATAACTACCCCAACTAATAGCAGTAGTTATTAATGGTGGTAGTTGGGTTAGACAAGGTGGTGACACATGGGTTTTTCCTTCATGGCTCAAGGTTTGACAATTTCCCCACCCTTATCCTTGTGAAAATCATGCCCCTTCTCAATTTAGTTGCCGTGAATGTAGTTGGTCGGGCTATTTAATTAAAGATGCATATTTACATGATGCTAAAACTTAATATGTATGCTGCATGCCCCGATATACCATCGGTGACAAATTTAAATCCCAAAACATAGCATAACCAATCAATGGTGGGGCCTTGGCCTTTAGCTCCACACCATGATCATTTATAATATATACATCATGTACATTTAATGCAACGGGGTCAAAACCGGGGTGTTACAACTTGCAACAACAAAACAATATTACACGTGGATGTCCCACATTCATTGTAGGTCAAAGGGGACATTTTGGAAAATCACATTCTTGTCGATTTGAAACTGCTTAGTTTCAATAAGTGGTATGCTCAAATAGGTATAGGGTGAAATGATAATGATGGACCAATCAAGATCTTGGAACAATTTAAAATGGACACATGTCTTTCCCCAACGTCAAAATCCCATAAAAAGGAAGTATTAAGAAATAAAAGAAATCCATTGAGCAAGGGATCACCATTTTTTTGGAGGAGTGGGAAAACTGTTAGAGAACAAAGATTAATGGAAGACAAGGACCAATAAATTATCCTATTATCCAGAATAAGTGGGACACTTAATCCCTAAGGTGTTGAAATTCCTAGGTCATCTTATATGCATACTAATTTTATAAAAATAGTTGCACACTCACAAGAAAATGTTCAACATTCAAAGGGATAAATAATAACATTCTAGAAGAGGAAAAGGGGGAATTTAATATCTAGAGGTTGAAATTTCACTAGGATCCCATGGGCCTTTGTATTCTTAAAATACGAAGAACTTGGAAATTGGATTCAATACCCTTATGTAGAACTTGTTCCCATATATTATCTATGTTTTACCTTCTCAATGTTAACATTTCGATGGTTATACAACATCTAAAATCATTTAGTATCATAGCGTCATAACCATATACAAAAGGATCACTAAATGAAAGACAAGCATAACCACACAAAATAACACATAGATTTATCATGGGAAACCCTCATGGGGGATATAAGCAAGAAAAACTTACTCGATATAGAATTCAACCAAATACAGTGTAATACCCAAATAATAAGACTTATAATACCCCAAGAATAATACTGGACTGCTTCCTCTCTCCTCGATGGACTGCTCCTTCTCTCTCTTGTGCAACTGCTTGAGTGTTTTGCTTGTCCAAATGAAGGAGGAACCTCTCCTATTTATACTAATCAACTAAGAGGATTAATAACCCGATAGGGACAACTTCTCCTTGCTACCAGGGCCAACATTCCTTGGGAGACTCAAAAATCCATTTTGATAATACTTTTGTGGGTACTATTGACCCGACTTACAATAGAGGTTTTACCTCAATACTTTACATGGAAAAATACATCAATGAAATCCCCAATCGGAGGAACAACATCTACACAAGGGGTGATAACAATAATAATACAAAATCAAATATCTTTCGCACTTACATTTATTTAACACTCCCTATTAATAAGGAAGGTATTCTATAACAATACATTTGTACAACTGACTGGTGAATCTATATGTCATAGGAATTTTTCACAGTTACATCAACATCATCTGTGGAACATCATCATCACATATATATGGTATCATCTCAAGAATAATCATTTCAAGCATCATCTTGATCATAATCTTTGCCATCATCTCGAGCATCACCATCTTTGGCATCATCTTGATCATGATCATCTCAAGCATCATCTCTCGCATCATATCAAGTATCATTCGCACCATCAATATACAAATACTGAGCTAAATCACCAACATCATAATTAAATGCTAGAACATCATCATTTGCAACTGAATGCAGGAAATTGTCTACAAGTGAATGCATGACCACTCTCCATAAGAGAGTACTATCATCCACAGGACCATCCTCAGATGGCAAGTGCTAGGACCACTCTCAAAAAGAGAGTGTTCTTGTATGCAGGACCATCCTCAAAGAGGATACTGTCGTCTGCAACTGAATGCATATATCATCCACAACTAAATGCAGGACCACTTAACATATGAGATTACTATCATCCATAAGACCATCTTCAGACGGTAAGTTCTAGGACCACTCTCAACAAGAGAGTGTCCTTTTCCGCAGGACCATCCTCAAAGAGGATACTGTTGTCTGCAATTGAATGTAGGACCACTCAACATATGAGAGTACTATCGTATGCAAGACCATCCTCAGCTGGTAAGTGCTAGGACCAATCTCAATAAGAGAGTGTTATTGTCCGAAGAACCATCCTCAGAGAGGATACTATCATATGCAAGTGAATGTGGATCTCGTTCGCAATAAAATGCAGGACCACTCTCCATATGAGATTACTATCATCCGCAGGACCATCCTCAGCCGGTAAGTGCTAGGACCACTCTCAATAAGAGAGTGTTTCTATCTACAGAACCATCCTCAGAGAGGATATTGTTGTATGCAACTGAATGAATATCTCATCCGAAAATGAATGCAATACCACTCTCCATATGAGAGTACTATCGTCTATGGACCATCCTCATCCTATAAGTGCTAAGACCATTCTCAACAAGAGAGTGTTCTTGTTCGTAGGACCACATCTTGTTGGGATATTCCTATTTGAAGATACAACCAACCTTCCCGGGATCTTCCTTTTGAGGATGCCACCAACCATGTTGAGATCTACCCTTAGTGATACGAACAGTCATAATGGGATCCAACCTTGGTGATGTAATAAACCATATTGGAATCTACCCATGAAGATATGACCAGGATCTCTATACAGTAACCAAAAAACTGGGGCTATCATTCTTTTCTTGTACATCCACAACTTCATCAATATCTATATGCATACTGGAAAACTCGACTGGCATTATTTGTACTAGCATACCATTACCATCTCATTGTCTTGTCACCACTCCCTCTTTGTAGGGAGGTCCTTTCGGACTACACTAATCTTGGCTCGAAAGTGTTCAAACTTTACACAAGCTAGAGGCTTAGTCAGCACATCAAAAACTTGTTCCTATGTAACAACATACTGGAGCTTCACAGCTCCTCTCTACACCATATCCTAGACTTTATGAAACATCGGGTTCTCTGTTAGCTTGATGCAACTCTGTTTGTCACAATAAATATCAGTTGCATATATCTTGACATCAAACATCAAACAATCTTTCCAATAGTTTGTGAAGTCATATTGCTTCGCTACAGGTTGAATCATGCTGCAATGTACTCAACCTATGCTATAGTAAGGGTAACACTAGTTTTTATTTTTGCTAATCCATAAGATCATACCTAATCCCAAACTGAAACATCATCCTGAGGTGCTATTTCTAGTACTCCCTCTTTTCATCTACAATGCGTTTGTACTCTCCTTCCAGGTCATCGACATATACCAGTCTTCCGCATTCAACCTTGAAGTAAAGGTTGGAACCCACTTTACTCTTGGTAAATCCTAATTCCATTAGGAAGCTATCCATCCTGTCGTACCATGTGTAACTTAGAGATCTTCTGCAGTAAGTCACTCTGAAGTGGAGCATCATCATCCCTCTGTAAGTGTACTCTATGTATTGAAATATTCTGTAATGGAGTGACAGGTAGCATCCTCTACATCATCTTCTATATATCCATCTTAGGTCACTGGATACCAAGATCCTCTATCTTGAACTTTGTTGAAAATTTACTCTTGAACCCATCTGTGAGCTTATATTCCTCTACAGGCTTCCATATTCAACCTTGTAGCAAAGGTTAAGATATTCATCACTCTAGGTGATCTTCAAGCTCCTCATGTAACTATATGCGCTTATCCATGGGTGACTTCTAAGCTTGTACAAATCCTTTTGTGCACATGTGGTTCTCTACTCGATATACACTTATAATTCACTGAATAAGTGTGTCTTGGTTAATGGAGTATGTCATGCCATATTCTACTCCCTCTTTCTGAGAGAAACCATGAACCTTGTTTTGTATCCCTTGATGTTGCCATCTGCTGCATACTTGATCTTGTATATCCACATGGAAGACACTACAGACTTCCCTTCAGGTCTCGGAACCACATCCTAGACATCATTCCCCATGGTCAACTGGTAATTTTTTTATTATCATAGTCTTCTTCCATTTATCCTTGGTTACTTCTTCATAGATGGAAGGATTGCATCAATGATGTCATTCAACAGTGCCACATAACTAGAGTGTATCCGAGTCCTCTTACTTTTGTTGGAAGTCCCGTTATACTTTTCTTCATCTTGAATTATCTATCGTTCCCAAGATGGTATTCATCTCTCCAGGTGGATCTACCACTCTCTTTAGGTCAAATCATGATTCTTATATTCTTTTGAAGTTCTTTCTTCTGCCATAGTGTCTTTGACCCTGAGAGCTTTAGGTTCATATTCATGTATGTTTATTGGAATGAATCTTCTAGCTGAACTGTCGTCACTTATTCTTCTGAAAAAGTCTCATCCTTATTTTCTTGTAGGTGATTGTACACTATCTTTTCTACACATCAAATACATCAATTGCATGGTTAGAAACATTTCAAAAGACATATTCATAATGACAAATTCTTATGCATAATGTATAATCATGCAACTGTTTTAGCCAATACAACATTCATCCATATCCCGTATACACACATAAACTTTCTAGACGCCTTCCATCTCTACCATAACATTATTGAGATTGTGCACTAATCCCAATATGTTAGCAAAGAGGTTTAATTCTATATAAGTAGCAATGGAATGTTGTATAGCACCATAGGCCACTCACCCATCACATGCATTCTAGTAGTATACTGTTCATTATTGAAAACATTCTATCATGCATAATATATTGAACATAGATATGTTCACAACTAAACAATGTCATATAAGCTACTAGATATATAGGAAATAACAATTCAAATACTTATCTTTGTTTGTTTGGTAGACTCCTTCTTGATCCTTATGTCCTTGCAAGAATAACTGTAGCCTTCTACTTCATCATCTGATTTTAGAAACATGTGTACTGGTTCCAAGTGTCACTAACTGCATTCCTTCTTATCCAATTCTGAAATGGATAAGAGAATGATCTTTGTCTTCACCAGTAGAATTCATATTCCTCATCACTTGAGGAATATTCCTTTCCTTCTCTGAATATTTTATTAGTTATTTCATCATATTCAGCGGTGTGATCATGATGTCTTTTCTTATTTGGCTTCTTGTTGAAGGAGCCTCTATTTATGGGACAATATATGGAGTAGTGTCCCTTCTCATCACAAGTGTAGCATCGAATGCTGGAAGGATATCTTCTGAATTCCTTTTGTCTTATGTTGTGATGATGGTACTCCTTCTTTGTATGATTTCTTCTTGGAGTGAACTGTGATAGCTTTATCTTAAGTTGCGCCCATATTCTCTTGTTATGAGTCAAGCTTCTTCTTGTGTGCATTCTTCCCATAGTATGCTGAAAGAGATCAACTTCCTTCTTGCACATATTCCTTGAATGAATAAATCCCATGAACTTTGGAGCCCACTCAAGGTTTTAATCTCCGCTTTTGTTTCTTCGACATTGTCTTCAATGACTTCTAGTTACTTCTTGATCTAGATATATTTGAGAAGTAAGATTGAATGCTTTATGACATTTGGATATTCACATCCTTGAGTTTAGTTCTCAAGGTCATCTTCCGGTTGATATTATTTCCTTAATACAAGATGTTCATTGCATAGAACACATCCTTGGGAGTCTTCAAGGATGATACATGTGAGATCTAATCGAGACGGAAATAATCCTCTTGGCTTTGACTAAGTCCTTCTTGTGCTTTGTCTTCATCTCCCTCTGGATCTACAGCTTCTTCTTTGTCATAGTTCTTTAAGTCATGCTTCCCCAGTTATGAGAATCACTCTATACTTCATGCTCGAGAGTTATTGGCTCCTTCAATATTGTCCTCAATCTTGGTACTATATGTAATCATGATAAAAATGAGAATCTCAAATGGAAATAGAGAGGATAGAACTTACCAGTGAGATTGCTTCAACTTGATGCTTGCTTGAAAATATTTTCTGGAATACTGCTTCTAGTTTGATAGAGAAACCATAAATTTTCAACTTAAGTATATTTCAAAACTGATTGGATAGAAATATGCACCTCCTCAAGGCGATCTAAGCAGCATACTCATTTTCCCACAACTGTGGACATAATTGCAAAATATCTGATGTCCTAGTTTTTCATGACAGTAGTGTTAGGTCAAAAATTGAAAATCCACAGAATGAGAAAATTATTCCATAGAAATATGTGCACTCCTAGGGTGAGATTTATAGTCCTCCTTTTTCAACTGATTGATGGAGGGAAGTGTCTGGAAGAGGACGCCCTAGTTTCTGCCATTTCTTCTGCATAATTGCTTGATCTTGTTTCTACTATATCTCTGAAGTTTCTACTCCTAAAGGTATGAAACTTAGTCCTGAGATATCCTTGTAGGTATTCTTTCCAACACCAAATTTTAGAGTAGAATTGGATTCTCCAAGTGTGACTTGTGCTAAGTTCCCAAAGGTGGCTTGTTTTGGGACTGTTCATAATAGTGAACTTGTATAGACTTCCACATGTCACTGTTTTACCTTCGGAGGCTGAAAATAGGAACACATAAACTAAAGTCCATTTCCTATCTACAAAATCTTGTGAAATTTGATTTGTACCTTCTTATCCTGAGATATAACAATTATCCCTAGGTCTCCTGTTTGAGACGAAATTTTGGAGGAGGCCAGAACCCCGATTTGGAGGAATGATATCTCATAAAGTATAACAAATATGTGGCCGAAATTGACACTCAAGGTACATAAATATTTGATATTCAGTATGTACAAATTTCAGCTTCTGATCCTTCTCCAATTGTGAGTTATAGTGAATGTCCCAAGATGACTAGATTTTGTCTTCTAGGGTTTTCAAGCATGAAACCCTAATCTCCAGTAGCTACAGTTGTAGCAGTATTTCAACTGTACAAAGACTTATTTCAGGGTGTATATGATACCATGTTAATATTTCAATGGTTATACAATATCTAAAATCATTTAGTATCATAACATCATAACCATATACAAAAGGATCACTGAAAAAAAGACAAGCACAACCACACAAAAAAACACAAAGATTTATCCTAGGAAATTCTCATGGGGGAGAAAACCCAGAGAAAATTCCTCGATATAAAATTCAACCAAGTACAGTGTAAGACCCAAATAATAAGACTTATAATACCCCAAGAATAATACTGGACTGCTTCCTTTCTTCTAGATGGACTGCTCCTTCTCTCTCTTGCGCAACTGCTTGAGTGTTTTGCTTGTCCAACTTGGGAGGCTCCTCTCCTATTTATACTAATCAACCGAGAGGCCTAATAACCCAATAGGGACTAATTATCCTTGCTTTCAGGGCCGACATGCCTTGGGAGACTCAAAAATACATTTTAATAATACTTTTGTGGGTACTACTGACCCAACTTACAATGAAGGTTTTACTTCAAGACTTTACATGACCAAATACATCAATGACATATATAATTGGAGGAACAACATCTCCAGAAGGGGTAATAACAATAATAATACAAAATGGAATATATTATGTAGTTACATTTCTTTAACACTCACTTATTCACATCTATTCTTTCTTTGCATCACTAAAAATTGCAGACCAGGCTTTCCTATTTCCAAGATTAGCAAAAACAGTTTGTGGTACAGATGGCTTTGCTATTTTTGATTTTTGTATGAAGTATTTATTAAAAATACAAAGTAGAATGAAATAAATTTGAATTATTCATATGTAGTCTTAGATATTCACAATTACACTATTTAATGCATTTGACTCTTTCCTGTACATTTGTAATATTCTCAAAGCTATTTTTTAGATTACTTTCATTTATGTGTTACTGGATTCATTATTTATGCCCAGTATAATGACTTATATATCATAGAATACTTGAGGACTTCCATAACTCTTTAAGTACCTTTGATATCTCTCCATATCTGAGCAACCCTTAATGCCTTAGTAATTGTTGTTTCCAAGATAATTTGTTCTTGTTTAATTCTTCTACATCTTCCATTTAGCAGCTATATGTTTTGCATGAAGATACTTTGGTGCGCAATGGATAGGCCTTGGTCTAGGTTTTTGATATTTTTTTTCTCTAGTTTGCTACAATTTTTTTCAACATTATTTTGATTATTCTCACTCAAATCTAGCATTCATTTTGCAAACTATTTTAAGATGCTATTGTGGTGACATAGGGAAACTACCTCTTTATAAGTTTACTAAGGTTTACCCCTTGTTAACGTTAAATTTCATACACATGAGATAATTTAGCTAATATTGTATAAAGGTGTCATCAACATACAACATGTAGTCTACCAAATACATCCTCATCAGATTGAAAAGACAATTTCAGCCCTAAAATTTCAAAGGTAGTAAGTACATAAAATCATGCATCTAAAAGCATTGGACACCTATGCTAGATATTGCGACTTACTTGTTCAGTGGATCACATGGATTTTTTTTGAAAAAAGTGCGATTTTCAAAACAATGGGACCACTTATTTCCATGGTGAATTCAAATCTCAAAGAATTTCTCTTGGTTTTGAAATTTGAATGGGACTCCTCACATGATTGGAAGCATTCACTACCCCCCATCATGTACTCGGAGAACCAGTTCAAAGGCAGTAGTGTTCACATTTGTATCTAGATGTTTCTTGGAATCCATTTGGCCTATAAAAGGAAGCCACAATAATGCATTCTATAGTATAAAATTAGAGCAAAGTTAAGCCAGTGGAATTACTTTGCGAGCCCGTCTTTTAATGAACTTCCTACCTTCAAGTTGGAATGAAAAAGATCCCTTTCTTTCTTCCTCTCAGAAGCAAGTGTTCCTCTATTGTTCCATGCTACTTATATTGCAATTGTGTGGACAAAAAGGACCTCCCTAAAGGATATTGTTGGCTTCCCTTTGAATCCCTCACCTCCTAGGTGACACCATTGTATTTAGTTGGACTATTCGACAATCGATATTTGGTTTGTCATTCTCTTGTTTTATTTGTTTTTCTTAGCATTGTCTCATTTATTTCTTGTTAGTTTTGTTTTATTTCTTGTTTAGAGTATGCTTTTCCATTTGGATTTTGGGATACTAACTCACAATTCACAATACTGAGTCATTGCTACAAGCTCAAGGATTCCTCTCAAAGTGGGAAGGCTATCCACCCTTTTGGTTATTTTTTCCACGACAATATTTATGGAGACTCCACTCTTATTTTTGTTCATTACATTATAGATAGGTTTTGTTTTGCTTGATAACTTATTATGAGTGTTTTGCAGGTGCAAGAGATTACCGTTTAGCCTATAAACAACTATAATTTTTGTCATGTCACCATCCATCAATCCAAACAAAATGAGGGTACATTAACTATTTAATGGGGTTCCAATTTTTTCCCCATGGACATAGTACAAAATTAATAACATTTAAATGCCTATGTAGATGCCTAAATACAACTACAATGGAAATAAATCTACAAACACGCATCATGCGTGTACAACTTCTTCACATCATGCATAATGTAAAATTATTACACAATCATATACAAGAGAATAAACTTATCTTTTAAATGAAGTTGTCCAACCGACTGACCATGGAAAACCAACATTCCACCCAACCATAGGCTCTCTATTCAACACTTTATATTTCTATTGAGAGGACACCCCCAAGCTAGGCTATGCTATCCACTAAAGAATAAACTACATAGACTCACCCACAACCACAACCAATCAAGCCTCATGTTAAGCCAACACACAACTGGTTTTATCAAGCATGCAATGAGAGAAAGAAGGATAATGATAATCCAATAAGCTCAACCAAAGAGCTATATGCATATCAATCGGGATTTATCTAGCTTTGGAACTCACATTACCTATCACACCCAACACAAGGAAGGTCCCTTTCTCTGCTACACAATCCCTTAGCCCCCCGCTTCCATCTAGTACTATTTCAGGTGGGAATACAAAGGTTTAAATTGTAAAAAATTTAGAAATTTATCACCTTCACTAAGTTTATCAAATGATTTAAACCTTTGGTCTCTCTCTTGAGATTTTTTATTTCTGTCCACATGAATTCCAACCACTAAATTCATTTTCTAAGCTCCAAAATCTGGGGTTTCCCATGGATTTCTTGGCTATTGACAAACTCAAATTTTCCCCAGGGTTGATGTCTATTGATCCCTCGCAGGGTTTCACAACCCACATGAATTTCTGGCACTTTGGACACTCTAAAATGTGTATTTTCCTTTGGTTATTTTTTCTGTTCTTTTTCACTGTTGGGAATGCATAGCTTACTGAAAATTGGAGTCTGAATCCTCAAAAAGGGAATGTGAAAGAAGAGAAACAAATCCCCATGAAGTAAATTGAATTATGGGTATAGAAAACTGATCCCATACCCAACCCTACAAATTTATGGGTTCATCCCATGCTCCATTAAATTCTTGAGTTTATTTCTTAGTAGTTTTCTTACAACAAAATGAAAGATTAGCAAGGAAGTCCACATGGGTGGTTTCTTACCATTTATGGCACCTAGGTTCTCAATATGACACTTGGAAAAAGAGGTTTTAATCCAACAAACACCTCTCCTCTCCCTACTAGATAACATAGCCCCTCATATAAGTTGCTTCCATATCCATCTCTAAAAGATGTGATTGGCACGATAAGCCAATCACACAGTCCATTATTAAATATATACACCATATTTGCTAGTTGGGACTTGGCCTTGAGCTCTACACTGGGAATCCATACTACCATATTTACATAATTTACATTATTTAATTTAACATATTCCAAGTCAAAATCGGGGTTATTACAATCCCATCCCCCTTGGAACCTTGGAATGACACCATACTCAATGTTCTCTTAACTTTGAAAAAGGTTCCATGCCCTCATTTTTTCGTTGCATTTGCAATGCCTTTATTTTGAATTTTTTTTTCTTCCTTCTAAATATCTTGGATAGCAATGCTCAATAATTCTTTTACGTTAACTTGGAACTAATCCAAGGTCTTTAACATTTCTTCAAATACCTATTATATCCATTAAATGAAACACATGCTTGTCATTGCCATTTTAAGAAACAATTGATTTAGTAACACAGATTCAAGTTTCATATCTCAACACACACACAAACATAACACAAGATAAAGTATTCAATAATCCCTATACCTGTCTATATGAACATATATTTGTTCCAGATGGATTCCATAGGAGATATTCAACTTACTATATTCTTTGACACACCCAAGGTATCTACATAAGCCTCTAATTCCTTGTCGATCCCAACTATCACATAACATCAATCTCTCACTTAGATTAATTCAAGTTTCCTCTTCCTTGAAATCACTCACCGTTCAGGCTCAGGTATCCCCTTCTCTGAGTTACCAGTCCCTCAAGTGACCCGTCATTCTCCAATACTTTCTTGCACAAGAAGAGAACCAACTCACATGCTTGACTTCTATGATGCCCCACTATTAACCCTTAACATAGCATAGCTCATGGAGATCAAGGAATATCATAGGGGTCTAGTGTCATTATAGTATCATTCTCCCATTATTCTTGCAATATTTTAACACACATCATTTGTCTTCACTAGATAGATCCCGTCATCTCACCTATATTATACACATATAGTTACCATGAGATGTCATCATAAAATTTTTAATTATAAATTCTCAAATTTGTTTCATAGAGAAACTAGATTTGCCAAACACGAGGTCCTTCTCATGATGTTTTAATCTTGCAAGCTATAACACTTGGTTTTCCTGCAATGTGTCTTCTTAACATATTTCACAAATAACTATCTAGTCAATAACATTAATACTCAAGTTCAAATATGAAAACAATCATGTCTTCTACAAAAATTAGATTGATTTAACCATGAGGCCATCTTCATATTGTTTGGATCTTTTAAGTGGAAGCAACCTGTCCTTTATGGTATTACACTTGCCATGATAAAATAGACATCCACCTATAGCATGTCCTCTTGACACAATTCTAGATCAGCCAGATAGTCATTAGCCAAAAATTCAAATATGGAATTTACAACTATGTTCCCTATAGAAATCAGATTTCGTAACCATGAGATCCTTCTCATAATGTTTGGATTTTGCACATGGTAGATTTCAATCTTTATCATGGAATTACACACATTGACATATCCAAGACAATTCTACCTACAATATGAAATTTCTAGTCATCCAAACAATTTGTGAGTATCAATGCATATCAAATTTTCATTGCTGCATTTACAATAGTCACTGAAGCGATCTTGGAATTATAACACTAAATAATTCAAGTAATGATCTGCTGTTAATAACTAAAAGGAAACAAAATGCATTTACTTTATGTGCATCGTTATCACAATAGAATTGCAAGATACAGTCACATTATCTATGCAATCAAATGAATCTTTCAATACTCATGATTACACAACCATATCCTTTCATTCAACTCTGTCCTCCCAACAGAGCATTCTAGTAGGCCATCAAACAAGACTACCTTATTCATGAAATTATTTTCCCTACATTCTAATATCTCATAAAATGATTTTACAATGGTCAATAATTCTATCATTTCATCTATTAGTGAATTGCAATGAAGTATATATCACAACCATGCATATTAACATATGTACCCACACATATACATGCACAGGCACAATATTTACAAAAGATTTTAATGTACATTAATTCAATTCATTCTGAAATTTCTCTAAGATATTTTTGTGCCTACACATGTGTCTTACCATGGTAAATTGGGAATCCTAATCAATGCTTCAACACAATACCCAACCATCTCCCCAATCACTTGGTTAACTATATAGGTGCCTTCCTTCTTCACCCAAACACAACATCAGGAGTTCACTTAGTCCATGCTTGTTGGAAAAGAGGTTTCATCCTAGATTAACACCAATAGGAATTTCATAGGGTACTTGTGCATCATTACAGACTTCACAACCCAACACCCTCATGGCCTCACACATGGAATACAATTATTTCTTATGAATGCATTCAAAATTTGAAATAGTCACATGGTATAAGGTTCCTTGTCCTTACTACCCCATTCCTCACCATACCTGGTGGAATGCCGTTCACATAGGTGCATTCAATATTACATATGGTTGAAGGGATTCTTACACACCCCTTTTTAGTGTTTATGCAATAATCATAAGTAAAATTATTACCTACATGGATTCCATCAACATTTATGGAGTTACCTGATCAAATGGCCTCTTCTCCTGCCAACCTATTGATGACATATTTGTTGCTACAACCTTTCCTCATAAGGCTGCTGTTCGCATGTAACAAAATCATCATCTTTAGCCAAGTCTCTAGTGTCTCTGGTAAGAAAATAATCAGGAATCACAATAATTATCATTAGAAGTTCATTGCATATTAAAAATAATACTACTTTTACCAATATGCAATATCAAATGCACACACAAACATCTTTACATGCGCTATGCATTATCTCTTAATATGCCCACTAGTGCATATGCATTCCAACTATCCAACTCTCGCATTTTCAACATTCCTATGCCATAATTTCAGGTGTGTAACTAAAAAATTATATATATAACAACAAGAGAAGATTTAATGAACTCTCCCTCTCCAAATCATCAACATAGCATGGAATTTCTCTTCCACATCATTGTTGATCCAATTAATGGCCTTTCTGCTAAGCACACAAGGGATCATTAGCTATGATTTTCTCACCTAGTAACAATTCAATAGATATACACATGTATGCCATTTATACTTTCTACTTTCCTAGCATGCAATTCTTAGACTACAAACAAAAATAGTTGTAAGGTGTGAAATTTACCCCTTTATCAATTTTGCCTTATGGAGATCATTCTCCAATTTTTGATACAACCATCCATCAGCCCTATGTATCATTCACTGGTCATTACAATAGTCCTCATTTCACTATGTTCACATTTCCTTGTTGCTCCAATTGCTTTGAGCAATTTTAGTCAAGTCCACCTTGATATTTCTTGGACTTCCTAGCACTTAACAACACTGTAGTTTATTCTATTTCAACTCCATATGGAGTATTTTCAAGGTTCATTATATTTCCTTGTTCCTCATTCAACTATGAGGCTTGTTTTCCTTTCCCATGGAAACATTTTCCACAATTTTGAACCACACAACAGATTCACACATGAAAATGCCTCTTTCCCTAATTGGAATCCTTTGCATGGACACTCTATCACTATCACGATCCACATGAAAGGCACACACACTGGAATTTCTTATTTATTAGCGACAAATTATTGGTGAATGGAATTTCCTTACCTATTCTCATTGCTTACACAAGTTACTGGTTCATGTCCTACACCATCCTGCAACTTCTTTTAGTATACATGAACTTCCCCTCAAGGATGATTCACCCATCACCTTTACAAGTCACATATTATTTACCTATTGTCCTATTGCATACCTTGCTGAGCATTCTTGTTTGTGGCACTAGTGCCCAATATTAGTCTCTTTTATTCTTTCATGATTAGACATGGTTGTCACTCCTCCATTATGTATGTTTCCCAACTATGCCTCCCCTTTAATGTGAGAGCACCATTACCATGATATGGGTATCATCGCATCCACTCATTTTGAGTTACTCTCACCTTTGACACACTTATACCATCATACACATTTTTCAAAAAAATTGGTTTCTTTGGAGGTTACCCACATTGAGGATTTCTTTCCCAGTAATGCCTAGAGGCTCTGCTTTGCATGCTATCGGAAAAAAACTAAAAACCTATTTAAAAAATAATAACCTTCAGTTTGATTCACTTGTGGTTTAGCTTTATTACATTTTATAAATTCACACAATTATTTTTCATGCATTTTGGGAACTACCCAAATTGACAATTCTTTGTCCATTAAAGGTTACATGCACTTTTCTGTTCAAATAGTAGAAACATATGATCTCCCATTTTAGGTTCGGATTTTACAACATTGTTCCCTTATGGATAATATTTCCAAATCCTACCTCCATGCTTCATTTTTATCTCATATATAGAAGTTACAACCTTTCAAAAATGCTAATTTTGCCCAATTCTGCAGTTCTTCTATAGTTGCAATTATCTTCAGAGACCAACTTCAACCACCTGTAGAAGAAAATATATCAATGGATAGATTTTTTTTCTATTGGGAACTGTCATTACATATAAGAAGGATCACTCAACAACTTTCATATCTTTGATTCGATGCTCCAATCAACTTCTACAAAATTTTGGAATTGATTAATTTTCACTTTTTCACTTTTTGTGAGACTTCGATTTTTTTAGCAAAACTGGCCATCTCTCATACTAAGAATTTATAGTAAAACTTATTCTAACGCAATTTATCTATTTTTATGAGTAGATAAAATGTTGAGTTCAAAAACATTTCTGATTTCAAGATTTAGGGTCACTTTTACCACTTGCAAGCTTTCCAAAATCCTCTGAAAGTGCTCTAGAATAGTGATTTTTTCCTTCTTTTGCACCCAGACTTCGAAACTTTTGGAATTTTGCTTCAATATTTTATATTTATTTGTATGTGTGGTCCATGACTGCAACATGTCAATTTCAACTCAAACATATTTCTCTTCGGGTCTAGACATGGATATTTAAAAGTCACTATTTTAAGTTTTCTACCAAATAAGAGCAAGATAGGATCATGCCTCTCATTGGTGTCTAAATGCTTCATTATCAATAAATTATGAGCTAAACTACTCCTAATATGGATAAAACAATTTTTGGGTTCCATTTATTTATCTTTTTATCTTTTTCGAATTGTTGCAGCGAGATCAGACCTTCGCTATCGACCCTTCCATATGACCACCTCATAGAAAAATAATGATGGAACTCAAAAGTGGAATCATCACTCGAGGAATTTTTTTCGCTTCTCCCTTGAGATTTTTTTCGTGGTCCTCATAACCCTTATTTCTGCCGCCCTTGCCAGCTCTTCTTTGCTGCTCCCGTGGACCTCTTTTCCACTGTACCCCGTGGGCTCTCTCCGCTGCGCCCACATACTTGTCTTCATCATGCTTAAGGACTCTCACCTTCAGCTTCCATGGAATTCTATCCACAATACCCCCGCGGACTCCTCTTTGTGGCTCCCACGTACTTCTCTTTGTGGTACCCTTATAGGCTTATTCTCCACTGCGCTCGCAGAATCTTCTCCATGGCTCCCCCCACAGACTTCTCTTTGTGGTGCCCCCATAGAACTCTCTTCGAAGTGTATGTAGAACTCTCTCCACCGTTCCCACGAACTGTCGTCTGTAGCACGCATGGACCCTTCTCCATGGCACCCCATAGAATCCTCTCCGCGACACCCCGTGAACTCTTCTCAACGGACTTGTTCTCTGCTGCACATGTTGAATCTTCTCCATGCCCCNGACCCTTCTCCATGGCACCCCATAGAATCCTCTCCGCGACACCCCGTGAACTCTTCTCAACGGACTTGTTCTCTGCTGCACATGTTGAATCTTCTCCATGCCCCCCCCCCCACCATTGAATTCTCTTTAGGATACCCTCCACGGACCTCTCTCTGTGGTGCCTATGGATTCAGAACGTCGGCTATCCGCATGTCCTTCTGGTGTGTCTGGTCCATGTCATACCCCTCTTTCCCACATGGAACGGGTCGAGTCCGCCTCAAATTTCCCTGAATTTTCCATTTTTATAAATGAAAAAAAATTGATTTTTCCTCAGTAATGGGATATCTCTCTTGAGTAACAGAGTGGAAATTCGTTCCGCCAATGGATTTGTAGAAAAGAAATGTCCCAAATTTCCTCAACCCAATAAACCATTTCAGTTGGTATAACATTGGTTGAATTCATGGGCTTTGTTAAAACATCATCTGAAACTTAAAACCGCGATTTTTAACAAAAGCATTATCAACATTTCTGTGTAGCTTAGATTTTATGTTTTTAAGCGTCGATTCTGGCCCATATGGCCCCAATGCTGCAACCTGAATCTTTGATACCATTATGTCACATCCCCACCCATCAATCCAACCAAAAGGAGGGGATACTAAGGATTTCATGGGGTTCTAATCTTTGCCCCATGGTAATAATACAAAATTCATAACATTTAAATGTGTGTGAAGATGCCTAAATACAAACACAATAAAAATAACTCTACACACACACCATGCATATACACATCTTCATCACAAGAATAATATAAATGATTTCACATTCAAACACAAGATAATACTTGTATTTTAAATGAAGTTGTCCAATTGAATGGCTAAGGAAAAGCAATAGTCCACCCAACCATAGGCAGTATGTCCAACACTTTATATTTTTGTTGAGAAGCCACCCTCAAGCTGGGCTCTTTTATCCACTAAAGAAGGAACTTAACAACTTCATCCACAACCACACCCAATCAAGCCTCATGCTAATCCAACACACAACTTGGTTTATCAAGCATGTAAGGAGACAAAGAAGAAGAATGCTAAGCCAATGAGCTTAACCACATAGCTACATGAACCTCAATTGAGATTCATCCAGCTTTGGCACCAACATTATGTAATAAATCTAATTGGTTATTATGAGTGCTATTTCATAATGCATTGGCGATCTTAGCTTGTAGCCTTTTATATCTAGTTCTATTTTATGGCATTTACCATCTCACGATGTGGTCTTATTTCTTGGTATTAGAGCCTTTGAGCCTTCTTTCTTGCGTTCTCTCCATCTCTTCATTCTCATTTTATTCACTCTCCATTATTTCACATACCTCACTGCTTACATTCACACTCATCACCACTCTCTTACCTGCTCTCACACATTCCTCCATTGCCTCCATTCAACTCACCACACTCTTCCCATACATCCGCAAACCGACTTCCACTACATGCAACCTCCACCCATCTCCACAACTCAACCCTCCCTTCCTCGTCTCCCTCTTCATTACACTCCATTATACCACATTCATCCCGTACTACCCACAAATCCCCCACTTTGCTTTTGCACCCACATTCTGCGCACTCCACCCAACTCCTTCTCCCCATTTCCTCTAGCATCTCATCATCATCTCATCATCATCTCTCTCCCCCTTCTTGTGCAACACTTCCAGCCGCCATCTCCCTGTATCCACTCACACTTCCTACCACCGTCACACCACCTCTACCTGCTCCTTGCTCGCTGATCCACCATTCGGCTCGCTGCAACTGCGGCCTCACCCATTCTGCTCCCAACATTGCTATTCTGCTCCTGAACGTGACATCTCCCATCCTCTTGGACGCCCAATCACCCATCCTTCTCACTCGCATGCTCTTCTGCCACATTCCCGATTCCAAATATATATGATATATAATATTAAATAATAATAGTAATAATAAAATTATTTATTATTATTACTTTAATATTAAATATTAAAAAAAATCTTTTTGAGAATTATTAAAATTATTTTTTCCATATAATAATATTATTAATAATAATTATTGTAATTAAATATTTAATAGTTAACCTATCTCCAATCCAAAATTAGCAACATGAATACAAGAAATATGGAGAGAAATCCTCCGGAGAAGAAGGATACATCCATTAAGTCAGAAGATGATCAATTTCAAAAGATACTATCAAAGCTTGAGCAGAAAGATGAAGACATTCGTGACCTAAAGCTCGAAATCCTCTCACTGAGATACTAAGTTAAAGGAAGCAATAACTCACATACAGGACCAACCCACAATGTCATTCACAAGGTCAAAATCGATTTACCAAGGTTTGATGGCGAAAATAATCGAGACAAGATTCGATGGATCAAGAAAATCGAAAATATTTTGAAATGTACAATATCTATGGTGACGACGACAAACTGAATGTTGCAGCAATGTACATGGATAAAACTTCTTGTGGTTGGTTCTAATGGTGGGACTTAGAAATGAAGGGAGGACGACTAGTTAGAGATTGGGACACCTTTAAGAAAAATTTCTTTAAACGATTTAAAGACACAGAAGAAGCCTAAATTTACAACAAGCTCACTCGTTTACAACAAGAAGGAACTGTAGATTAATATTTTAGCAATCTACTAGTCCTCGCCACTCATGTCCAATATATACCTGAAGAACGACTCCTGCAAATTGCCATCGATGGGATAAAATAGAGTATTCAAAGTGATATAAAATTATTAGACGTCAAAGACGTGGAACAAGCTCGTAAAAAAGGGAAATTAATTAAAGAGAAGAAAATAACACAATGTTTCTTGGTTTATATACCACCCCAAATAAGAGCCAATGGGAAAAAGGATGATAATCCATGCCGTAGGTGTAATGCCCCTAATTGGTGTCCATGGCATAAGTGAAAAAATAAGAATCTATTCTTGTGCGAAAAAAGCAATATGGGTGACGATAATGATGAATAATCAAGCGACACACCTTCCTCTGATAGAGAGTCAGATAGCGATGAGACTGGAAAAGAGGAGGCTAACATCACACCAATGCTCTCAGTGGCTGCAATGACAGGTATCTCTCAACCCCAAACCCACAAATTGTTTGGCCATATCAAAAACACTAAGGTGATGGTGTTGGTCAATAGTGGGAGTACACACAACTTCATAGACTCTAGGGTATCATTCTCCTTCTTTGTCTTCTTACATGCTTGATAAACCCAACTATGTGTTGGATTAGAATGAGGCTTGATTGGGTGAGGTTATTATTATAATCATATATTATGACCCTAGTGCTGCAACCAAAATATTTGATACCACTATGTCACGTACCCACCTATCAATCCAACAAAAAGGAGGGGACATTAACGATTTAATGGGGTTCTAATTTTTGCCCCATGGGCATAATACGAAATTCATAACATTTTAATGTGTTTGCAGATGCTTAAATACAAACACAACAGAAATAACTCTACACACATAAGGCATATACAACATCTTCATCACAAGAAAAATATAAAATTATTGCACATTCAAACATAAGATAATACTTATATTTTAAATGAAGCTGTCCAATTGAATGGCTATAGAAAATCAATAGTCCACCCAACCATATGCAGTATGACCAACACTTTATATTTTTGTTGAGAGGCCACCCTCGAGCTGGGCTCTTCTATCCACTAAAGAAAAAACTACATAGGATCACCCACAACCACACTCAATCAATCCTCATGCTAATCCAACACACAAATGGGTTTATCAAGCATGTAAGGAGACAAAGAAGGAGAATGCTAAGCCAATGAGCTTAACCACATAGCTACATGAACCTCAATTGAGATTTATCCAACTTTGGCACCCACATTACCTTACGCAACACAAGGAAGATTCCACTCTATGATACATAGTCCCTTAGGTGCCCCCTTCCCTCTAGTGCTATTCAGGGCGGCAACATAAAGGTACAAACTGTTAAACCTCTAGACATTTCTCACCTTCACCGGGTTTATCAAGTGATTCAAACCTCTCCTCTCTCTCTCTGACTTCAATTTTCTCTTGAACTTTTTGACTTCTCTCCACACAAATTCCAACCACAAAATTTAATTTCTAGGATCCAAAATATGCGTTTTCCCATGGACTTCTAGGATATTGATACACTCAAATTCTCCCTAGTGTTTATGTCTATGTATCCCCCACACGATTCCACAACCCACATGAATTTTTGGGTACTTTGGACACTCTGAAATGTGGATTTTCCTCTAGTTATGATTTCTGTTGTTCTTCACTATTGGGAATGCATATCTTGTTGAAATTTGTATTCTGATTGCCCAACAATAGAATGATAAATAAGGGAAAAAAATACCCATGAAGTAAATTGACTTCTAGTTACAGAAAATTAATCCCATACTCAGGAAGATGAATTTCTTGGTTTAACCCATGTTCCATTAAATTCTTGAGCCGATTTCTCAGCAGTCTTCTTACAACAGAATTAAATATTAGCGGGGAAGTCCACATGGGTGGTTGCTTACAGTTTATGGCACCTAGGTTCTCAAAATGACACTTAGAAAAAGAGGATTTAATCCCACAAACCCCTCTCCTCTCCCCAATGGATAACATAGTCCCTCATTTAAGTTGCTTCAATAGTTAGCTGCAGACTTTTATTCGCATTATAAATATTAACATTGCATTTCGAATTGGCATGATAAGCGAATCACATAGTTCATAATTAAATATTTACACCATACATGCCTAGATATTCGCTAGTCGGGCCTTGGACTTGAGCTTTGCATTGAGAGTCCATACTAGCATATTTATATCATTCACATGATTAAATTAAATATATTCCAAGTCAAAATTGGGGGTATTATATTTCAGATCCCCTATGTCCACTTTTAATTTTTTTATCAGTAGCACGGTTCTGGGTGTACTGGTCATGCATTATAGTGTGGGAATCTCTTTGAAATCCACACTACTCATATAGTATGGCTTCACTATAATCATTTGGTAAATTAATGTGACCTTTGTAACACCATGCTCGTGCTACATAGTGTGTCCATGGGTCCAAAACATGTGGTACATGTGCATTTTTTTTCTTTTTACCTATTTTTTTCACAATCATCTGTAGTTTCAATGTCTTCTTAATGAACCCAAAAATTAATAACTCACATGTAGTTTGATTTTCATTGATTATTACATAACTTCGCCTAAGATAGGAAATAAATAAGTCATTTCTTGAATACTATCTAGGATAAAAGACTTTGAGGTTTTCAATGGACCTCTTAGTACTCACTAATGGCTGAGTGATTATGCTTTCCATCTCATAGGAATTGTTAGTTTAGGCAATTTGATTTAACTACCTCTAGTTAGATATATTATTGCTTCTTCATTATTTCCTTGGCTTATGCAAGATAGTTTATCTCACTTTCTCACACAAACAAGGGACCTAAAGACTCCTCTTACCCGGAGTATTCTCTTTGCCTTGCATTTTTAGTGATATTGGCAAATCAGAAAAGGGTAAAATGTTTGAAATACCTCCCTTTTGTACATTTATTTCAATGAGCATTTGAGTACTTGTTATTTGAAAACAATCATTTTATACTTAGAGTTGAATTAAGCAGAGTAAAGATAGTATCAATGCTTACATGTCTTTAATTTATGCTCTTTAGTTAGTTGCAAATTTTATTTTCATTTGTATGATTAGCATATGTGTTATTTCCACTTAAGCACACACCAATAGACATAAAGACTATTTCACATCTAGTATGCTCTCCATATTTCACTCTTAGTGACATTGATGGATCATAATGATATGGAAGTTCAAAATACCTTTCTTGCACTCTAATAAAATTTTGACTAGTTTAAAATCAACATTGCACTTGTATTTCTTAAACAACTAAAGCCCTCCACAGGAATTCACAAAACAACATTTTACTTAGTTTAGGATTAATTTGGCTAGGCATCCAAATAATTCCCACCAATCTTCTACATTCTTGAAACATAGTGGTTTTTGACTTTTAGGGTACTTTTAAATCCTACTATTCACAAGTGTTTAAAGAAAACCGAATACAGTGCCCAAGGATATGAAATCCAAGGTATAGCTGTTTATGCTCTCCATAAAGAGTCATTAAAATTTTTGTGGAAACGACACTTTATCGTTCAAGAAAGAAATGCTCATCCACACTTGACACAGGTATCTTAGTGGCCAGAATTTAGTATGTCACTAAGTATCAAATGTGGGTGCAATTGATTCATGAGTCAGATCTTGTTAGTTGGAAATGCTGCCAACCCTTCTGGAATATAGCACAAACATCATTACTTGATAACTAACTCTATCATACCTTCACTAGTAATCATGGGGGATTTCATCACCATCGATATATGAGCTATTGGAAGGCCCAATTAATTTTGAGAGAAATGACATTACATCTTTAGGGAATTTATATTTGCTTTATTTTCATTTACAAGATCACCTAACTCTTAATTAAAAAGAACCAACTTGTGGACTACTTGCATGAAGACTCAACACCTATCACTCACTTTGCACAATATTTGCATCTATTGTGGTTTACATATTTTTGCATTTGTTCATTTGTGTTTATACCCCTTTACCATAACCCTTAATTGATCACATAAACCACAACATTTGTAGAGCAAATAAATTTGAGGCAGTCCCTTAGACTGCAAGGAAGTTCTCCTCTCCAAAGAGGTGTTTTTCCATTTTATACCCATGGTTCACGAGGAAAATATTCTATCTGAGGGAACTATGAGACAATATTGTTAGGGTTATCTCAGTGAGGGTGCACCTTGCTTAACTTACTCTTTTCTACACTTGGATATTCTAGAATTATAAAAGGCAAGGATCTAATTCCATGTAGAGATTTGACATTCAACAGGTAAATCTCCCACAAAAGATATCTCTTACAGAGATGAACAGGAAAACTAGAGAGAGGAATAAAGAGACCGAACACAAGAGAAGTGAAGAATGATTGAGAAATATTCCATGTATTATTGATCAACAATAGTGTACACAAATAATACATCCTTGAGAGGAAAAATCGAGTTTCTAAGGAGACAACTCATGGGTGACTAAAGCACTTTCCAAATACACCAAGAACTCATGAATTGGTAAAAGAATGAGTGAGTGATAACGAGTGATGTAAAAAACTTGCTAATCATGGAATTTGGAGAGAAAATCATGGAGGATGGGTTGGCCACAAAATATAGCAGTTTCCTAGTTAACTAGCTTTACCTTATCCACTGAAAAGCAGGAAAATTAGTCTAAGGGAAGAAAAGGACCAGAAGGAGCAATTACTAATATGGGAAGTTAATAAAGTTGGAAGAATCTTATCCAGAATTAGTATAAGGTGCTCCTGGGGTAATTATGGCAAGTATCGACCAAGTAGTGAAAGTGGATGCTAACTACCTAGTCTAGAATATAGGAAATTAACAAAAAATGTAATTAATTATATCCTAAGTATGTAGTGGGTTTATAATATTATAACAGATATGGTACAATCCCTTTTCCTCTTCCACGCCCTTTGCCTCTCCATCCCTTGGAAGAGGCAATACTCCATCTCCACCTCCTAGAGATAATACCCTCCTATCATCTCCCTCTTCTTGAGAAAGGACACTCCCATATTCCCCATCTCAAGGACAAGATACACCACCATTCTCACCACTCTCATCTCTAATATGGAGAAACACACAAAACACCATGGTGGCAACAAAAACCAGTGTGAATCTTCCTTTCACTAAACCTCCCTAAATTGGTTAAATTGATTAATGACCCCATTCGTCATGATCCAACTTGGCCATAAATGCCCCCTATGCTCCCCTCATATATTCCAAAATTTGAATGGAAACATGGAGATGATCCAACTAACCATGTCATGTTATTTCACCTTTGGTTCTCATATAACAACATCATTGAAGACCCTATTCATCTTCATCTCTTTTAGATAACACTCATGGGAACAACAACCAAATAGTATGTAAATTTACTATTCATGACTTATTCCACTTTTGAGTCAATTTCCACTATTTTATTTATGTATTTTCAGTTACCCATGCACCATGATTTAGGTCTTGAGATTCTCATAGAATTTTGGAAAATCACCTCAACCCACTTCGCGGATCACATCCAAAAATGGCATAGACATAGGACACTATGTAAAATAGTCATCCAACCCCAATTTTGTTGGAATATGTAATGATGGGTGATTGTATTAATTTGGAAGGTAATAATGTCCACACTTAAGTAAAATATTTATCTTAGATGTATTATGTAATAATTTACTCTTGTTACGGTTTTTTTTCCTGAGAAAAAAGCATAGTTTTATTTCATCCGAAGAGAACAAAATCACATTCTATAGATACACATAGATGTGTATTTCGGTTCAGCTCAGAGCTCATTTTAAACAGACTTGAAGATCTTCAGTACATTCCCCCCCAAAAGTAAAGTGTTTAGCAAAATAAAAATATACAAGATAAAGTCTTTGTCTTTGACATCCTATTCATGTAAAAAAACTGCAAAATGTTCAAAGAGAGTCCATTTACTGAAAAAACTGTGAATGTAGCCAAAGTAAAAAACGTTTTTGTAATATGCTGATATTTAATAACGATTGCTGCTCATTCTATAATAGGTTTGTGATAGTATTCATGCAAGCTTCCCTCTTTCTTTTCTCTTATATTTGTTAGGGCGCGCACCTCAACGGTCCTTAAGATGGGTAACTCCGCGGGTTTGGCTCAAAATAGTCTTAGGGGTGTCGGGGGTTGAGTCAAAGTCTTCTATTGTAATAAACCCACGGCTTAAGACCAAGGTTTAGGGTTTTGGGTGCCCATGGTATTGAATCCATGTTTTTGTAAACAGTGCGTTATAAATAGGCACTTGTGTAAATAAGAAAGGTTAGGTTTTATGATGTAAGAAATATTAAGGCGAGGCTAAGGCTGATTTTGTAAGGAAAGGTTTAGTCCCAGCTGTGTGCGTGGACAACCTCTGCAGCTGTGTGTGCAGAGGGTTTTGTAAGAAGATTAAGGAAAGATTTGCAGCTGTGTGCGCAGAGGCCTGCTGCTGTGTGCGCGGCTGTTAAGGACTAAAGGGATCTGCAGCTGAGTGTGCAGATCAAACTGTGGTTTTGTAGCAAGTTGAATAAAACACAGTTTGTGGACGTAACCCCTACATTGGGGGTGGACCACGTTATATCTGGTGTTGTGGTTTCTTGTGTTGTTTCTCTTTCTGTTGTCTTTTATGCATTAATAGTTGTATACATTCGATAACTTAGATCACTGCTAATAACAAGCTTCGCTGTGAATTCCCTGTAGTGGTTTAAGCAAGTCACGGTTGTTTATCTATCTGCGAAGTTGTATATAAGTGAATGACAAGCTGTGTAATTGTTGATTAATAAGTTATTAAAGGCTAAGGTACAGTAATAAACCTCTCTGCTTGCAGAAAATTGATTCTGCGGCACCCCATAGCTATTTTAGGTGAGACTGCAACCTGCGCGCAGGTTGTTGCCGAAAGGGCCAACACTGTGGGTCTTTTGTTGGTGCGACATAAAAGGATTAAACCCAGGTCTGCCCTATTGCCCAACAAATTGGTTCCGTTGCCGGTTGAACTCAATATCTGCTCAAGAGGGGTTTACGTCGTACCTCGAGGGCTATGTTTTGGAGGCCCTCTGTGACGAAAATCGGTGATTGGTTTGCTGAGACTTATCTGCCATTCGCGCAACAAGAGAACAAAAATCCGCGTTGTAGCGCACGTGACTTTTTACAAAGGTATGTTTTTTGTGATGCTTATGAAATTTTCTTTGGTAGCATCCACATAGAGTTGCACCAGTGGTTGTCTAGGTTAACAGAAAGAAGGACGGACTGCCAAGCTCGACGGGTTCCCACGTGGACCCCCATAAGGGTCAATCTTATGCAACACGTGAACAACGAGGTATCCCGTGCTGTTGATTTCTGGACGACGCGCACATTGGAAGGCTTCGTGACAAAGTTTGCCATTAACACAAGTACCTCCTTCAGCGAAGCTGAACGATAGTTCTTCAAAGGTCCCCGTGGTAAGTTTTTGAATTCATTAAGCTTGTGGATTAAAATACTATTGGTTGAAAAGGGTATATTGTGGGTTGAATCAGACTGCTAGCTTAGTAGTACTAACATATGTTTGCAAGTGATAATACCATCGACGATCAAAGTGGTTTGCTGCGAAGTGGAAAAAGGTACATAAGAGATTTTGATCCTATTCCTTAGGTCAGGCTACCGCGTCTTCCCCCATAAATTCTGAAGAGTCAGGCTCTGAAGAAATCCCTTCACTTGGAAACCCTCCTGTCACCCCGCAGCGAAGCCTTGTTACCCCTGAAATTCCGTCGCAGTCTGACAGTCAACCAAGTCCAAGTATTCCGGCCACAGGCCAGTCTGTCCCTGTAAATCCCTCCCCATCAACGTCCTGTCCCCCTCCCAGAACTTCCATGGCCCACCTAGTTGATGACATTAAGCTCCCCATCTTCAAAGGCACGGGATCAGAGGACCCCGAACAGTTCTGGTTTTTATGTGAAGCAGTATGGAATGCGAAGAAAATTACAGACCCAGATGTGAGATCCGCGCAGCTCATTACTTCTTTCCGGGACAGGGCTTTGACCTGGTTCATGAAGTTCTCCAGTACTCAGAGCCCTACGTTAGATGAGATTAAGGCAGCCATAACCAAAGAATTTAAAAAGCCTAAATCGGAATCGCAGAGCATCACCGAACTCAAAGAGATTCAACAGCGGTGTGGCGAATATGTGTGGGACTTTGACTAGAGATTCAAAGTCCTCCTCGACCAAGTCAGCTTTACCATTAGTCCTGCGGAGCACAAGGAATGGTTTATCACGGCATTATTACCACATATCAGAACTCCGCTCATGCAACAGAAGGTTGCTGACCAGCAAGAGGCTCTGGAAATTGCAATGAAGCTGGAGACTGCCCCCGTCGGAGATGATTCTGGTATTGCTCAAATCCAAGTGCAGCTAGCAGCGATGGCCCTGGAACTTCGTGAGATGAAGAAGGGAAAACCCGATCGTGAAGAGGTTTGGTGTACGCAATGTCGGACCGAAGGTCACGACAAGGGACGGTGCCCTCTGGTAAGCAAGTACCTGCATACAGGTGCGCCGGACCCATTTCCACCACAAGTCCTATATTGTGAGCTCTGCAGAACAACAGGTCAGCACCGACCTAAGAACTGTCACCTGCTGCAACGGTAGGACAGGGACCTAAGAACCCCTACTGTAATTTCTGCAAGTCCGTAGGTCATAATGAGGATGAGTGCCGCACCTATGATGCCTACCGGGTGCGCACTGAAGGCCCCAGTAGTGATAGCTACGGTTACCAGGGGGGTGCCTCTGGTAGAGGTTCTTCTGGAGGCTGTGGTGGTATGGCCGGCAGAGGCCGAGGCCAGTTGGTATGTTATAATTGTAACTAAGCTGGGCATTTGGCTCGCGACTGTCGGAACCCCACTTCGACATGTCAGTACTGCCGCGCGGTAGATCATGTGATTGAGCAGTGCCCGCAGCTCATAGCTAAGATTCAGGCACGACAGAGTGTCCCTACGCAGAATATCCAAATGATTTCAGTTGAGCCCAGACCTGCCGCAAATATCAATGTTGTCACATGGAGTGGAGCTACGACACACCCACAGGATACAGAAATACAGGCCGTCGACGCTCGAGTTCGTAAGGCTCCTGTGAAAATCCTAGCATTTGATATCACAAGAGAAAGAGAGACATTTATGGAAGTTAAGAAATATTTTGCTGGTCCTAGCACATCCGTTACACCTGCACAACCTCAGCAACTATCTTCGCGGCCCCAGGAATCCCTGCGGGATAATGTAAGTACCCTATCCTCCTTTTTACAGAGTTACCTCAAACTGTTACGAGATCAGGATGCTCTGACTGAGCTACAGAAAGTCATTGCTTCCTGCGGACCTCACTACAGTTTTGCTCAAGACAAAACTGTTCATAGAGTGAACAGAACCGACAGGGAAATGAGATTGAATGCTCAGATAGGGGCATATAATCTAACTGATGTTATCTTGGACTTAGGGTCCGACGTAAATGTGTTAACTAAACAAACTTGGGAACACATGGGAAAACCCCCCCTCGCCTGGTCCCCTATCCAGTTGCGGCTAGCCAACCAGCAAAGGATTGTGCCTCTAATAAGTTTCCTGAGTGTCCAAACAGATATTGCCGTGGTTAGTACTGTCGTGGACTTCAAAGTAATTGAGATCATTGATGACAGCGACCCCTACCCAGCCTTGTTAGGAATTTAATGGGCAATGGAAAATGCTGCAGTTATTAACCTAAAGAAGAGACAGATGATCTTCGAAGGGAAAGACTTGAGAGTTATCCTACCCCTGGATCCCTCCCAAGGGGAACGGTACATAGAACCACTCCGACAAAAGGATCAGGATGATGTGGAGCCCATATACACTCTCACCGCGTAGGACAGAGGTTATGAGGATCCTCCTACCGCAGGTTGGGAGTCTGGTAGCTCCTGTATGACCAACTCGGAGGATGACTTAGAGAGTTGGCAGAACTGATTATATGAGCTCCATGGACATAGCAGTACCCGACCTACTAAATCCCTCAGATGGCTCAGCTCACAACCAAGTGCTCTCCCTACTTTTGATGGTTCGATAGACCCTGACCCATTTATCGTACAATTCTTAGGTCAGATACCAGAGTCACAGAAAATGACTTCTCTGGAGTCAGCACTCAGAGTCACAGCAGCCAGATGGTGGAAGAGCCATAAGCCCCAGATTCCTAGCTGGGAAGCCTGTTAGAGGCTCCTTCGGCTGAGATTTAAGGACTAGCCTGAGGAGGTGCGAAGCAAGTTTGATGGAAAATCTAGTCCACAAGCACATTTGGCAAACTGCTATGAGGTTTGGAGGTATGTACCTTAGTACGAATGGGCACATAGATTCATCCATACACTGGCACCGATAGTTCAGACCTGGTACGAGGAAGTTGAGCTCCGCCTAGATACTGTAAGTTGGGACTGTCTTGCCCATAGTTTTATACATACTTTTTCTACTAATGATGTCTTCCCAGCTCTAGACGCAGCTATCAGGATCATCCATACCAAGGTCTTTGATGACCGAGAACTAGTAGAATAGCGACCAGATTGGACAGTGCAGGAAGCCCACGCACAAGAATGTTATAACTTCTCCATTGAGGAGGATGAGGACCCGCGCAATATCGCTATCCCTGAGTCAGAAGGATGCTGCGATGTGCAAGGACCAGCCATCGAAGCCCCGGAAGTAAATCAGCCCCTGAAGACACGCACAGTTAACATTGGATCCGAAGAACAGCCTAAGCTCTCCACAATCGGTGACTATTGGGATGATGAAATGGTCAGTAAGGTAACCCAACTTCTCCATGAGTACCAAGATCTCTTTCCAACAAAGTTTTCCGAAATGAAGGGTATCTTGGGTGATATGGGCGTAATGAAGATCCCTTTGAAACCTGATGCAAAACCTGTGAAACAGTGGCCTTATAGATTGAATCCGAAGTATAAAGAAAAGGTTAAGGTGGAGCTGGATAAGATGCTCGCCGAATGAATAATTGAACCTGTTGAAGAATCTGAGTGGGTCAGTCCTATGGTGGTCCAGGAGAAGAAGACTAAGGGTGAAATCCGCATCTGTGTCGACCTCAGGAAATTAAATGATGCCTGTCTGCATGATCCCTTTCCTACCCCCTTTATAGACGAAGTGCTCGACAATGTTGGAGGTCAAGAAATATACTCTTTCACTGATGGGTTTTCTGGCTACCATCAGATCCGAATTGCTCCAGAAGACCGACATAAGACAACATTTGCTACCAAAATGGGATCCTTTCAGTATACTGTCATGCCCTTTGGGCTGAAGAATGCACTTGTTATATTTTCTAGAGTCATCATCTCTGCGTTTAAGGAATATATCCATAAATTCTTAGAAGTTTATTTTGATGATTGGACTATTTTTGGGCTAGTAAAAGACCACCTCACTAGTTTGAGACTTATGTTAAACAAGTGTAGATAGCACAAGATTGCTTTGAATCTAAAAAAGTATATCTTTTGTGCCCCTTTTGGAATTCTCCTTGGTCATGTTGTCTGTAAGCAGGGATTGATGATGGATCCTACGAAGATAGCTATTATTGTAATTCTTCCACCCCCGAAGTCCGTTAAACAACTGCGCACGACACTCGGTCACACTGATTACTACAGAAAATTCATCCAAGGATATGCTCAAATTACCGCTCTGATGGAAAGGCAGTTGAAGAAAGATAATAAGTTCGAATGGACACCGGTGTGCCAGGAAAGCTTAGATATTTTGAAGAAAAAAATGGTCACTGCCCCTATTCTAGTATTTCCTTACTGGAACAAAGAATTTCATGTGCATGTCGACGCATCCTCCATTGCTCTAGGGGTGGTATTGGCTCAACCAGGCGCAGGTCAGATCGACCACCCTATTTCTTTTGCCAGTAGAAAATTATCCACTGCAGAGAAAAATTATACTACAACTGAGAGGGAAGGCCTTGCTATGGTGTATGCACTACAGAAGTTTCGACATTATCTGTTAGGATCTCATTTTAAGATGTTTACTGACCATTCTGCTTTGAAATATTTGGTTAATAAGCCTGTGCTAGGAGGACGAATATGCAGATGGCTGATTCTGTTCCAAGAATATGACTTCGAAATCATAGTTAAGCCTGGGAGACTGAACCTAGGACCTGACCACTTATCGAGGCTCGAGTTGGGCGAAGAACCCACCAGTTTGGATGAGGGCCTCCCTGACGCGCAGCTGTTTTCCATCCAGATAGTCGATGACTACTTCCAGGATATTGCTCAGTACTTGTCTATAGGGTTTCCACCTGCTGAAATGACAACACAACAGAAAAAGCAGCTGGTAGTGCGAGCAGCGGACTTCACCCTAATAGCCGGCCAACTGTACAAGATGGGACCAGATGAAATACTGCACAGGTGTTTTTTGGAGCATGAACGACCCCTGATTCTAGCCGAGGCACATTCTGGCGCAGCAGGAGGTCATTATGCAGGGAAAGCTACCGCCCAGAAGATTTTGACAGCCGGCTTATGGTGGCCCACCGTTCACAAGGATGCAAGAGAATATTGCCACAGCTGCGACGTCTGTCAGAGGACAGGAAAGCCATCTCGGTGGGATGAAATGCCCCTAGTTCCGCAAGTAACCTTACAAGCTTTTGACAAATGGGCTATTGACTTTGTCGGCCCCATCAACCCCCCTGCGAAGAAGTCTGGCGCGAGATATATTATTACAGCAACTGACTACCTTACCTGTTGGGCTGAAGCCCAACCGGTCAAGAACTGTAGCGCTGCTACAGCTGCGCAATTCATCTTCGATCACATCTTGTCCAGGTTTGGGTGTCCTCACGTCCTTACGAGCGATCAAGGATCACATTTCTTAAATAAAACTATTGCATTGCTGACTGAAGAATTTCAAGTATACCATCAGAAAAGTACAGCCTATCATCCACAAGAAAATGGGACTATCGAAGCTTTTAATAAGATCCTGGAGCATGATTTGACAAAGATTTGTAATGCTAACAGAAATGATTGGGACCTTCACATTCCAGCAGTGCTATGGGCTTACAGAACTACTTGCAAAAAGTTGACAGGCCATACACCTTTCCGATTGGTTTATGGGCAAGAAGCCGTCATGCCCATGGAATACATTGTTCCCAGCCTAAGAATATCTGCTTTCACCAAGATGGATGACCCAGCCATAATAACAGAGAGACTGAAACAGATATTAGAACTCAAGGAGGATAGATTTATTGCAGGTTTCCAGCAACAGGTGCAGAAAGCTCGAGAAAAAGCGTGGCACGATAGACACATTAAGAAGAAACAATTCCAGCAGGGTGACCTGGTGCTCCTCTATGATAGCAAATTCATGAAGTTCCCCAGAAAGTTTAAGACACATTGGAAGGGATCGTATATAGTACAGAAAGTTACTGATGGGGGTGCAGTCCAACTAGCTCAGTTAAATGGAGAACTCTTTCCTTCTATGATAAATGGGAGTCGTCTAAAGAAGTACAGGGATAGGCCAAGTCCTCAGAATTGAAGGTAGCACCAAGAAAGAAAAGTCTATGTACCCAGCACAGCTGCTCGCCAGACTGTGGAATGTCGTAATCTGAAGGATAAAGTATGGGAAGCCGAAGGTTGGTCAGGGGACGCAGGTTCATCCTGTGTCGAAGTGGAAAGTGGTTGTTATGTCGTAGGTTGGAATTGTGTTGCAGCCTAGTATGAGATGGATGGGACAAAATACATTTGATGGCGGCGGCACGTGAGCTACTCTTCATAACTGTAATTATGAGATTTCGGGAAAATATCAGGCTGGGTGTGACGATATTTCTGGTATTCAAGAAGATTTGATGTCATTACTACACTACAATGACAGATTCTGTAACAGAATTCTATAAGTAAGCTACATTGGCTTGTGAAATCTTCCTCGAAGCACTTCTTGGAGTTTGCTCGACTGGAGCCATGTCAAACAATTGTGAAGTCCAGGAGCTAGTATGAGAGTTCAGAGAGAGAGGTCTGCAGAACCTTTTGAGCAATCTGCTAGTGTAGTCGTATTCGACTTAGGTACACAGGCAGGCAGAAGTTTGCTCTAAACCAGGCGAAGGCAGGCAAAAATTTGCTCTAACATGGAGCCACGAAGGCCATAAGACCTCGCCAAACGACTCTGGCGAGCCCCACCCTAAAATATTCCGACATAGCAGAACCATGGCAGCTGTGTGTCTTATGCAGCGTGACACACAATTCCAGGGGACCCCAAGTTGCGGCTGGTTAAGTGTCGCCAACCCGACCAAAGGATGGGGTTGCAGATGGATCCACAAGGCCTTATTCAGCATCAATATCAAGCAGCAGAACGAAGCAGGCAGCCGGCCACTAGCAGGAAGGACTCTAGGAACCAGTGCACAATGTCTTCGCCAAGCAAATTTTACCACCAGCCGAGCAGATAAGTGCCTCAGGACGGGACACTGGTGAGTCTTAGGGGCCTGTTAGGGCGCGCACCTCAACGGTCCTTAAGATGGGTAACTCCGCGGGTTTGGCTCAAAATAGTCTTAGGGGTGTTGGGGGTTGAGTCAAAGTCTTCTATTGTAATAAACCCACGGATTAAGATCAGGGTTTAGGGTTTTGGGTGCCCATGGTATTGAATCTATGTTTTTGTAAACAGTGCGTTATAAATAGGCACTTGTGTAAATAAGAAAGGTTAGGTTTTATGATGTAAGAAAGATTAAGGCGAGGCTAAGGCTGATTTTGTAAGGAAAGGTTTAGTCCCAGCTGTGTGCATGGACGACCTCTGCAGCTGTGTGCGCAGAGGGTTTTGTAATAATATTAAGGAAAGATCTGCAGCTGTGTGCGCAGAGGCCTGCTGCTGTGTGCGCGGTTGTTAAGGACTGAAGGGATCTGCAGCTGAGTGCGTAGATCAAACTGTGGTTTTGTAGCAAGTTGAATAAAACACAGTTTGTGGATGTAACCCCTACACTGGGGGTGAACCACGTTATATCTGGTGTTGTGGTTTCTTGTGTTGTTTCTCTTTTTGTTGTCTTTTATGCATTAATAACTGTATACATTCGATAACTTAGATCACTGCTAATAACAAGCTTCGCTGTGAATTCCCTGTAGTGGGTTAAGCAAGTCACGGTTGTTTATCTATCTGCAAAGTTGTATATAAGTGAATGACAAGCTTTGTAATTGTTGATTAATAAGTTATTAAAGGCTAAGGTACAGTAATATCCCTCTCTGCTTGCAGAAACCTGATTCTGCGGCACCCCATAGCTGTTTCGAGTGAGACTGCAACCTGCGCGCAGGTTGTTGCCGAAAGGGGCAACACTGTGGGTCTTTTGTTGGTGCGACATAAAAGGATTAAAACTGGGTCTTCCCTATTGCCCAACAATATTCCAATGCCCCAAGGCCATCTGCATCCCCTTCTTTGAGGATTTGTCCGCTTTTTGGTTGTTTTCCCTGTAAACATGTCGGCATGAAAAGGCAACACAAGTGTTTATAACTACTTTAATGGAAGATAAAATGTTGGAAAGTCTTATATTTTTGCAATGTTGAGTCCCTTTTGTCCAATTTATAACATTCATCGAGTCTTAACAAACATTAAGAGTTCTACACCCTTTCTCTGCTGCAGAAATAAGAAGAACTTTTAGGCTCAATTCAACATAGTTATTGTTTCCTTCCCCTAATCCCACTATCAGTTCAAAGAAGTGGGTCTCCGAAAGGAAAAGTAGATCCCCTCCCCCACAAAGATTATTTTGTGCTGCCCCATAAAAAATACCCCAAGGCACCGACCTGTCGATTTCCATTTCCAATGCCACCCTTTGTCTTGAAACTCTAATGTATTGAGGAAAGGCAGAAAGTAACTGGAGAGACCTGCTGTAATTTCAGGAGTGCATGATTTATGAACAAAGATTAAATTGTTCCTATCCAGCCATACACCCCATATTACTAACAAAGGAAGGGCTATCAACGATTCTTGATATTGCATTGTCCTCCAATTATCCCAAGCTTGTAGGACCGATAAACTCACCCATCTACAAGTCAGGCCAAGAGCCTTCGGACACTCTTTCCAGACTTCTTTGATAAAAATACAATGTAAAAAAAGGTGGGATATATATTCACCATATAACTTGCAAAGTGAACACCATCCAGGCCCCTGGAAGCTCCCTTTCTACAAATTGTCCCAAATTGAAGCCTTGTTTTCTAGGACACACCACATAAATATTCTGGTTTTTGGTGGAATTTTGATTTGCTACAGTTTCTTCCACCACCAAATAGGGTCCCTTTGTAAACCATCAACACTAAGTTTAATATAACCATCCTTGGGAGTGTATTTTCCACTCGGATCCAAATCCCAAATGAGTTCATCCTCCCTTTCCCTTAGCTGAATCTATGCTCTAGTAAAATTTCCAAGTAGATGCTCCAAATCCCTTTCATCTGGCTCAGTTGACCCATAATCAGGTGCTGGTCTCCAAGATTTGAACCATGGGTTCTCCTGAACAGGTGCATATAATTGTGAAAGATAAAAAATACCTCTTTGTCTCAGAGCCTCCATGGTGAGGATTGGAAGCCTATGTTGATGTGTACATCTGACCCACGGGTCCTCACCTACCGTTATCTTCCTGCCATTCCCCACATTTGAAGCTAGATTGGATTCATTGACATCAAATTACAATACCACTTCTTTCCAAATCACCGAGCCACCTGTATGGGATTTCCTAGGGCTCCTTATCCAGTCTTCAACAGAAACAGGGGCTATGTATTTTTGGAAAATCATTTGAGTCCACATACTTTCAGCCTTTAGTAGTCTCCAACCCCCCTTGGCCATAAGTGACTTTGCAAACAAAACAATATTTTTAAGACCCCATCCGCCCAGTCATTTTGGAACAACAATCTTCTCCCATCGCACCCAAGGGGTCACTTGAGTTTCCTGCTTTCCACTCCATAGAAACCTAAAGCAAATTATTCTCGCCTCTTCCAAAGTGCCTTTAGGGATCCAAGCTAGGGACATCTAGTAAACTGGAATTTCTTCTAACAAAGATTTTACCAACACTAGCCTCCCTGCTCTAGATAGCCATTTATGACTCCACACTCTCAAGCATTTTTCCATCTTGTTGAAAATCCATTTCCAATCCTATTTTTGATAGTCATTAGGTTTTAAACAAAACCCTAGATATTTCCAACCCGCATCCAATCCTTCCAAATTGTAGAGAAAAAACCCTTTGATTACCTGAAACTCTTCATCCCTCAAAATATGTGTGGTCAATGTTGATTTCCTTGAATTAATCTCCATCCCTGTGGCTTTGGAGAAAATCTCCAATATATCATGAATGGTGTTTGAGCATATCACCGTTCCTGAGAAAAAGATTAGGACATCATCTACACACATGAGGTGTGTTATTTGCAGATACTAAGAGATATGAATGCCCTTAAAGGTTCCATCGCTCTCTGCATCCCTTAAATCCCTACTCAAGCCTTTAGCTACCAGCAAGAAGAGCAAAGGGGATAGAGGGAAACCATGTTGTAGCCCTCTCTCAGTATGGAAGAAAGGAGACTGTAGTAATACAACTCATGATCCACCTGATAAAATCAATTCCAAAGCCAAGATGGGTCAGCAACATCCGGATGTATAACCAACTTACTTTGTCATAGGATTTGGAAAAATCAATTTTTAGTATATCCCCTTTGATATTTTTTGTTTTCAAGCTGTGACTCCCCTCCTGAACCACCCATATGGCTTCATGGATCTGTCTCCCCTCTAGGAAAACAAATTGTTCTTCAGTGATGTGATTTGATAAAATCACCTTAAATATTCTTGCTATCACCTTAGAGACCACCTTGTAGATACAATTATAGAGTGAAATGGGTCTGAAATCATTCATAGAAACAGGATTGTCAACTTTAGGAATTAGATCCATAAAAGTTGAATTGAAACTAGCAGGGATCCTTCCAGAGAGTCTAGTATCCTCCACCACTTTCAATAAATCTCCTCCTAGGAGATCATAGAGTTCCAGAAAGAATTCAATCGTCCAACCATCAGGTCCTGGTATTTTATCCTTTTGAAAAATTTGTAGAACTTCCTTTAATTCTTCTTCAGTCACTTCCTCCATCAGGGACCTATTTTGTTCCTCCTCAACGAAACTTGGAAAGAGTTGTGCAATTCTAATGACTTCTACAATAGATTCATGGGTAGGTGCTTTAAAAAGGTTCTTGAAATGATCCATTCCCATTTTGGCCTTTCCTTCAAAAGTGGTACGAGTTTCTCCTTGTTCATCCAATAGACTCCAGATTGTATTTGTAGCTTTCCTCCCTCTTGCAAAAGCATGAAAGAATTTTGTGTTTTCATCCCCACATTCCAACCAGGTGGCCCTGCTGTTCAATCTCCAAGTCTCCTCCTTCTCTAATAGCAGGGTGTTTGTTGGTGAAAAACATTAAACAAATTATAACATGTATCCAACGATTTAATTGTCAACCCGGAGAGATCGTAAACTTGTGAGGTACAGACAAAATATATGCAGGGGCAGAGTATTGCTAACCTATTCTACAACTGAAATCGAATCTAAGTTATGAAAACAAGAAATTGTATGAAAGTAAATCTAATTGCAGAAAACATGAAATTGCATAAATTAACTGGATAAAGAAAGACTGAAATTGCATGAAATAAACTGATTGAAAATAATCAACATTAACTTGTGAGCTCACATAAAAATAAATACTATCAATTCATAAGAAAGAAATAACTAAAAATCTACATTAACAATTCATAAGAAAGGAACTCAAAATTAACATGAGAGAATCAAAGGATTTGCATTAAGCATCATCTCCATTACATAACAATTAAGAATCCACTCTATGACTAACTCTAGACTATTCTCTACTTCCAAACCACTAGAGAGATCTCTAACAAAATGAGGAGAGAGCCCTCCTATTTATACATGAATTCAGGATAACCAATCCATAATTACAGATCCACTATTCTTGGCAATTTATCCCTCAAAATCCTCAACAAATCCACTTTTCTCTAAACTCATCCCTCAAAATCCTCAACAAATCCACTTTTCTCTCCACTCATCCCTTAAAATTTTCTATGATATCTTGGATAAGATATTCCATCTCCATGATCTCCTTAAAATTAGCCCACACCTTGAAGATGAAATTCGAATTTGAGGCTAGGTGGTGACTTTTGAGCTTGTTAAATTCTTCAAATATACCTGTAATCATCACCAAACTCACCCAACCTTAAGGTATAATGAAAATATGTTATTTTTCTCAATAATTAACCACAAATTCACTCAAAATACTAAAAAATAAACTATTTGGAAAATAACAAGGTAACCCTATTTATTATGAAAATGGTGGATATTAATGGTTTTATGGAAGGATAAGATAGGAATAAGGTGACAAATGGTATATGAAAGATGAATAAAATGTGGTATTTTTGTGACTCAACAATGTTCCTTCTCACTTCTAGCCTGATGAGGGCGTCTTTGTCCTCCTAATTCAACAGACCCCCCATCCTTATCAAGGATCCCATAAAGTTCCTTTTCAACTTGTTTCAATTCTCTGTCCTCCGAACGTCTCTTATCCACTGACCAATATTTAATAGCTTCCTTTATTTTTTTGATGTTTGCTGCAAACTTAAAAGTTACAGTTCTCCTGGTTTCTGAGTCATAGGGGATCCATCGAGAAGAGATCAATAATTTAAAAGACACATCATTTAACGAGGTCTTATTGAACTTTAATGGACTTGGAATTTTAATTGGTCCAATTTTTAGTTCCAGAAAAATAGGAAGATGATCTGACTGCCCTCCACACCCCACCCATTTCCTGATTTAATGATTCCTATCCACCACTTGTTCTTTTAGCAAAAAACGATCCAGCCTCTTCGCTACTCGCCCCTCCCCATATCTATTGTTTTTCCAAGTTGGTTTGAATTCAATAGGTTCGATGTCTAACCAATTCCTTTCTACTAGCTTCTGAGTGAAGTATTCCATCAGCAAATAAACATGAGCATGAGGTCCCCATACCTTAGACTACCCCAAAGAAAAATTTAAATCTTCTCCTAAAATCACCATATCTCCTCTCAGGAGAGTATTATTAAATAGGTTATCCTAGAATGGGATTCTATCTAGACACATACCATAGATATTAAAAACAATAAATGTGACCTCTAGTTCCAGAGCCTCAAAGTTCAGGCCAAGAACCGATTCCATACCCCACAGATTCAAATCCTTAACAATTCTTTCATTCCAACCAATTTCCAGCCCTCCAAAACTACCTATAACATCCAAAGTCTCAAAATCCAGCATGGAAACCAAATTTCCAGCCTAGCTTTAACCACATCTCCTACTCCTACAGTTTCTTGTAGCAATAGAATATCTGGGTGTTCTAAACCTACCACCCTCTTGAGTGCTGATCTTTTATGGGGACCAACCAGACCCTGACAATTGAAAGACATAAGCTTCATCTGCAATCCTTCTTCTGGGTATGCACTGCTCTAAGCACCCTCTCAATAGATTGTTGTTTCCCTTCCATAAGATCTTTTTTTGCTTTGGATTGTGCCTTAGCAATAAAAATTTCCTTCCTCTCCCCTTAGGGGTCAAGTTTGAAACTTTTCCCAAACCGCCAGAGGCCACCTTGGAGCAAGACCGAAGGAAATAACCAGAATCTGACGAGTCAGGGGGGGAAAGAGGAGAAGTAACTTCTCCCATAACAGGTACATGATCCGTATGTTGAGGGGATTGCTCTAGAATTGTAGCAAAGATGGGTAATGAATTCGGTTTAAGTTGAGATGTGAGAGTCAAATTTTTTAAACCTTCCACCCAATCTGGACTAGAAATTTTAAGATTATTTGCAAATAAATTTATGGAAGGGGAAAGAGAAAAGGAAGAAGTACTCAGAAAGGGGATCTCCTTCAAGTACTGGGAATAAGCCTGTTTGTCCACCTCCACCATCGGTAGTGGCATCATATCCTCCTCCTCTTGGCTGCTATCATCTACTTCATCGCTCATTGGATCCATAGGTGTCGAGGGATGTGATCAAGGTGGTCCCGACAACCCTTTTGCCATCCCTACCTCCTTTACCCCATGCTGATGTTGGCGTCCATTAAGGGTTCAGAATGATAACTTACATTGAGAAATCGGATGCCCATATGCATGGCATCACCCGCAACGGAAAGGAACATTTTCATAATCCAAGATCTATTTGATATGATAGGGCCCCCATCTCAGCATCATGTCTTCTGCTAACCCTTCCCGTACATTGAGATTGACCAAAATTCTAGAAAACTTCCTCATTTTAGTCTCCAAAAAAGAGAGATCCACTTCTAGAAATGTCCCCGAGATGTTTCCAATATTTTTAAGGTGTTCTTTCGTCTAGTAATGTAAAGGAATCCCTGGTAGTCGCACCCATAAAGGCACAATGTCCAAACGTTCCCTGCTCGCATCGAAGAGGGGGTGCCAAGGTTTGAGCAACACAGACGAATGATCCACCGACCAATTGTGTTTTAATACCCATTGAAGATGATCATATTGCTGAAAATTAAACGCGAACCACCCTCTAGTGAGGGTGACCACTTTCGGGAAGGATCCTAGGGCCTCCATCCAACAATCCGCTACCCATTGCACCACCATCTACAAGGAGAAATTTCTTCCCAGAACACGCCCCACCATAGTCTGATAGCCATCTGCAAAACCTGATGCCAACCTACGTCCTCCCCCAGCACGTAATTATACCCAGCTCTCCTAGATTTGATCCAGTTTTTGTGATTCCGCTTGTGAACCCCCGTGCTACCAACCCTTCCTTCTGCTTCACTACTTGAACCTGAACCAAGAAACCATTCCAAAGCTGGGCTAGGGAAACGCCGTTGTTCCATGGGTCCAATGAACCGGGCAATGTACCCTTGTTCCTCCACCCTCAGAGTATCACTTCCTGAAAACCCTAGTGGTTTCACTCCTCCGCTTAACCTTCAACCTAGGGAGGAGGATGATCCTCCACCTCATCAAACCCGCTTACACCTGGCCCAGCCCAGAAAATACCCGCCTCCATATGGTCACTGGAATAGTCAACCAACTTATCTTCTGCCATTATGCCGGTAAAAAGTTAAAAATAGCACTAAAAACCTAGTTTTACCTGTAAGCCATATATGTGTTTTTATTATTATTATATATGTATGTTGTTCATTTACCATGCTCCATCTAATGTTATATATGTATTACATTTATCTCACATGTAAAATATGGGATGTAATTCCCCATTACCTCTTGGTATATAATAGAATCAAGAGAGATACATGAAAGAAACAATGAAAGACATCTAATGATCATCTTGTAGACAAATTGTGTGTTGTTGTGAAGATGAAGTGTGATGTGTGGAATCTCTCTATTGCAAGATTGGATATTATTGATGAATAATAAGAAGATACAATTCTCATGGATGTTTCCCTATTTAAGGTTTTACCACATATATCTAGTGTGTTTTCCCATTTATGTTTATACCCGTTTACCGAACCTAATCTTATCTTCCGAAGTTGATATCTTGTGATCCAAGAGTCTCTTTGCAGTCATTTTTTTTTGTTGTGTGTGGTTTTTCAAGGCTTTTCTAATGATCATATTGACCTTTTGATCTAGTGTCGTACATATAGTATGGATTATATTTTTTTTCATGTTTGGGTCTTTTACTCTGCAATTTTTTGGTGTGGGTGAATAGATTTGACTGTTAGAAGCCATATCTGTCTCTTTGTTAATCCATATTTTTCATGTTGGGGTCTTTTTCTCTGCAATTTTTTGCTGTGGGTGAATAGATTTGACTGTTAGAAGCCATATCTGTCTCTTTGTTAATCCATATTTTTCATGTTTGGGTCTTTTTCTCTGCAATTTTTTGCTGTGGGTGAATAGATTTGACTGTTAGAAGCCATTTCTGTCTCTTTGAAGGATGAAATTGTCTTTTTAAGAGGAAAATCCACTTTCTTGCGGGTGGATTTCTTTGGTTGAAAGGAATTTTTGTTGTTGGCATGCTTTTTATTTACCTTGTGATTCTAGAATTTCCCAGCTTGAGGGCGTTTTTGTTGACTATCTAGTATCCTGATATGTCCAACTGGAGGCCTGATCTGTTAGATCAGAGATCCAATTTCTCCGTTGGGATGTTTTTCTTCTTCTTTTCTGGGTGATCTGCTGCCACGAGTTCAAACCCCGATGTTTTTTCCCTTTGCGTGTTTTTGCTGGTCGTGTTTCCCTTCCTTGCGTTTTATCTTCTCTACGTGGTATTATTTATGTAGGTTGTGGGGTTGCATTCAATGTGGTTTAAGCCATTTTGAATTATCTATGGGTTCCTAATATGTTGTTTTTTTTCATTTCACATATATTATAATTCAACTTTTTGTTATTTAAAACTTTTTTACGCTTAGATTTTTTTAATATTAAATATTGTGTTATATATATATATATATATATATATATATATATATATATATTTATTTATTTATTTATTTATTTTCAAAAGTTTTTAATTTTTTTTAAAATTATTTAAAAAATGCATATTTTGGAAATCTTGCACTTATACATTGATCTATTGGTCGTTAGCCTATTGTCTTTGGTTGCATTAGATATTATATTATATGTATTTTCATCATGTTGCAGAGGTTATCACTTGTTCTTATTTACTTGTCACTATTCTATTTTTGTGGTAGATGCCCGTTTTGACATTTTAGGAGCATGCATCTCTAGCTTTTCTATGATGACAACAAGAAATCATCTAGTGCTCACTAATTAACAAGTTTCGTAACGATTATATTTGTCCATCTATGTGATATTTATTTTCTCTTACAAATTTCTTAAGTAAAATTAGTCTTTGAATCTATGTGATATCATGTCTTATATTGTAATGACATGCCATAAGATTCTTGTCTTTTTATTAGGGTTTAGTTTCTTTATCATGTATTGTAGAGATTGTATCTAGTTTTATGTTGCTTCTCTCTAACATTCATATATGTAAGTATTGACATTTTCAGCATTCATCTCTAGCATGGTAACATGATGAAAACAAGAAATTAACCCATGCTTATGACCTGGTTGCTTAATGACTAGTCATTTCATATTTTTATAAGTGATATCATGATTTGACCATAATTTTCTACATGTTGATCATGTTAAACAATTTTGATCTATATTGATATCTATATCATGTCATGTTTATTTCGATAATCTTTTACTCATTATTTATATGGCATTGAACAGTCTCATATTATCATTTCATATATCATGTCAAGTATTGATTCTATGGGATTATCATGTTTATTATATGCTTTACTCTTGGAAGTTCTTTGTGCAAATTAGCTCTCTATGTACTTCGCTTCCTATGTATTTGTGAAGAATTGTGGGGCAGTTTGGTTCTGGAACTTCTTCCTATATTAAGTATATGTTGTGATTATCTTTGTTCTTTGAACATTGTTCCTCATTGATAACATTATCCTTGGTAGCAAAGTGTGATCCTAATTACCTATTTATCTCAGATACTTGAAGTTGTCATTCAAGGGGGAGTGCAATGTAATATCAATAACCATATTCCAGATATAATGTAATGAAGCACCATTTTATACTGTTAACATCATGATGACTATATGCACGATATCATTTTCAATAGTAGATCATTGAGGTATTGTATTTGTGATGAGGTATATTGAATCTTTAAGCTTGGTTGAAGACTGTTTGTGCATTGTTTGTGCATTATCATTTTCAATGTATAAACCATTGGGGTCTTCAGTTCCTGATGAGTACTTTTCCAGATTTCTTTCCACTATTAATGATTTTTGGTTGTGATGAATGTTGTGGTGTTCTAGGAATTTTGGTGTTGGATGTAACACCCACTATGGCTTCTCTTTTAGATCTAGGCACTTTGTTGTTGGATATCTTTCCACATGTTCTAGGAATTTTACTCTTAGATCTAGTATCCACTAAAGATTCTCTTTAGATCTAGGCATTTTGCAGTTGGATCTTGCTGCCACATGTTTTGTTGTATTTTCCCTACACTGTTGTGGTATTTTGCAAGAATTCATCATACAATTTGGTTGAAGTGCAATTTGATGGTTTAGTGAGAAGTGGTTTTTATCTTTATCTACTCCACGAGTCGAAGTGTGTTTTTATTCACAACTTATGGACACTCTAGAAGTTGTCATTAAGGAGGGTGTTATGTAATGCCATCTTCCTCCATTTTTATTCTATATACTAGTCGTCATTAAGGTGGAGTGTTGGAATATCTAATGATGACTTATTGTGTTAATTTAGAAGGTAATAATGTCCACACTTATGTAAAAGAGTTATCCTACATGTATTATGTAATAATTTACTCTTGTTACCTTTTATTATATAAATAGGTGAAATTACATTTATCCCACATGTAATATTGGGATTTAATTCCTTATTACCTCTTGGTATATAATAGAGTCAATAGGGTCTTTTCAAGACACGTGGAAACAATCAAAGACATCTAATCATCATCTATTAGACACATTGTGTTTGTTTTTTTGAAGATAAAGTGTGATGTGTAGAAGCTCTCTATTGTAATATTGGATATTATTGATGAATAATAAGAAGACAAACTTCCCATGAATGTTTCCCCATTCAAGGTTTTACCATGTATATCTTGTGTTCTGTTTTCCTCTTTTCTCCTTGCTCTTGCTATTTTTTATTTGTTGTTATATGGATAGGAGGCTAGTATAGTTATACTTTTCATGTTATGAATTGTTATTTTTTATTCACATATTTTCATATTCTAACATGGTATCAGCATAGGTGCTAATCTACCTTCTTTAATAAAATATTAGATTTTTGTTTTCACGCAACATTTATTATGTTTTTACTTGAGCACTTCATATTTTGTAGTTTTATGATTTGATATACAATGCATTTTTCAGACCTGGGATTTATTCTACATATTTGATTTTTTTTTCAAACCCTAACCCTTGTGGAGAAATGCTTAAGGTAAAATTGAGTGGCGACTTTTAAATCAATTTCTGAAATTTTTTGTTCATATTTTGAAGAAAAAATTACATAGCTGAGTTCCTCTCGCAAAAATAATCTGAGCAATATTGATTGCATAATGGTCATTTTAAATTTGCGACATTGGTGAAAAAATTCTAATTGTAAACCACTTTTCTTCTTTTTGGTACAATTCAATTTTTTGCATTTTGGGTTTAGTATTTTATCACCATGACATCAGAAGTTGTTTCTATTCCTGCATTAGTTGGATACAACTATCTATCTTGGAAGGGAAATATGATTGATGTTCTTATGATGAAGAACTTATGGAGGTTAACTAAAGGTGATATCGCCAAACCAACTGATGCAAAAGAGTTGGAAATATGGGAAGAGAGTTGTGATCAAGAAAGAAGACTCATTGAGAAAACTATTTTAGATAGCTTACAAGTACACATTGAGGCTAAGGATAAACCTATTGAGGTATGGAAAATATAGCTTATGTTAGAATAATCAACTCATAGTTTACCCACTTAGACATTAATTTAATTATTTTTGTCTTATTAGCCTAGTTCATGTGTCCCACCTTATGCAAGTTGTCAATTACCTATCCATAGTGGTCCAACTTGCCTTATTTGACCCATGTAGCGCTTGGGAAACGTCAAGGAATCAAATCTACTTTATTCCTGGCCTCCTAAGCACCCTTCTGCTTTTTCTGCTTTATTGCCTGCTTTTTCAGTGTTTTAAGGCAAATGGAAAAGCTAGACTAGGTGAGGTGAACTAGTTTTTTGTCCTCTTCATCCTCCACTCTTTTCTCCTTGAAAAAGAATGTATGAGATACCATTCCACCACTCTTTAGCTTGCCTAAGCCATTTTTCCAATTCGTGAGCTCCATGACAGATTTGGGATCAACTTTTTACACCTATGGGGGATTTGCTTATTTTTAGTAAGCCTGCTTTATGCTAGATTCGAATTGCTCCTCATGCATTTGAATCCATGATGTATGTTATTTATTCAGAAACCTATTATGTTACAGGGTTGGCTATTGTACACTGAGTTAATACAGTTTAGTGTTCAGCTCCAATTTCAGTCTCTTTTGTGAGTGATTTTGCATGATCAATTGTTAATTGTTGTGAGTAAAATTAATCTATCACTGGGTTCAATTTCCACATGGTATCAGAGCCATTGTAGATCGATTTATCTCCTTCAAAATTGTTTTGCAGGTTCGACATCAGTGATTGGGAGCCTTCTACTGATAGCCGGGACAGATTTTATAAGCTATGGATCAATCACAGAAAAATATCTTGACTCCCTTCAATTTCTTTGAATGGAAAGCAGAGATGGAGATACTGTTGAGAGCGAAAGGCCTCTACAGGGTGACTATGGCAACAGAAGCAGATCCCAATGCAGCTGCAGAGAAGATAAAATGGCACAACAGGAGGGATGAGGCCTATGGTCTCCTGTGTCTGAGTATTTCCAGAGGCCTCCTTTTCCATCTTGATGGATTGACATCACCGAATGAAGTATGGGAGAATATTTCTGATCTTTTTGGAAAGACAGATGAGATGAGGGGACATCAAATCGAAAATGAGCTGATTTCTCTGAGTCCAAATAGCTTTGAATCCCTGCAACTATATTTCTCCAAGTTCAAAGCACTAGTTTTGCAGCTGAAATAGTGTGGGATCGAAAAGAAGGATGATCATCTCGTCCTGGCCACTCTCTCGAAGCTAGGCCCTGACTATTCAGTGTTTGTTTCGACCTTCTATGCCATAAAACTGACAGCTCGAACCTGGAAGATGCGTAGCCTTGCAGATTTAATGGAATCTCTCACACAAGAACAGGATAAGCTGGTGATGATGGGAACCATCAAACCATCCAAAGATCAAGCTCTAATTGTTGGAGATTCGAAGGTGGATTCAAAATGCAAAAAGAAATCTAAAAAGCCACCTGAGCAAAAGAAAGACAAGAAACAGTCTCCGGAGGAGCCACAAGGTTCCAAGAAGAACTACCAGAAGAAGAAAAACAGAGGTGAAATGAACAAGTGCGCATACTACAATAAGGGAAATCACACTGAAAGATCTTGTATGAAGAAGCAAATAGACATGCTGACCCAACTCCTAGAGAAGAATGACATCTCCCTTCCAGAAATCTCAAAGAAGAGAGAAGGAGGATCAATTTCAGATGACAGAGAGAGAGTTCATGCATTGGTTGCTGGCACATCAAGCTCACCCAGTTTTATCATTGATTCTGGAGCTTCAAGACACATGGTTTTGACCAAGGAGGACTTCTCCTCACTTGATATGTCGAAAGGACCACCTATAGTACTGGGAGATGACTCTCTCACTGAAAGTTTGGGCAAAGGGAGGATTGATATTGATCATGGTCAGTTTAGCAATGTGTTGTATGTGCCTGGTCTTGCCTCCAACCTCTTGTCAGTGTACCAGATGACTCACACTGGGTCTCCAAAGAAAGTCATATTCTCCCCAGATGAAGTTGAGATCGCAGAGATCTCAAGTGGTAGAGTCATTGCAAAAGGAGTTGTGAATCATGCTCAGAAGATATACATGTTCTCACACTTACTACCCTACTCAAACCCCTCTGCTCTTCTGATTCATGCTAATGAAGCAAGCAAGCTTTGGCATGAAATATTTGGCCACCTAAATTACAAGTATCTTTCTGATCTTAGTGAAAAAGAGATGGTCATAGGGTTTCCCAAGATAAAATTTTCCAAAGGAGTCTGCCAAGGTTGTATCCTAGGAAAACACCCAGAGCACAAATTTGAGAGAGCTAGTCATGAGAGAACCTCTGCACCCCTCGAGCTGATCCACAATGATGTTGCTGGCCCATTTCCTCATATGTCCATGAGTCAGGAAAAATATGCATTGACCTTCATTGATGAATTTTCCAGGTATTGCTGGGTTTACTTCCTGAAACACAAGTCTGAAGTTTTTGGCCTATTCAAAGTCTTTAAGGCTTTGGTTGAGAACCAGTCTAGGAGGAAACTCAAGGTCCTCAGATCTAAAAATGGTGGTGAGTATGTCAAGTCTGAGTTTATTAACTATTGTGCAGATGCAGGTATTCAGATGCAGCATTCTATCCCTTACACACCACAACAAAATGGTGTTGCTGAGAGGAAGAACAGATCACTGAAGGAGATGGCAACATGCTCGATGGAGGCCAAAACTTTGCCACCAAAGTACTGGGCCAAAGCTATCAATTGTGCAGCCTATATTCAGAATAGGGTGCCTCATAAACAACTTGATGGTATGACTCCCTTCGAAGCATGGAGTGGGCACAAGCCAGATGTGACCCATTTCAGGATTTTTGGCTCAAAGGCTTGGGCTAGAATTCCAACAGAGAAGAGGAAGGATTTGCAGCCCCAAAGGCAAGAGCGTCTTTTTGTTGGATACCGTAAAGATTCAAAAGGGTACAAGCTGATAAATTTGAGCACAAACAAATCCTTCATCGAAAGTGTGTTCAGTTTGAAGAAGAACCCCTTGCAGCAGTGGAAGTTGGTGAAGCCTCTTCACCACCTGAACCTCAGGAAGTAAGTAAAGAGTTTGTTGAACATGATGATTCTGATTTTTCTGATGGAGATGAGTTTATTACAGACCCTAACAGCCCTACAAGGCCAAAATGGGCAGCG
>LPNX010750153.1:16743-43796 GCA_001517045.1 Pseudotsuga menziesii | reverse complement strand
GCAAATCAGATCCAAATGTCTATTTGAAGTTAGTTAATGGTTCATTAATGATCATTGTGTTATATGTTGATGACCTCCTCATTATAGGAAGCTCAAAGGTTGAGATTGCTTCCTTAAAGGGTGCTATGAACCAAGCCTTCTCCATGACATATTTGGGGCTCTTAAGTCAATTTTTGGGGCTTGAGATTGCTCAAACCAAAGCTGGAATCAAGGTGCACCAGTCCAAATATGCCTTGGACTTGCTGAACAAATTTAGAATGAAGGATTGCAAAGCAAGAAAAACTCCTTTCCTTTCAGGAGTGAAGCTGGAAGAAGCTGATTCTTCACCTATGGTAAACAATACACTGTATAGGCAATTGATTGGATGTTTATTGTATCTGACACATACTAGACCTGATATTTGTTATGCAGTAAGTGTGGCTTCTAGATACACGGATCAGCCTCATGAGATCCATTGGAAAGCATCCAAAAGGATCCTTAACTTTGTTCAGGGAACAAGGACACATGGGATCTTCTATAAAGCAAAATCTGATCTTGATTTGATTGGATTTACTAACAGTGATTGGGCAGGTGATAGCATAGACAAAAAGTCCACATTAGGATATGTGTTCATGCTTGCAGAAGGGCCAATCAGCTGGTCAAGCAAGAAACAGAGGGCCATTGCACTCTCATCTACAGAAACAGAGTACAGAGGAGTTGTTAATGCAACAACTCAATGTTTATGGTTGCAGGGTTTACTTGGAGAGTGTGGTTTCGAACCAGAGTACTCAACTACCATCTACTATGATAAACAAAGTACCATTCGAATCTGCAAAGATCCAGTTCAGAAGCAGAGAACCAGACACATTGAGATCCATATGCACTACATCAGAGAACTTGTGCATGATGGCACCATTCACCTACTCTTCTGTTCATCTTTAGAACAAGTAGCTGATTTCTTCACCAAAGAATTTTGTGAGAAGACCTTCAGCAATCTCAAATAATTGTTGGGGATTGCTGATCATGCTGTGAAGCATGAGTGAAGACAAGATTTCCAAATTTTGTTTTACAGTCCATGTTTAAGGGAGGATTTTCCCAAGTTGGTTTTGCCTCTTTCCTTGTTTAAATGGACATGCAGCATGTAAAGGGTGACTAAGCCTTGTTGCTAGGCCCTATAATTTTCTGATATATTCCTCATAAGTCAGGCTTAAGGGGGGGTGTTAGAATAATCAACCCATAGTTTACCCACTTAGACATTAATTTAATTATTTTTGTCTTATTAGCCTAGTTCATGTGTCCCACCTTATGCAAGTTGTCAATTACCTATCCATAGTGGTCCAACTTGCCTTATTTGACCCATGTAGCGCTTGGGAAACGTCAAGGAATCAAATCTGCTTTATTCCTAGCCTCCTAAGTGCCCTTCTGCTTTTTCTGCTTTATTGCCTGCTTTTTTAGTGTTTTAAGGAAAATGGAAAAGCTAGACTAGGTGAGGTGAACTAGTTTTTTGTCCTCTTCATCCTCCACTCTTTTCTCCTTGAAAAAGAATGTATGAGCTTCCATTCCACCACTCTTTAGCTTGCCTAAGCTATTTTTCCAATTCGTGAGCTCCATGACAGATTTGGGATTAGCTTTTTACACCTATGGGAGATTTGCTTATTTTTAGTAAGCCCGCTTTATGATAGATTCGAATTGCTCCTCATGCATTCGAATCCCTGATGTATGTTATTTATTCAACAACCTATTATGTTACAGGGTTGGCTATTGTACACTGAGTTAATACAGTTTAGTGTTCAGCTCCAATTTCAGTCTCTTTTGTGAGTGATTTTGCATGATCAATTGTTAATTGTTGTGAGTAAAATTAATCTATCACTGGGTTCAATTTCCACAGCTTATTTAATAAAAGTGACGATGTTTCTACTTACTATCTTGAAAGGAAAATACATGAGTTATACCCGAAAGATTTTGATAGAATAGAGTCATTTCTTGCTGAAATTAAAATTTATAATGAAAAATTAATAAATTGTGGTAATGATTAAAAAAATTGAAAATGCTCTAACTATTCTTGTTGAATAAAAATTACCTTCATTCTTTGATAGGTTCATTCAAACTAGGAATAGGGCCCTTGAAATGTCAAAAGGTACTCACAAAGTGAAGATTGTAAGCGCAATATCATTTCCAATGTATATACCATTGGGGTCTTGTATTAGTGATGAGGTCTTTTGTTGAGTTCTTTAAACTATCAGTTGATTTCCCATTGTGATCATTATTATGGTGTTCTAGGAATTTTGCACCTGGATCTAGTAGCCACTATGGCTTCTCTTTTATATCTAGGTACTTTGCTGTTGGATACCTTGCCACATGTTCTAGGAATTTTGCGGTTGGATCTAGTGGCCACTATGGCTTCTATTTTAGATCTAGGAACTTTGTTGCTGGATCTCTTGCCACATGTTCTAGGCATTCTGTGGTTGGAGCATTCTGCCACATGTTCTGTGTATTGGCCATACACCATTGTGGTATTTTGCAAGCATACATAATACAACTTGGTTTAGGTGCAATTTCATGGTTCAGTGACAAGAGGTTGTTATATTCATCTAGTCCATGAGGTGAAGTGTGTTTATTCACAACTTCTAGACATTTTGGAAATCAACATCAAAGCAGATGTTATGTAATTCCATCTTTCTCCATTTTATATTCTATATCCTAGTCATCATTAAAGGGGAGTGTTGGAATATGTAATGATGACTAATTGTATTAATTTAGAAGGTAATAATTTCCACTCTTATGTAAAAGAATTATCCCACATGTATTATGTAACAATTTACTCTTTTTACCATTTATTAAATAAAGAGGTGAAATTAAATTTATCCATATGTAAAAGATGATATGCAATTCCTCCTTACCTCTTGGTATATAATAGAGTCGAGAGACACATGAAAGAAACACTGAAATACATATAATGATCATCTTGTAGACACACTGTGTGTGTTGTTGTGAAGATGGAGGGTGATGTGTGGGATCTCTCTATTGTAATATTGGAGATTATTGATGAATAATAAGAAGACAACCTTTTGTTGTGCCCCTGCTCAACAGCCTTAAAATTATTTCATCAAACAAAATCCTATTTTGTTTGATGAAATGTTCAAAATTTTCAGGACAAATCTAATCAATCACCAGCTACTGAAACAATGAGATTCTGAGAGCTACCGAATCAGTGAAATTTTATGTTTTTTAAGCAGCCTTTGCAAACTATAGATTATTTAACAAAATATCCATTATGAAGTTATTATTTTGGGTGGATTTACATCAATCAAGGGGTAGGTGTTAATAATTTCCATGTCTTACCATAACCTAATCTTGAAATCTAATCCAAATATTTATCACTTGATCTTTACTATTTGATTTTTTTATTATGGATATTGACAAGGTTGTGTAATTGGAAGATTGATCATTGTATGGCTTGATACATTACCATAAGTTTCATTTGCATATTAAGTAATAGGCAGGCATGCTCGGTTGGTTGTAACCTTGATAAGGTCTAGAGTATCGAAGGACTAATATTTGTTACAAACATGCCATATCCTAAGTTTACCTTTCGGATTCCAAACCATATTCAATATCACCATGATTGTTGAAAGTTGATTTTTATAACATGGTCTATATTGCAAAGCTTGGTTTTGATTTGATCATTTTTATTATGTTGTATGGCTCGCCACCTTCACAGTTTAAATCAGATTTACGGTAAGGGTGACATAGGATTATGGTTTAACATCAGCTTAGTTTATGTCGTCGCCTCCAATTTTGATATACCTGCTGTGAAATTGATATGGCATCATTGCGCGGGTACTTAGTTCTGTCATTCACATTCAATCCAGAGTACCTGTGTGGTGTCGTGGCTCCATGATCGGTTAACACCTATAGTCTATGCAATGAGTGGTCTTACGTCAATAGCTCAGGGTAAATAATCGCAATATCAGTTCGATTTGGAGTTGTTTGCCGTCATTTCTCATTATAACTGCATGGTTGTGTTATCATTCCCTTCATGCCAAATTTTTAGGAGTTTCGGCTGCGTTCGCTCGTGGTGCAGTCGATTTATGAATGTTTAGGGCTGCATTTCTTAGGGTTTTTGCTGGGTCTGCACCCTGAGTGTTCACTCTCTGGTTCTCTGTTGTGGTGTGAGCTCGAGTACCTTGTATGGGTGATTTTGCGTGCCTATGTACAGTTAGTCATGGCATCGGTGGTGAGAGTTGAGCCCTGTGAGACGAAGCTACTTGTTTCGAACCTCGAACTGTTAGCAAAGGTCGAGACTGTCGAATGGTTTCCATTTTTTAGTAAGTTCTTGGATTCAAACCCCGAAGTCACGAGGGTGTTTGTTGTGTCTTTGGCCAACTTTCAGGTTAAAGTTGGTGATCTCCAGTTTCGTGTGGATGAATGTTCAGTTGCGCTTGCGACTGGTCTGCCATTAACAGGCGAAAGGTGGTTTAAATATAAGCCAATGAACATTACCGAATGGAGGTAGTTTCTCAAAAACCCCTATCAAGGGGTATCATTCCGAGCTAGTGGCTCCCGCAAATACTTTAAAAAGGAATGGCGCCCGATCTTAGACTTAATACACAGGTACGTGACCTGTGAAGGTCGCCTGTCTTCAGCCTATGTTTACCATCTGTGGTTGATGTCTGTTTTTATTGGGTTCCCTCTGAATTTACCTTATTACCTAGTTCACAGTCTGTTTAAAATGTCCTCTGCAATTAAAAAGGGTCCGAAACATGTTAGTCATAGCCTTTTCCATCACGACTTGGTCTGAATGTTAATTGAGAGGGAATTGTCAAAGTTAAACAGGTCATGGGATGAGTTCATTGAGTCTAATGGTTTTTTGGCTTTCTGCCACTGTCAGTTTGACTGTCCCGAGGAATGTATCAGGCATCAAGAGCCTAATCCAGTTTTGGTCTCACCTTTACGCCAGCCTTCGTCAAGCAAACCCGTGTCAAACCCTACTGGTCGTATGAGCCTCAGTGCCTGTAACGAGTCGATTCCTCCTCCTGTGAGTAGCCCCGGTTCCTCTGTGTTTGCAAAGTGTATGAATGAGTCTTCGGGTTTGTCTCTAGTAATGCCGAAAAGAAACACTGATACCTGCAAACGAACTGGTAAAAGGACGAAAACTAAGTTGATGGGTAGGTTTATTAGGAGCATGGCTAAGTGAAATGCTGTCAAATCATCTGTGAATGATGGTGTTCGTGTCGAGACTGTTGTTATAGATGATGAAGAAGATCACCCTGTTTTGCCTGTTTATAACCATAATGTTGGGCCTGAATCTATATCGAACCCTGTCGAGGGTAGTCCTCCCGTGTTTGATAAGGATGTTGGACCTGATCCTATTGTTGATCTCCCAGTTAAGGGGAAGCCCGTAGAGACAAACGTATTAGGTTCTTATCAGGTCGAGGATATGATGCACCCCCTGTTTCTTAACTGCTTGTTGGATAAGATTCGCAGAATGGAAGGAAGGGTGATTGAGATGTCGGCTCATCGTGATGTTGTGGAGGCCGAGAATGTGAAGTTGAAAGAGCAGTTAGATGCAGATAATAAGTCTTTGCTGCGTGTTAAAAAGCATAAGGATAGGCTGATTAGAAGGGTCCTTAAGTTACAGAATGAAAATGTTAAGAATGAAGAGAAGGTACGGGAGCTCAATGCCCAAATTACGCTAATGCGATTTAAGGGACAGTCGCAGAATCCATCGAGTGGCGTAAACATTCAGGTGTTTAACGCACCTGTGAATTTATAATAGGTTGAAATGCACTTGCTTTTGTTTTCAGGTTTGAAGTTATCATAGATTGATAATCGGGTTATTTCTTTACAGGTATTTGGTTTGTATTAATTCGTTTAGTATTTAGTTTATTTGATTTTCTGTTTGTTTATGTTTTAATTATGTTTCTTTTGCATTTGCAGTATTGCAGATAACGTTTTGGGTTCTCTATTCTTGGATTTTGATGACTCCTTAATGACTGGATGATCCCTACATGATTGGGAACAAATCGGTTGGCGAGGATTGTTTTCCAGATGTCGCTATATAGTTAATGCTTTTGTCATCTCCCCCGATTTTGTGCTATAAACCGATTTTCTTCAAATTTCAAAACGTTATGATGTATATCAAAAATGACATGTTTCACTTGTCATTTTAGGATGAAAATTGGTTATGATCTTCAGTTTGTAGTTTCCGATTGTATAGGATCATTTCTCTATGAGAATAGGTTATTTAAAGAGACATGTGTGTACTAGGAAAGGGGTCTATAGTTTGGGGAAAGGAGAATACAAGACTACTGTTTGATCTGTCTGTAACTCAAGGCAGTTTCCTATCAGCAGATACAGTATTTTAAACTGGTGATACTTATATATGTTTACAGTATTTTTATGTTGCATATGTGTTCATGGTATCACTTGGTTTTGTTTCTTTTTCCATATTATTAATGTTTGTCATAATCTCTTTGATGGCTTATGCAAATATATCTTTTGTAATTATCGACTTATTTTGATTTCAACTTTGCTGATGGATGTCATATTGTGCAATTAATGATTGAAATCATAACCCATGTGATATATGTGCCTGTTGTATGATCTTGTTAAGTTCTGAATTTCTTTTGAATACTTTTAAGATCATTCATACAGTAGTCCCATTAGCAGATTTGATATCAGGATTATATTTGCATCGCTCCTGATCAGGATAGGACTTAGATTAGGTTAATGTGTTTTTTTGTTTCTGTTAATTATATTACTAGAAAATCTATTCGAATCAAATGTTTATCTTCATGTCACATTCAGATTATTCTTTTTATTTCGGATTAATGTACAGGTGTATATAATGTATTTTTGTAATTTATCAAGTCTGTTAATAGTTATTTAACTTCTATCTTTGTAATATAAACTGATTTAATTTAGTTGAATAATACTGTAATTAATAACATTTATTAACTTGTACAGAGATAGGTATATATCTGATTAATAATCAGTAGCGTTAGATTTATCTTTTAGAATTTTCTTTAATTAGACTTTCAGGCTAACGGAGCCTTTAAACCTGTCGGGAACAACCATCCCAAATAGCTTGGAGCCTGCTTTAAGGATCCTGGTCTGGGTTGTATTCCCTCGTTGCGTGCATAGTCACTTATGCCTGTCAACAATGGCGCTAGAAGGAGGGCCAGCTTAAACAGATGGCTGATGAAAAAAATCATGTTAACAAAATTAATCAGCCTATCACTCCTCAAATACAGTCATCATCACAGCCACATACTCTCCGGTCATCACGATCGGGTGAAGCCCCACTGAACGACTCTGTTCGAAACCTTATCTCTCAGTTCAACTCTCCCGGTATTCACCTACCTGAAGAAATTGACCAGTACGAGCAAGCCATAAAAGAATCTCATAGGATCCTAACAAGGGCGTATTTGAATCTCACTAGGCGCCAACCCACTGAACTACCTCTCCCGTAGATCACACGTCCCCGCACTCATCGTCCTGAACCTGCTTCGAAAGAACAGGAGCAACCTTTAGGTTCCCTCCCTGATCTTCAGATACAACAACCTCTGATAGGTGCCAATCAGCCTTCATCTTCTTCAGGACCACCTGCTTCAGGAGGGGCTGGTCAACCACCATCACCACCTCATTCACCTCCTCACATTCTTCAAACACCGCCTTCGCCGCCTCCAACTCCAAGAAACATGGCAGGTGTAAACCCCCCAAACCCTAATGCTAATATGCCATGGTTAGCTCAGGATGTAGTTGCTGTCCCAGGCGATCAACATCCTTTACCCAAGCATCCTGAGAAATTGTTGCCTAAATTGTTGCCTAGTGTGTCACATGCCCCAATTTTGCAAAATAATAGTATTTTATTTGATTTTATTCCAAGACATTATTTTAAATTTTATGCTAAGTTGTAAATGATGATTCAACAGAGTCAAGGATATTGAATGTAATTCTGAATATTTTAATTATAAATAAATAAAAGTGGAGACAACAGCTTGGGAGAGCTGTTAAAAAGAGTGTTACTGGTCAAGTTGGTGGAGGAGACTAGGTGGAGAGCAAATAGACAAGTGGCAGCATCCTCAAACACTTCCAATGTTGCAGGTGGCAACCTCCCTACATTTGGGTTCGTGATCCCCCAAGAAAGTGGGATTAGAGCTGGTGGCTCAATTAATGACTTGACTAACCCAAAAAGACCTAGGCAATCTTAATAAAAATACCCATTGAAGAGAGCTGAGGCTGCTCATTCCAAGAGGAGAATCATTCATGTGAATGTACTTCAAAGGATTTCATTAGGAAGGGAATTTGTGGAAGGTGTTTGAGGGGTAAACTGTAGAAAGTGCTCTAGTATAGCTATTCAGCTGAAGGATTTTGCTGCTGAGTACAGAGTTGGTACTAACTCATTGGACTAGTATTTTGTTGCTTGCTCCACTAGTTCTCAGCCAAGGAGACCAGGAACAGGATTGGGGGTCCTGAGAAGACGCTCTTTGAGCACTCTCCAGGAGTTGGTAGGGAGGAACGGCCTCCCAACACTGTTGTCATCCAGCTTTAAACAGGTTCTACAGTCTTTTATTTACCGTGTCAAAAAGTTTATATATGAGAATGAATGATTGATGAATGATTACATGTTTTCTAGTGAACTGATAGAGCTAGTAACCCTTTAGTTATTTGAATATTGAATCTGTAATTGATGAAAATAAACCTAACCTGTGTTTTTCCCCATTTGGAATAAACCAGACTGTACTCTAGCACAGGCAATGTGTTTAAAAATAGATGAAGAATATGATAGAAGATTGAATCGAATAGATGTATTATATATTTCATAATAATAGAATAATTTATTTCTGTTTGTAGGTTATTTTTAGTAAAGAACAATAACCTGTCTAATTCTTGTTACTATTTAACTAGCTTGTTGATGTAAGTAGGCTAGAAAATAAATATCCGTAACTCATTACAGGTAGTAGGTTTATCATAGTAATAAGTTACTCAAATAAATAAGATGTATTTAATACAGTGCATTATTTTGTTATTTATGCAGGATGATAAACTGTGTCATGTTATATATATATTTTCTTTGTATTTTATTCATTAACCTCTTGCTTATGCGGTAGAAAAGTTACAACTAAACTATTTGTTTATATTCATTCAATAAAGGTATAAATTAATAAAAATATAGTTTAATTACTAAACATAGTAATTTAAGACTAACATATATTATTAACTAAGTAAAGTAATATAAAGAATAATCATGGAACTAAGAATAAACTTATTCAAAATATTTAAGCTCTTCTATCATTTCCATTTTATTATTTCAATAGGAAAAACAACAAGAATATAATAATGAACAACATATACATAATGTATACTTATAAAAAGGACCGTTCCTTTTAATTTGTACAAACAGGGTGTATCTGTAAAAGCAAATGACAGGGTTGAAACCCTTATATATATTACAATTACAAATGTCAATGCATCGAAGTTATAAACCAAATTAATTGGATTATGTAACTATTAAACAATTAGGTTATTATAAATTACTTACAATCCTTTAAGGACAACCATAAAGACATTGGTAATTATTATAAACTGGAAATTTCCCCAACAAATTGTAACACTAGTTAAAAGCCAAACTAAATAAGTAGTAGAATTTGTTAAAAATTAAGTAGAGTAATTTGTTTTAAAACGAGGGTTTCCACAGGAAAAACCTACCTCATAACTCTGAGCAAAAACGAGTAAGATTTATAACTAAACTATGACTGTATGTATCAGTCTTAAAAACATTAATAATAAAATTTTACAGAGTACTTTAAACAGAGCACAAAACTTCGCTTACAGTTGAGAAGGGTAAAAACCCAGAGTACACATAGCATAATGTTAAGCATTTCGATAAATCGAGACAAGCTTGAAGACAGAACTGTCTTTACAAGAGAACTATTGTTTAAAGTAAAAAAAAACCATAAAGCTAAACATAAAAACAAAACTAATTACATTGCTCAGTTTAAGACTGAGTTTACCCATTGACTAGCGAGGGTTTGAAACTTGGTAAATCAACAATGACCTGTAAAAGAGACCGCATATTTTATGGCATGCCTAGGAAATTTTCCCCAACTCTGGGTTATTCCAAATGACCATCCTGATACAAGTAGGGTAAAACCCAACATATTGACCACAGGGCTTACCCGTATAAAGCCATGAGCCACGGCATTCAAAGACTGTTTTCATACTTCCTCCACCATGGATGTACGTAGTCGCGAGCCCCCTGCAAGGAGTTTTAAATACAAAGGTCAGAAAATAAATACTTAAGATTTGTTTATGCTATCGTAACAGCAAAAACACCTGCTGTAAGTTAAATGAACACTAAAAATGAATTTTACCTGTGATTTGAAATGTTGAACAATCTGATGGAATTACTGTCACCAACAGAATTTTGCAAAATATAGACCCAACAGCCTATGACGACTAAACCTATCATGCAACCATGAGCCATGAGGATGATGAAAGGAAGTTTGAACAGACAACAAGCCAAGGGAAATGATAGACTCAACAAAACTTATAGAGTGAGAACTCACAGTCACTGAGAATGGATTTAAAATCGAATACCGGAGGCAAAGCCAACGCTAACCCAAGACTCAGAACAACTAGAACGGAGGAGAACTTACGACCGCCATGAAAACCAAGCAGAGCAACCTCAAGGGCTAGCGTGAACTGTGGAGGAGAAATGAAAAGGGTTAGGGTTACAATGATTCTTATATCTCCAAATCTTAGCCAGGAGAAGACCATGTGGTCACGATAATTTAAACCATGTAGTGGATCGTTTCTATAGTCTCCTACATTACAATAATAACCAATTATTTAATCATTGAACACGATGCATAAACCATATCATAACTAAGTTATTGCTTTGTAAAATCGAATACACCACTCATCATATGATGCTAGATCAATGTTAAAGTAACAACGTTAAAATTTACATTGACCTAGCAAAGAGGTGTCACCATTAAACTTTGATTAATGCCCGAAATCATTCATGCATAGAACTTACTCCATCATTAACCATATGTCTATTGTATCGTAACATCACTAATACGATATGGATGTTAGTAACCCTTTTTCTTTAAACGTTGACCTTGATATGGATAAAAGTCATTTGTTATATGGGAGAGATCAATTTATCCACCGAACAACTATAGTTTTCTTATGTAGAAACATTATAGTTTATACATGGTTAATCTCTTGTAAAACGACAATTCAAGTTATAACATTTATAAAATGGCACAACGTAGTATTTGTAGAATCATAAACTCTATTTTAAACTTGTTTATGACCTTGAACTAATTATAGAATTGAATGTCTAATAAAAAAAATAGATTATGCATGTTTATAAGTCATATAGTAATTAATAAATCAAATGGTAGCAATCTATGAAGTTAGCAAAGTTTATTGTAAGAACACTTTTATGAATTTCTTTTACATAGTTCAGAGCGATGAAACTTTGATAGAATTTGGTTGTGACTCAACTTGGTATTTGCTAATGATTCACCATGTCTATTGGTTAGTAAAGTGGTTATGAAATAACTAGAAAGTCGACCTTTTTCAAAAGCATCAATCTCAGAAAAACATTTTGTAGACAGTAACTTAATACAAGAGGAGTATTATAGAAAAATAAGAAATTGAATAGGAATGATCCTACTTGAGTCCAGAATCATTAGAATGACATGGTTTGACATAAAGTTAAGAAGTATAGGCAAACAATGATTTCATGTGAGAAGGCATTATGGTTTGTTTGCACAAATCATAATGACAAGAAGTTTACAGGCTGTAAGTTTTATCGCAGAAGATAAATGTTGAACAGTTGTTACACAGATAAGATAATATGTTAATGTTTACATACTAACAAAACAACCATTATAACATTGCAAGTTATGCACACTAAAGTAGAAGTACTTTGCAACTGAGATTATAATTTTAGAGCCACAAAACATATCTTACTGTCGCTACGTACATTTGAACTTTGTTACAAGAAAAACTGAAGGAAGCCAAACGGTTTTACCTCACGGAAGTGGTTTGGATTTTAGCAGCTTAATTACTAAGATTTATAATTACAAATAAAACACTGCTAGATACTTTATGAATTTTAAAATGTTACTCATTCGATCATACATGTAAACCTGTAAGAACCAGTAATCTTCTGCGTTAGCATAAATGCTAAGTAAGCCTCGGATTCAAAAGTTAGATTCCACCTACTTGACATGAAGAAACTCATCAGTAAACTGAAATAAAACAATACACAAGTAAACCTTATTCTTGTTACAAAAGAGAACTACTGAGTTAACATAATTGATATTTTGTAATACTAATCACTTGACTGTTTCTTTTATTAGTAACCTTTAGCTGTTAGTAAACTGTAAGTTTTAGCATTTTTTGTTAACTCAAAATTTTAAATTTTTGTGAAAATTTGGGGTTTTGACATATGGTATCAGAGCATAAGGTTCAAACACTAGGCCTTGATAAGGCCCAACTAGATTTTAAGAAACAGTAAACTGAATTATTATGCCGACATTTTTTTTAAATGTTATTCAATCAGAGAAATTGTTTTATGAAGTTTAACATACAGGTATGGAAAAGCTGGAAGAATATGTAGAGGAGGAATCTCCAATTACTGAACCAGGAAATTTACCAAGAGATCCTATACCAGAGGACTTAACTACCAATTCCTCAGAACTGTTACAAACTGTAAAAGACTTAAAAACTGAAATGGAGTCTTTAAAGCGAGAAAATGAAAGGATTCTGAGGGCTCAAGAAGAGCTGAATCAGATCCTAACTGAAAAGTTTCAAACTGAGGGTAGGGGTAGAAGATCAGAATCAGAAGATGCCAGTCATCAATGTAAATCTAAAAAGATGAAACATACTAAAACTAAAGGTAGTTCATCTTCTGAAGTGTTTGGTGAACAACGAAACTATCATACTACTAGTGACAGTAGTGATGATAATCAATATACTAAAAAGAGGAAATACAAACCTTATGAGGAGATTTTCGGGGAATTCAAAAAGATAAAACCACCAACCTTTAATGGAGAGACTGAGAAGGAGGAGGAAGCTAAATCCTGGTTATCTGAGATGAAGAAGTACTTCCAAATATATAACTATTCTAACCAGTTAAAGGCTAGAATGACTATTTATAACCTCTCAAGAAGGGCTGACAATTGGTGGCAAAATTTGAAAAGAGTTAAGGGCATAAAAGAGAAAGATGTAAACTGGAGTACCTTTAAGAGGTATTTCAAAAAGAAATTTCTATCTGAGTAGTATTATGAGGAGAGAGCCAAAGATTTTTATGAACTGAAGTTAGGATCAATGAAAATTAAAGATCTAAACAGCAAGTTCTTAAGTCTACTTAAGTATGTACCATATTTTGCAGATGAGAAACCAAAGGTACAACGATTCCTTAGCTGTCTACCTTATCATATTAAAGATAGAATTGAATATGATAACCCAAAGACCTTGGAGGAAGCTATAAGAAAAGCTTACTTCTATTTTGAGCAGAATCAAAAGAAAGAAGGCTTGGCCAATTGGAAAGCTAAGAAAAATAATAATCAGTTTGAACAAAAGAAGAAGGATTTTGTGCCTAGTATAAATTTCAAAAACAATAAGGCCAAAAATTATTCTAATAACAAGAATTTCCAAGGAAACAAGAGTAATACACCCAACAATCAGAATAATCCTAAAGGTAAGGAATTTGCAAATAAATAGGGAAATTTTACCAAGAACTTTGAGCACAAAGAGCCTATCAAGTGCTGGGAGTGTAATGGCCCACACTATGCTTCAGTCTGTCCAAACTGGAAGAAGACTGTTAGCAATATTCATACCATACAGGAGGAGATGACTGTTGGGGAGCTAGCAAGGAGCATGCCTAGAATCAACGCAGCTTTGGAGAATCGACAAGCTGAATATTAGACTTCCATGGTGGAAGTAGAAGCTATGATAAATCAGACCCCTGTAACTATTTTGATTGATCAAGGAGCTAGTCTCAGTTATATTGCAGAAAAAATGGTAGAAAAATGTATGTCATCTGTTGAAAAATTTGAGAATTCTTGGTTGGTTTAGTTAGCCACTGGTGCTAAAAGAAAAGTAACTTGTTTTGTTAAAGAATGTGCAATAGTTATGGATAAATTGGAAACTGTTGTTAAACTTAATGTTTTGCCTCTTGGTTCTTATGACTTGCTGATTGGTATGGATTGGTTAGAACAACATAGAGTAATTCTAAATTGTTATGATAAAATCTTCACATGTTTAAACAATGATGAAAAACCTGTAAGTGTTAAAGGAATTCCTAGAAAAACTACCGTAAGGCAGATTTCTTCTTTACAACTTAAAAGAGTTGTTAGGAAGGGATGTAAAGCTTATGCAGTAACAATTACTAATGAGGAAAATATAATTAAAACAGGTAATTTAAAAGTGGAAGACATACCCATCTTAAAAGAATATATTGATGTATTCCAGAAGAAATTCTAGGTTACCTCCGAAAAGGAAATTGGATTTCACCATTGAGCTGGTACCGGGTGCAGTACCTATAGCTCAAAGGCCCCGTATCGAATGAACATATTGGAACTTAATGAATTAAAATCTCAATTAAAATAATTAATTGATAAAAAGTATATTCGACCAAGTGTGTCTCCCTGGGGGACACCTGTCATCTTCGTCAAGAAGAAGGAGGAAACTATGCGACTTTGCATAGATTACCGTCAGTTAAACAAGATGACCATAAAAAATCGATATCCATTGCACCGCATAGATGACCTATTTGATCAACTACGTGGAGCCACGGTGTTTTCAAAAATAGATTTAAGGTCTGGATATCATCAAGTAAGGATTAAAGATGAAGACATCTTTAAGACAGCTTTTAGAACAAGATATGGTCATTACGAATTTGTCCTAATGCCATTCGGGCTTACCAATGCCCCTGCTGTCTTCATGTGTTTAATGAACAATGTGATGCATAAGTATTTAGATAAGTTTGTGGTTGTGTTTATCGACAACATTCTCATCTATTCAAAAACTAAGGAAGAACATAAAGAACATCTAAAAATTGTTTTGCAAGAGTTGCGAGAACATCAACTCTTCGTAAAGTTTAGTAAATGTGATTTCTTCAAGGATAAGATTAAGTATTTAGGTCATGTGGTGACCAAGGAAGGAATTTTCGTAGATCCTGAAAAGATAAGGGCAATCGAAGATTGGCCGGTTCCTAAGGATGTGACGGATGTTCAATCTTTCATGGGAATTATCGGTTATTACCGGAGGTTCATTGAAGGTTTTTCGAGGATAGCAAATACGATAAATTCCGATGCAGAAGAAAGGAAAGAATTTTGAATTGAATCAGAAATGTGAAGAAAGATTTAAAAAGTTAAAAAATTTATTAACCAGCACACCTATTTTAAGAATAGACGATCCTAATAAAGAATTTGTAGTGTGTACTGACGCCTGCAATGATGGCTTAGGTGGTGTTCTGACTCAAGAAGGGCATGTTATTGCCTACGAGTCTAGAAAGTTAAAAATTCATGAAAAGAATTATGCAACTTACGATCTAGAATTAAAAGTTGTTATACACACTTTAAAGATGTGGCGACATCACCTAATTGGCAGAAAATTTGTTTTAATGACTGATAATAAAGGATTGAAGTATCTGTTAGATCAACCTAATCTAAATGCCAGACAAGCTAGGTGGTTAGCTTTCTTAAGCGAGTATGATTTTGAAATTCAGCATATAAAAGGTAAATAAAATAATTTTGCTGATGCAATAAGTAGGAATGCAAGGCTGAATTTTTCAGCAGCTATCAGCACCTATGTTTCAGATTTAGGTGAACAACTTAAAGAATGAATAGAACAAGATAAAATTTACCAGAGTTTGCAAGCTAAAGCTAAATAAAATCCAACAGAAAACTTAATTAAAGGTTACAGTTTAAATGAAAAAGAATTTTTACTGTATAAAGATAGAATGTATGTACCTAACGTACCTAAAGTTAAGCTGTTAATTCTGGATGAAATTCATAAAACACCATATTCAGGTCATCTAGGTTATCAAAAGATTATAAATATGTTAATAAAAGAGTATTTCTGGCCAAATATGAAAACTGAAGTAGCAGAATACATTGCTAGGTGTTTTGAATGTCAACAGGTAAAAACTAAACATCAACACCCAGCTGGTTTGCTTCAGCCTTCACCCATCCCTAGCTGGAAATGGGAGATAATTAGTCTAGATTTTATTACTGGGCTTCCTAAAAATCAAAATCAGAATGATTCTATCATGGTAGTAGTTGATAAGTTAAGCAAAGTAGCTCACTTTATACCTATTAAAACTACTTTTAAAGCTGCAAACATAGCTGATATTTTTCTAAAACAGATTTTTCGATTACATAGAGTACCAAAAGTCATAATCTCAGATAGAGATCCTAAGTTTACAGGAAACTTTTGGAAGTCTTTGTTTAAAGGTTTAAACACCACATTAAATTTTAGTACTTCTTTCCATCCTCAAATCGATGGACAAACTGAAAGGGTAAACCAAGTATTAGAAGATCTATTAAGAATGTATGTGAAAGACTAGCTTGGTAAATGGGAGGACTATTTACATCTGGTAGAATTTGCTTATAATAATAATTATCAAACATCAGCCAGATTTAGTCCTTTTGAAATTTTATATGGGCGAAAATGTAATACTCCTATCTCTTGGAGTAATCCAATAGATAGATTGGTATTAGGTCTAGAAGTGTAAAAATAAATGGATTAAATTGTGAAACAAGTCCAGGGAAATCTAAAAGTGGCACAGGATCGGAAGAAAAGTCAAACAGACTTAAAAAGAACTCCAAAGGAGTTTCAGGTAGGTGAATATGTGTTCATCAAGGTAAGGCCCAAAAAGAGCTCTCTAAAATTGGGGATTTGTGCAAAATTGGCACCTTGTTACTGTGGCCCATTTGAAATTCTGTCTAGGATTGGACAAGTATCTTATCAATTAGCATTACCACCTAATTTAAGAGTACATAATGTTTTTCACATTTTCATTTTAAATAAATATGTTCATGACGCTACTCATGTTGTTAACTAGAATGATGTACAGGTGGAACCAGAAGGAGACTTTCTGGTGGAACCGGACTGTATCCTTGGGAGGAGGGAGATTACACTTCGGAACCGCACCATTGGATAGGTGAAGGTGCAATGGAAGCACCTTAGTCTAGAGGAAGCCACCTGGGAATTGGAAAGTAATATGCGGGATGCATATCCAATTCTGTTCCAGGGAAATTCTGAGGCTGAAGAATAAATAACATTGAGGACGATGTTATGTTCTAAGGGGATGTGTATGTCACATGCCCCAATTTTACAAAATAATAGTATTTTATTTGATTTTATTCCAAGAAATTATGTTAAATTTTATGCTAAGTTTTAAATGATCACTCAGTAGGGTCAAGGATATTGAATGTAATTCTGAATATTTTAATTATAAATAAATAAAAGTGGAGACAACGGCTTGGGAGAGTTGTTAAAAAGAGTGTTACTGGTCAATTTGGTGGAGGAGACTAGGTGGAGAGCAAATAGACAAGTGGCAGCATCCTCAAACACTTCCAATGTTGCAGGTGGCAACCTCCCTAAATTTGGGGTCATGACTCCCCAAGAAAGTGGGATTAGAGCAGGTGGCTCAATTAATGACAACTAACCCAAAAAGACCTAGGCAATCTTAATAAAAATACCCATTGAAGAGAGCTGAGGCTGCTCATTCCAAGAGGAGAATCATTCAGGTGAATGTACTTTAAAGGATTTCATTGGGAAGGGAATTTGTGGAAGGTGTTTGAGGGGTATAATGCAGAAAGTGATCTAGTACAGCTATTCAGCTAAAGGATCTTGCTGCTGAGTGCAGAGTTAGTACTGAGTCATTGGACTAGTATTTTGTTTCTTGCTTCACCAGTTCTCAGCCAAGGAGACTAGGAACAGGCTCGTGGGTCTTGAGAAGATTCTCTTTGAGCGCTCTCCAGGAGTTGGTAGCGAGGAACGACCTCCCAACGCTGTTGTCATCCAGCTTTAAATAGGTTCTACAGTCTTTTTTTATTGTGTTAAAAAGTTTATATCTGAGAATGAATGATAGATGAATGATTACATGTTTTGTAGTGAATTTATAGAGCTAGTAACCCTTTAGTTATTTAAATATTGTATCTGTAAATGATGAAAATAAACCTAACCTGTGTTTTTCCTTGTCTGGAATAAACCAAACCGTACTCTAGCACAGACATTGTGTTTAAAAATAGATGAAGAATATGATAGAAGATTGAATTGAATAGATGTATTATATATTTCATAATATCAGAATAATTTATTTATGTTTGTAGGCTATTTTCAGTAAAGAACAATAACCTGTCTAATTCTTGTTACTGTTTAACCAACTTGTTGGTGTAAGTAGGCTAGAAAAGAAATAGCCATAACTCATTACAGGTATCGGGTTTATCATAGTAATAAGTTACTCAAATAAATAAGATGTATTTAATACAGTGCATTATTTTGTTATTTATGCAGGATGATAAACTGTGTCATGTTATATATATATTTTCTTTGTATTTTAATCATTAACCTCTTGCTTATGCAGTAGAAAAGTTACAACTAAACTATTTGTTTATATTCATTCAATAAAGGTATAAACTAATAAATATATAGTTTAATTACTAAACATAGTAATTTAAGACTAACATATATTATTAACTAAGTAAAGTAATATAAAGAATAATCATGGAACTAAGAATAAACTTATTCAAAATATTTAAGCTCTTCTATCATTTCCATTTTATTATTTCAATAGGAAAAACAACAAGAATATAATAATGAACAACATATACATAATGTATACTTATAAAAAGGACCATTCCTTTTAATTTGTACAAATAGGGTGTATCTGTAAAAGCAAATGACAGGGTTGAAACCCTTATATATATTACAATTACAAATGTCAATGCATCGAAGTTATAAACCAAATTAATTGGATTATGTAACTATTAAACAATTAGGTTATTATAAATTACTTACAGTCCTTTAAGAACAAACATAAAGACATTGGTAATTATTATAAACTGGAAATTTCCACAACACATTGTAACATTAGTTAAAAGCCAAACTAAATAAGTAATATAATTTGTTAAAAATTAAGTAGAATAATTTGTTTTAAAACGAGGGTTTCCATAGGAAAAACCTAGCTCGTAACTCTGAGCAAAAATGAGTAAGATTTATAACTAAACTATGACTGTATGTATCAGTCTTAAAAACATTAATAATAAACTTTTATAGAGTACTTTAAACAGAGTAAAAAACTTCGCTTACAGTCGAGAAGGGTAAAAACCTGAAGTACACAGAGCATAATATTAGGCATTTCGATAAATCGAGACAAGCTTGAAGACAGAACTGTCTTTACAAGAGAACTATTGTTTAAATTTAAAAAAATCTGTAAAGCTAAACATCAAAACAAAACTAATTACATTGCTCAGTTTAAGACCGAGTTTACCCATCGACTAGCGAGGGTTTGAAACTTGGTAAATCAACAATAACCTGTAAAAGAGACCGCATATTTTAGGGCGTGCCTAGGAAAGCTTCCCCAACTCTGGGTTATTCCAAATGACCACCCTAATACAAGTAGTGTAAAACCCAACATATTGACCATAGGGCTTACCCGTATAAAGCCATGAGCCACGACATTCAAAGACTGTCTGCATACTTCCTCCACTGTGGATGTACATAGTCGCAAGCCCCCTGCAAGGAGTTTTAAATACAAAGGTCAGAAAATAAATAACTGAAGATTTGTTTATGCTATTGTAACAACAAAAACACCTGCTGCAACTTAAATGAACACTAAAAACGAATTTTACCTGTGGTTTGAAATGTCGAATAGTCTCATGGAATTACTATCACCAACAGAATTTTGCAAAATATAGACCCAACAGCCTGTGAAGGATAAACGTATCATGCAATAGTGGGCCACAAGGACGACGAAAGGAAGTTTGAGCAGACAAAAAGCCAAGGGAAACGATAGACTTAACAAAACTTGCAGAGTGAGAACTCACAGTCACTAAGAATGGCTTTAAAATCGAATACCAGAGGCAAAGGCAATGCTAACCCAAGACTCGGGACAACTGGAACAGAGGAGAAATTACGGCCTCCATGAAAACCAAGCAGAGCAGCCTCAAGGGCCAGCGTGAACTACAGAGGAGAAATGAAAAGGATTAGGGTTACAATGATTCTTATATCTCCAACGCTTGTCTAGGAGAAGACCACGCGGTCAGGATAATTTAAACCATGCAGTGGATCATTTCTATAGTTGCCTGCATTACAATAATAACCAATTATTTAATCATTGAACATGATGCATAAACTATATCATAACTAAGTTATTGCTTTGTAAAATCGAATACACCGCTCATCATATGATGCTAGATCTGTGTTAGAGTAACAACATTAAAATTTACGTTAACCTAGCAAAGAGGTGTCACCATTAAACTTTGGTTAATGCCCGAAATCATTCATGCACAGAACTTAATCCATCATTAACCATATGTCTATTGTATCGTAACATCACTAATACGATATGGATGTTAGTAACCCTTTTTCTTTAAATGTTGACCTTGATATGGATAGAAGTCATATGTTATATGGGAGAGATCAAGTTATCTACTGAACAAATATAGTTTTCTTATGTAGAAACATTATATTTTATACATGGCTAATCTCTTGTAAAACGACAATTCAAGTTATAACATTTATAAAATGGCACAACGTAGTATTTGTGGAATCATAATCTCTATTTTTAAACTTGTTTATGACCTTGAACTAATTATATACTTGAATGTCTAATAAACAAAATAGATTATGCATGTCTATAAGTCATATAGGAATTAATAAATCAAATGGTAGCAATCTATGAAGTTAGCAAAGTGTATTGTAAGAACACTTTTATGAATTTCTTTTACATAGTTCAGAGTGATGAAACTTTGATAGAATTTGGTTGTGACTCAACTTGGTATTTGCTAATGATTCACCATGTCTATTGGTTAATAAAGTGGTTATGGGATAACTAGAAAGTCAACCTTTTTCAAAAGCATCAATCTTAGAAAAACTATTTGTAGACAGTAACTTAATACAAGAGGAGTATTATAGAAAAATAAGAAATCATAATAGGAATGATCCTACTTGAGTCCAAAATCATTAGAACCACATGGTTCGACGTAAAGTTAAGAAGTATAGGAAAACAATGATTTCATGTGAGAAGGAATTATGGTTTGTTTGCACAAATCAAATTTATAATGACAAGAAGTTTATAGGCTGTAAGTTTCCTTGCAGAAGATAAATGTCGAAGAATTGTTACATAGATAAGATAATATGTTAATGTTTACATACTAACAAAACAACCATTATAACATTGCAAGTTATGCACACTAAAGTAGAAGTACTTTGAAACTAAGATTATAATTTTAGATCCACAAAACATATCTTACTGTCGCTACGTACATTTGAACTTTGTTACAAGAAAAACTGAAGGAAGCGAAACGGTTTTACCTCACGGAAGTGGTTTGGATTTTAGCAACTTAATTACTAATATTTATAATTGCAAATAAAACACTGTTGGATACTTTATGAATTTTAAAATGTTACTTGTTCGATCATACCTGTAAACCTGTAAGAACCAGCAATCTTCTGCGTTAGCATAAATGCTAAGTAAGCCCCTTATTCAAAAGTTAGATTCCACCTACTTGACATGAAGAAACTCATTAGTAAACTGAAATAAAACAATACACAAGTAAACCTTATTCTTGTTGCAAAAGAGAACTACTGAGTTAACATAATTGATATTTTTTTAATACTAATCACTTGATTGTTTCTTTTATTACTAACCTTTAGCTGTTAGTAAACCGAAAGTTTTAGCATTTTTTGTTAACTCAAAATTTTAAATTTTTGTGAAAATTTGGGGTTTTGACATAGTGGCTCCTACATTGTAGGGATTGGTGTCAGAAGCACATAAATTGATGCATGTACATGTAGTCAGTTGCAGTTAACCTCTATATGTGTTCTCCACACTCTAGTGATTGGTATTGGTGGCACCAATAGACCAAGTGGACCCAATATTAATTAATGTCTCCTAAGTTAGGAAAATAGAATATAATAGACTAAGTATGGACAAGGGAGGATTATAAATCCTAACACCCCCCCTTAATCCTAACTTGGACAATTGTGGGCCCTGGAAACAAGGCCAAAATTCACCCATTACAATCTAAAAGAATTAAAAAATGTAGCTTAATAATCCGAGGAAATAGAGGAAAACCTCATGGGAAACCCCCCCCCCCCCTCAAGATAAACATGAACATGAACTATGAATCAAGCCTTTACACCTAAAAGATATCTGAGAAAGACAAATCTATTTTCTGTGAAAGACTTGGTGAATATGTTTGCAATTTGATCCTCTATAGGATAGTGATGCAGTGTGATGGTTTTGTCATGCACTAGTTCCCGAATATAATGCATGCGAACCTCAATGTGCTTCATCCTTTGCTTTTGAACTGGATCACTAGAAATTTTTATGGTGCTCTGGTTGTCACAATAAATTTCAATTGAAGGTGAAGTGCGAATCTCAAATTCTGTCAAGATTCCATGTATCCAAACTTCCTGATTATCTGCATTCACATATCCCTGATACTCTGCTTATGATGAAGAGAAATCAAGTGCTGCTTGCTTCTTGTTGGACCAACAAATTGATCTAGATCCAATCATAAACACAAATCCTGAAGTGTATTTTCTATCATTCCCATCTCCTTCCCAGTCTGAATTTGTGAAGCCTATGAGATCAAGCTATGCACTAGGTGCATAATGAATCCCATAATCTCTAGTACCATGCACATAGTGCAAGATACACTTTACTGCCTTCCAATGTAGCTCATGTGGCTCCTTCATGTACTTGGTAGCAATACTCATAGCATAGGATATTTCTAGTCTTGAATGCATGAGATTCAAAAGGAACCCACTGAGATGTCTGTAAAGAGTGCTGTCTACCAAAGGTGTAGAGCCACCTTCCTCTAGCCGGATGCTAGATAGAAAGGGAAAAGGGGAATCATTTCAGTTTTCCATGTGGAATATTCTGAGCATGTCTAATGAGTATATAAACTGTGAGATCATGATTCCCGAAGTATTTTGACTTACTTCGAGACCAATGAACTGTCTTAATAGTCCTAGATCAGTCATAGTGAATGCTTTGTTCGGAGCTGACTTGATGCTTCTCAATCCAACAATAGAGCTACTATTAATGAGAAATTCATCCACATATAACACAATCAATAGCAATGATACCTCTTTCTTTTGCATCTAAACATTGCAATCTAATTTGCATTTTTCAAATTTCTATGACATGAGGAAGGCATCCATTTTGGAATACCATGCCCTTGGGTGATTGTTTGAGTCCTTAGAGTGATTTCCCCATTTTGAAAACTAAGGATGTATCCTTAATGTAGCCCTCAAGTTGTTTCATGTAAATCTCTTCCTTCAAGTCACCGTGGATGAAGGAAATTTTCAGATCCATGTGATGTACGAGTCCCATCTCTTGGAAGCTACAACTATCAAGAAAAGTCTGATTGAAGCCATTCTTGATATTGGAGCGAATGTCTCATTATAGTCCAATCCTTCAACTTGTGAGTATCCTTTAGCCACCAACTGAGCCTTGTACTTGGTTTTGGTTCCATCAGAGGCTATCTTGGTCTTTTAGACCCATTTTCACTGAAAAAGTTTCCTCCCTGGAGGTAAGGAGACAAGTTCCCAAGTTTTACTGTCATGTAGCGGATCAAATTCCTCATCCATAGCTTCCTGCCATCTAGGATCATGGAAATATTACTTGAATGTTGGAGTATCTCACCCCAACATCATGAAGCAACTCTCAAGGAGAAGTGGATCTGTGTGGGACAGTGCAACATTCTCTTTCTGATACTAGGACCTCCTTCTTATCTTATCATCTGGATTTCCAACACCATCCCCAATTGCTTTAATGAGCTGCTAAGCCCATTTAGGCTACTAAGATGAAGTGGATGTTGGATATATATCTATATCTCTTTGAGGTGTAAAATCAATATCAAAATAATGCTGGTCTTCCTCTTCTTCAGAATCTGAATGTGAAATGTTAGACAATAGATCTGTATATGAAATAGGAAGTAAAGGAGTTTTGATACCTTTATCTGCTTCGAGTAGAAACTGTGGTTGTACTGGATCTGAGTATGGCATGAAATGAGAGAAATCATATGCCTTGGAGGAATGATATGCAATTCCTTTCACTATAGTCTTCCCACTTGATATTTCTATGATCTCCACTGAGTCAGGGCCAAATGCCACTTGCTTTGGTGAGCCAGTGCAAGTCATCTGATATACAAACAACAAATTTGCTGCAAGAGAGGGTACATATAGAACATTCTTGAACTCACCATTCTGGATTTTAATGAAACCTATTCCCACTACTAGGATTTGAGAGTCATAACCCATATGAATAGTAGTCCCTCCTATGAGGTTGATAATGGTGAAGGAATCCTTGGATGCAACCATGTGGTTGGATACTCCAAAATATATCCAGTAATATTTTGACTGAGTGAGGTTAGATTTCAAGGCATGGAACCTCTCATGATATTTTTTCGGTTGTGTAGCATCAGACTTATTTTCTCTTTGTGGAAGAGAAATATTGTTCTATTTGAGGAGGGCAGAAAGCTGGTCGATTTTCTTCTTCATGCACTGGCTTTTAGGATGAAATCCCCTCATACAATAAGGACACTTAGTATTTTCAAACTTTTTCTTCTTCTTGGAACTCGAGGCTCCTTTAGAAGAATTATGACTCTCTTTTGGCTTCGAATCAGATTCTTTAGGTTCCTTCCCCTTGTGATTCCCTTTAGCTTGTGCATTGGTTGAGTCTGACATCATAAGATATTGGTTCTTGGAAGTTTGGAGGACTCCCATTTGGACCAATTTATCTTGCTCATGTATTAAAGAATTGACAAAGCCATCAAGTGAAGACATCTTCCAATTGGGGATGGAAGCTCTTCCAGAATGGAAGGTAGACACAAAGACAGAGTACTCAGAACCAATTTTACTGAGAAAAGAGAGCACAAGCTGCTCATCGTTCCTCTCTATTCCGCATTGCTTACATTGTAGTGCTAGAGACTTGAATTTTGTGAAAAAATACTGGATAGTTTTGAAACTGCTAAGATGCAATTATATTAGCTCATTCTCCAAGATGTGCCCCCAAATATCATCTTGTTTTCCAAAAAATAATTCGATATTCTCCCAATATTCTTTAGGAGTCTTCAATCCCTCAATATGAAAGAGGAGATCTCTGGAGATGTGAGTGCAAAGGAAGCCAAATGCTTCATCCAACCGGTTCAAGAACTTATTGTTCTCAAAAGGATGATGAGGTTCTATCTCTCTGTCCATATTCATCCTATACAGACCAATCTTGTGTAAGGATACCTGCATATCTTCCCTCTAATCAACATAGTTGAAGGTGTTAGTTTTTCATCATATAAGCTAGCATTATGATCTTAGGATCTTTTCACTGAGAGAATAACAAGCACAGCAATAAAACATAAGTACATCACAAGAGAAAAGAGCCACAAAGAGTTTTCCTCGGGGAAACCATAAAGGAGAAAACCTCGCAACTTCCTTAGAGATAGAATCAACACCAAAACAGTAAAAGCCCCAAACAATAAGATGATCTCCCAACAATAGAAGTCTCTCTCTCTCACACTGAGAGAGATTCTCCTCTCTCACTCATGCACCCCAATGAGTGAGTGTGAGTGTTGCAAGTGAGATAAATAGAGAGGCTCACTCTCTATTTATATTCTTTCATTCACATAAAGTGCACTCCAACATGTCATACCATGTCAAAAATCAAGATATTCTGTAGTCACTCCCTCTGAAGCAGAGCATCATACTCCCTCTGTCTTTCATACTCTATGCACTGAAATATTCTGTACCGGAGTGACAAGTAGTATCCATCTAGGATCATTGTATACCAAGATCCTCTATTTTGAACTTTTTCAAAAGTTCTTCTCACATCCATCTGTGAGCTTGTCATCCTTTATCAACCTTGTAGCAAAGGTTAAGATATTCATCAAGCTCATCATGTATGTGTTATCCCATAGGTGTCTTCTAAACTCGTACAAGGCCTTCTTTCATTTGCACACATGATTATGCATGTTATGTGACTTCACTTCCAGTGGCTGCAAATGTCTCTTCATATTCTATGCCTTCTTTTCATGAGAAGCCTCGTGCTACAAATATTGCTTTGTATCCCACAATGTTTCCATCTACTACATGATGGAACTACTGTATAAATTCTGACCAGAAATAGATTAATTTCACTCACAACAAATTACAATTGATCATGCAAAATTGTCAACAATGGAGACTGAAAATGGAGCTGTAACACAAAATTATATTAACTCAGTGTACAATAGCCAACCCTGTAATATCATAGGTTTCTGAATATATAGAATACATCAATAGGTCGAATGCATAAGGAGGCATCCAAAACTAGCATAAAGCAGGCTTACCCAAAATAGGCAAATCCCCCATAGGTGTAAAAAGATGATCCCAAATATGTCATGAGGCTCACGAATTGGCAAGGACGCATGGGAAAGCTAATGAGTGGTGGAATGGCAGCTCATACATGCTTTTGCATGGAGGAAAGAGTGGATGATGAAAGGGCAATAAAACAAGTTCACCTCACCTAGTCTTGCTTTCCTATGTGCCTTAAAACACTGAAAAAGCAGTCAATAAAGCAGAAAAAGTAGAAGGGTGCCTAGGAGGCCAAGAATAAAGCAGATTTGATTCCTAAGGATTTCCCAAGCACTACATGAGTCAAATATGGCAATTTTGACCTCTATGGATAGGCAATTAGCAACTTGCACATGGTAAAACTAGGCAAATAAGACAAAAATAAATGAATTAATGTCTAAGTGGGTAATAATATGGGTTTGATTATTCTAACACCCCCCCTTAAGCCTGAATTTATGAGTAATAAATCAAAAAAT